>OY757023.1:116673877-117147624 GCA_963580285.1 Lucinisca nassula | reverse complement strand
GGTGGTAATATAAACCGTAAACTTAAAGGAATTAAAGAATAGCAACGACAAACAAGAGGGCCATGATGGCCCTGGATCGCTCACCTGATCCATAGAGTAATAAGTGGGCCCCGGGGAGGGCCATTATTGACACCAGGGCTATAATGTGCATTATGTTGAGGGAGGTCTAAAAAGGTGAAGGTTCATACCAAATATCAACAAAGGCTATAATTTGAACAATCTTGGCAAAGGTCCAATAGATGAAGCTACACACCAAATATCAAAGACCTGGGCCTTGCGGTTTCAGAGAAGAAGATTTTTTTAAAGATATTCCCTACATAAGCCTATGTAAAACCAAATGGCCCCAGGGCGGGGGTATTTTTGGCCTCAGGGCTATAATTTAAACAATCTTGATAGAGGTCCACTAGATGAAATTTCACACCAAATATCAAAGACCTAGGCCTTGTGGTTTCACAGAAAATTTTTAAAGATTTTCCCTACATAAGCCTATGTAAAACCAAAAGGGCCCCGAGGCGGGGCCATTTTTTGATCTCAGGGCTATAATTTGAACAATATTTGTAGAGGTCCACTACAAGAGCTTCATACAAAATATCAACCACCTAGGTCTTGTGGTTTCAGAGAAGAGTGAGTGAGTGAATTTTAGTTTTACGTCCCACAAACAGCTAAGGTCATATGGTGACGGGACCTCGGTTTAAAGACTCATACGAAAGTCTGGAGAAGCCCGGGATCGATCCTGCGATCCCAGGTTTACAAGGCGAGTAGCGTAACCACTGCACAACGGAGGCTTCTGGTTTCAGAGAAGAAGATTTTCCCTATAGAAGTCTATGTAAAACCAAAGGGCCCCGGAGCGGGGGCATTTTTGGCCCAGGGCTATAATTTGAACAATCTTGGTAGGGTCCACAAGATGAAGCTTCATACCAAATATCAAAGACCTGGGCCTTGCCGTTTCAGAGAAGAAGATTTTTAAAGATTTTCCCTTTATAAGCCTATGTAAAACCAAAGGGTCCTGGGGCGGGGGCATTTTTGGCCCCAGCACTATATTTTGAACAATCTTGGTAGGGGTCCACTAGATGAAGCTTCATACCAAATAGCAAAGACCTGGTCCTTGTGGTTTCAGAGAAGAAGAGTTTTAGAGATTTTCCCTAAATAAGCCCATATAGAATCAAAGGGCCCTGGGGCGGGGGCATTTTTGGCCCCAGCACTATAATTCGAACAATCTTGGTAGAGGTCCACTAGTGAAGCTTCTTACCAAATATAGAAGACCTGGGCCTTGCCGTTTCAGAGAAGAAGATTTTTAAAGATTATCCCTATATAAGCCCATGTAAAACCAAAGTGCCCCGGGGCGGGGCATTTTTGGCCCAGCCCTATAATTTGAACATCTTGGGTAGGGGCCCACTAGATGAAGCTTCATACCAAATATCAAAGACCTGGGCCTTGTGGTTTCAGAGAAGAAGATTTTTAAAGATTTTCCCTATATAAGCCCATGTAAAACCAAAGTGCCCCGGGGCGGGTGCATGTCTGGCCCCAGCACTATAATTTGAACAATCTTGGTAGGAGTCCACTAGATGAAGCCTCATACCCAAATATCAAAGACCTGGCCTTGTGGTTTCGGAGAAGAAGATTTTTTAAGTTTTTGGTGAAAAAAAAATATTTTTGGCTGCTGTGAACTAGATGTGCAACGGACTGGAACCCATTTGAACAACTTTGAAAGGGGACCACCTAAGGATCATTCCTATGAAGTTTGTGTCAAAATCCGATCAGTGGTTTAAAAGGAGATGTCGTTTGAAGAAATTGTTTACGCACGGATGACAGACAAAAAGTGATCCTAATATAAAACACAAGAGGGCCATGATGGCCCTGGATCGCTCACCTGATCCATATAGTAACAAGTGGGCCCCGGGGAGGACTAATATTGACACCAGGGCTATAATGTGCATACTGTTGAAGGGAGGTCTAAAAAGGTGAAGGTTCATACCAAATATCAATAAAGGCTAAAATTTGAACAATCTTGGCAAAGGTCCAATAGATGAAGCTACAAACCAAATATCAAAGACCTGGGCCTTGCGGTTTCAGAGAAGAAGATTCTTTTAAATATATTCCCTACATGACCTATGTAAAACCAAATGGCCCAGGGCGGGGGCATTTTTTGGCCTCAGGGCTATAATTTAAACAATCTTGATAGAGGTTCAATAGATGAAGCTTCACACCAAACATCCGAGACCTGGGCCTTGCTGTTTCAGAGAAGAAGATTTTTCAAAGATTGTCTCTATATAAGTCTATGTAAAACCAAATGGCCCCGGGCAGGGGGGCATTTGTGGCCCGAGGGCTACAATTTGAACAATCTTGATAGAGGACCACTTGATGAAGCTCCATACCAAAATATCAAAGACATGGGCCTTGCAGTTTCAGAGAAGAAGATTTTTAAATATTTCCCTATAAAAGTCTATGTAAAACCAAAGGGCCCCTGGAGCGGGGGCATTTTTGGCCCCAGGGCTATAACTTGAACAATCTTGATAGAGGTCCACTAGATGAAATTTCACACCAAATATCAAAGACCTAGGCCTTGTGGTTTCACAGAAGAATTTTTTTTAAAGATTTTCCCTATATAAGTCTATGTAAAACCAAAGGGTCCCCGAGCGGGCATTTTTGGTCTCAGGGCTATAATTTGAACAATCTTTGTAGAGGTCCACTAGATGAAGCTTAATACCAAATATCAAATACCTAGGCCTTGTGGTTTCAGAGAAGAAGATTTTTCAAGATTTTCCCTATAGAAGTCTATGTAAAACCAAAGTGCCCTGGAACAGGGCATTTTTGGCCCCAGCGCTATAATTTGAACTATATTTGTAGGGGTCCACAAGATGAAGCTTCATACCAAATATCAAAGACCTGGGCCTTGCAGTTTCAGAGAAGGAGATTTTTAAAGAGTGGCTCTATATAAGCCCATGTAAAACCAAAGGGTCCCGGGGTGGGGGGCATTTTTGGACCCCGCACTATAATTTGAACAATCTCGGTTGGGGTCCACTAGATGAAACTTCATTCCAAATAGCAAAGATCTGGGCCTTGCGGTTTCAGAGAAGAAGATTTTCAAGATTTTCCCTATATAAAACCATATAAAACCAAAGGGTCCCAGGGCGGGGGCGTTTTGGCCCCAGCACTATAATTTGAACAATCTTGGTAGGGGTCCACTAGTTGAAACTTCATTCCAAATAGCAAAGACCTGGGCCTTGTTGTTTCAGAGAAGAAGATTTTTAAAGATTTTCCAAATATAAGCCCATGTTAAACCAAAGGGTCCTGAGGCGGGGGCATTTTTTAATTCGAACAATCTTGACAGGGGTCGACTAGATGAAGCTTCATACCAAATATCGAAGACCTGGGCCTTGCGGTTTCAGAGAAGAAGATTTTTCAAGATTTTCCCTATATAAGACCATGTTTGTTTGTTTGTTTGATTTGAGGTTTAACGTCCCCGAAAACACTGTAAAGGTCATTTTGGAGACGTTGCTTCCAATTTTGTGGGACTTTTACCCGACAATGAGATGAAATGACATCTCAAGCCCTGTCGCCCACTGAAACCAATAGGGTTTATTAGCATGGACGGTCCGCCTCGCACCGCGGTTCCTGGACAGGATTAGATCCTCTAAGCGGTTTACCAGTACTAGTGTGCGGGCCGGATTCAGCTCTGCGTGGAAGCATCATGCAGCCCATATATTTCTTCAAGCCCCTATGGGCGGGGGCAAATATAAGACCATGTAAAACGGGGTGTTTTGGCCCCAGCACTGTCATTTGAACATTCTTGGTAGGGGTCCTCTGGATGAACCTTCATACCAAATATCAAAGTCCTGGGCCTTGCGGTTTCAGAGAAGAAGATTTTTAAAGATTTTCCCTATATAAGCCCATGTAAATTCAAAGGGCCCCAGGCGGGGGCATTTTTGGCCCCAGCACTAAAATTTGAACAATCTTGTTAGGGGACCACTAGATGAAGCTTCATACCAAATATCAAAGACCTGGGCTTTGCAGTTTCATGGAAGAAGATTTTTAAAGATTTTCCCAATATAAGCCCATGTAAAACCAAAGTGCACCAGAGTGGGGGCATTTTTGGCCCCAGCACTATAATTTGAACAATCTTGGTAGGGGTCCACTAGATGACGCTTCATACAAAATATCAAAGACCTGGGCCTTGCGGTTTCAGAGAAGAAGATTTTTAAAGATATTCTCTATATAAGCCCATGTGAAACCAAAGGGCCCCGGGGCGGGGGCAATTTTAGCCGCAGCACTAAAATTTGAACAATCTGGGTAGGGGTCCACTAGATGAAGCTACATACCAAATGTCAAAGGCGTGGTCCTTGCGGTTTCAGAGAAGAAGATTTTTCAAGATTTTCCCTATATAAGCCCATATAAAACCAAAGGGCCCCCGGTGCGGGGGCATTTTTGGCCCCAGCACTTTAATTTGAACAATCTTGGTAGGGGTCCACTAGATGAAGCTTCATACCATATATCAAAGACCTTGGCCTTGTGGTTTCAGAGAAGAAGATTTTTGAAGTTTTCGGTGAAAAAAATCCATTTTTGGCTCCTGTGACCTAGATGTGCAACGGACCGGAACCATTTGAACAACTTTGAAAGGGGACCACCTATGGATCATTCCTGTGAAGATTGGTCAAAATCCGGTCAGTGGTTTAGGAGGAGATGTCGTTTTAAGAAATTGTTTACGCACGAATGACAGACAAAAAGTGATCCTAATATAAAACACAAGAGGGCCATGATGGCCCTGGATCGCTCAACTGATCCATAGAGTAACAAGTGGGCCCTGGGGCCGGTCATTATTGACCCCAGGGCTATAATGTGCATACTGTTGAGGGAGATCTAAAAAGGTGAAAGTTCATACCAAATATCAACAAAGGCTATAATTTGAACACTCTTGGCAAAGGTCCACTAGATGAAGCTGCACACCAAATATCAAAGACCTTGGCCTTGCGGTTTCAAAGAATATTTTTTTTTAAAGATATTCCCTACATAAGCATATGTAAAACCAAATGGCCCCAGGGCGGGGGCATTAATGGCCTCAGGGCTATAATTTAAACAATCTTGACAGAGGTCCACTAGATGAAGCTTCATACTAAATATCAAAGACATGGGCCTTGCAGTTTCAGAGAAGAAGATTTTTAAAGATTTCCCTATATAAGTCTATGTAAAACCAAAGGGTCTCGGTCTGGGGCATTTTTGGCCCCACGGCTTTAATTTGAACAATCTTGATAGAGGTCCGTCAGATGAAATTTCGCACCAAATATCAAAGATCTTGGCCTTGTAGTGTCACAGAAGAAGATTTTTTAAAGATTTTCTCCAATATAAGTCTATTTAAAACCAAAGGGCCCCGAGGCAGGGCCATTTTTGGTCTCAGGGCTATAATTTGAACAATCTAGGTAGAGGTCCAATAGATGTAGCTTCATACCAAATATCAAAGACCTACGCCTTGTGGTTTCAGAGAAGATGATTTTAAAATATTATCTCTATGCAAGTCTATGTAAAACCAAAAGGCACCAGGGCGGGGGCATTTGTGGCCCGAGGGCTATAATTTGAACAATCTTGGTAGAGGTCCCCTAGATGAAGCTCCATACCAAATATCAAAGACATGGGCCTTGCAGTTTCAGAGAAGAAGATTTTTAAAGAGTTTCCCTATATAAGTCTATGTAAAACCAAAGGGTCTCGGGGCGGGGGCATTTTTGGCCCCAGAGCTATAATTTGAACAATCTTGATAGAGGTCCACTAGATGAAATTTCACACCAAATATCAAAGACCTATGCCATGTGGTTTCATAGAAGAAGTTTTTTTAAAGATTTTCCCTATTTCAGTCTATGTAAAAACAAAGGGCCATGAGGTGGTGGCATTTTTGGTCTCAGGGCTATAATTTGAACAATCTTGGTAGAGGTCCACTAGCTGAAGCTTCATACCAAATATCAAAGACCTGGGCCTTGCAGTTTCAGAGAAGAAGATTTTTAAAGATTTTCCCGATATAAGCCTATGTAAAACCAAAGGGCCCCGGGGCGGGGGCATTTTTGGCCCCAGCACTATAATTTAAACAATCTTGGTAGGGGTCCACGAGATGAAGCTTCATACCAAATAGCAAAGACCTGGGCCTTTCATTTTCAGAGAAGAAGATTTTTAAAGATTTTCCCTATTTAAGCCCATGTAAAACCAAAGGGCCCCGGGGCGGGGGCATTTTTGGCCCAAGCACTATAATCTGAACAATCTTGGTAGAGATCGACTAGATACAGCTTCATACCAAATATCAAAGACCTGGGCCTTATGGTTTCAGAGGAGAAGATTTTTTAAGTTTTCATTAAAAAAAATCTATTTTTGGCCCCTGTGACCTTGATGTGCAGCAGACCAGAACCATTTGAACAACTTTGAAAGGGGTCCACCTAAGGATCATTCCTGTGAAGATTGGTCAAAATCCGATCAGAGGTTTAGGAGGAGATGTCGTTTGAAGAAATTGTTTACGCACGGATGACAGACAAAAAGTGATCCTAATATAAAACACAATAGGGCCATGATGGTCCTGGATCGCTCACCTCATCCATAGAGTAACAAGTGGGCCCCTAGGAGGGCCATTATTGACCCCAGGGTTATAATGTAGCTAATGTTGAGGGAGGTCTAAAAAGGTGAAGCCTCATACCAAATATCAAAGACATTGGGTATTGCAGTTTCAGAGAAGAAGATTTTTAAAGATTTCCCTATATAAGTCTTGTTAAACCAAAGGGTCTCAGGGCGGAGGCATTTTTGGCCCCAGGGCTATAATTTGAACAATCTTTCTAGAGGTCCACTAGATGAAATTTCACACCAAATATCAAAGACCTAGGCCTAGTGGTTTCACAAAAGAAGATTTTTAAAGATTTTCCCAAAATAAGTCTATGTAAAACCAAAGGGCCCCGGGGCATTTTTGGCCCCAGGGCATTTTTGGCCCCAGGGCATTTTTGGCCCCAGGGCTATAATTGGAACAATCTTGGTAGAGGTCCACAAGATGAAGCTTCACACGAAATATCAAAGACCCTGGCCTTGCGGTTTCAGAGAAGAAGAATTTTAAAGATTTTCCTTATATAAGCTTATGTAAAACCAAAGGGCCCCAGGGCGGGGGCATTTTGATTCTTGGAAGGGGTCCACTAGATGAAGCTTCATACCAAATAGCAAAGACCTGGACCTTGCGGTTTCAGAAAAAGAAGATTTTTAAAGATTTTCCCTATATAAGCCAATGTTAAACCAAAGGGCCCCGAAGTGGGGGCATTTTTGGCCCCAGCACTATAATTTGAACAATCTTGGTAGGGGTCCACTAGATGAAGCTTCATACCAAATAGCAAAGACCTGGGCCTTGCGGTTTCAGAGAAGAAGATTTTAAAATATTTTCCCTGTATAATCCTATGTAAAACCAAAGGGCCCTGGGGCGGGGGCATTTTGAGCCCCAGCACTATAATTTGACCAATCTTGGTAGGGGTCCACTAGATGAAGCTTCATACCAAATATCAAAGACTTTGGCCTTGTGGTTTCAGAGAAGAAGATTTTTTAAGTTTTAAGTGAAAAAAATATATTTTTGGCTCCTGTGACCTAGATGTGCAGCAGACTTTGAAAGGGGTCCACCTAAGGATCATTCCTGTGAAGTTTGGTCAAAATCCGATCAGTGGTTTAGGAGGAGATGTCGTTTGAAGAAATTGTTTACGCACGGATGACAGACAAAAAGTGATCCTAATATAAAACACAAGAGGGCCATGATGGCCCTGGATCGCTCACCTGATCCATAGTGTAACAAGTGGGCCCCAGAGAGGGCCATTTTTGGCCCCAGGGCTTTAATGTGCATAATGTTGAGGGAGGTCTTAAAGGTGAAGCTTCATAACAAACATCAACAAAGGCTATAATTTTAACAATCTTGGCAAAGGTCCACTAGATGAAGCTACACATCAAATATCAAAGACCTGGGCCTTGCGGTTTCAGAGAAGAAGATTTGTTTAAAGATATTCCCTACATAAGCCTAGGCAAAACCAAATGGCCCCGGGGCTATATAAATCTATGTAAAACCAAAGGGCCCCGGGGTGGGGGCATTTGTGGCCCCAGGGCTTTAATTTGAACAATCTTGGTAGAGGGCAATTAGATGAAGCTTCATACCAAATGTTAAAGTCCTGGGCCTTGTGGTTTCAGAGAAGAAGATTTTTAAAGATTATCCCTAAATAAGCCTATGTAAAACCAAAGGGCCCCAGGGCGGGGCCACTTTTGGCCCCAGCACTATAATTTGAATCATCTTGGTAGGGGTCCTTTAGAAGAAGCTTCATACCAAATATAAAAGATTTAGGACTTGTGGTTTCAGAGAAGAAGGCTTTTAAAGATTTTCCCTATATAAGTCTATGTAAAACCAAATGGCCCCGGTGCAGGGGCATTTTTGGCCCAAGGGCTATAATTTGATAATTTGAACAATCTTGGTAGGGGTCCACTAGATGAAGCTTCATACCAAATATCAAAGTCCTGGGCCTTGCGGTTTCAGAGAAGAAGATTTTTAAAGATTTTCCCTATATAAGCCTATGTAAAACCAAAGGGCCCCAGGGCAGGGGCATTTTTTGCCCCAGCACTATAATTTGAACAATCTTGGTAGGGGTCAACTAGATGAAGCTTCATACCAAATATCAAAGTCCTGGGCCCTGCGATTTCAGAGAAGAAGATTTTTTAAAGATTTTCCCTATATAAGCCTATGTAAAATCAAAGGGCCCCGGGGCGGGGACATTTTTGACCTCAGCACTATAATTTGAATAAACTTGTTAGGGGTCCTTTAGATGAAGCTTCATACCAAATATAAAAGACCTAGGCCTTGTGGTTTCAGAAAAGAAGATTTTTAAAGATTTTCCCTATATTAGTCTACGTAAAACCAAAGGACCCCGGGGCGGGGGCATTTTTGGCCCAAGGGCTATAATTTGAACAATCTTGGTAGAGGTCCATTAGATACAGCTTCATTCTAAATATCAAAGTCCTGGGCCTTGCGGTTTCAGAGAAGAAGATTTTTAAAGATTTCGCCTATATAAGCCCATGTAAAACCAAAGGGCCCTGGGACGGGGGCATTTTTTGCCCCAGCACTATAATTTGAACTATCTTGGTAGGGGTCCACTAGATGAAGCTTCATACCAAATATCAAAGACCTGGACCTTGTGGTTTCAAAGAAGAAGGTTTCAAAGATTTTCCCTATATAAGCCAATGTAAAACCAAAGGGCCCGGTGGCGGGGGCATTTTTTGTCCCAGCACTATAATTTGAACAATCTTGCTAGGGGTCTACTAGATGAAGCTTCATACCAAATATCAAAGTCCTGGGCCTTGTGGATTCAGAGAAGATCTTTAAAGATTTTCCCTATATAAGCCTATGTAAAACCAAAGGGCCCCGGGGCGGGGGCATTTTTGGTCCCAGCACTATAATTTCAACAATCTTGGTAGGGGTCCACCAGATGAAGCTTCATACCAAATATCAAAGACCTGGGCCTTATGGTTCAGAGAAGAAGATTTTTAAAGATTTTCCCTATATAAGCCCATGTAAAACCAGAGGGCCCCGTGGCGGGGGCATTTTTTGTCCCAGCACTATAATTTGAACAATCTTGGTAGGGGTCCACTCGATGAAGCTTCATACCAAATATCAAAGTCCTGGGCCTTGCGGTTTCAGAGAAGAAGATTTTAAAGATTTTCCCTATATAAGCCTATGTAAAACCAAAGGGCCCCGGGGCGGGGGCATTTTTGGCCCCAACACTATAATTTGATCAATCTTGGTAGGGGTCCACTAGATGAAGCTTCATACCAAATATCGAAGACCTGGGCCTTGTGGTTTCAGAGAAGAAGATTTTTTAAGTTTTTGGTGAAAAAAATCTATTTTTGGCTCCTGTGACCTAGATGTGCAACGGATCGGAACCATTTGAATAACTTTGAAAGGGGACCACCTAAGGATCATTCCTGTGAAGTTTGGTCACAATCCGATCAGTGGTTTAGGAGGAGATGTCGTTTAAAGAAATTGTTTACGCACGCACGGACGCACGGACGCACGTACGCACGCACGACGGACGACGGACAAAAACTGATCCCAAAAGCTCACCTCGTCACTACGTGACGGTGAGCTAAAAAGCAGTAGAATTGCGGGAATAGCAAAACCCCGTCGTGAAATTGTTCACTCCCGTGGTCCCAGCTGCTGAAATGGCCAAATCAGAAGTGGCACGATTACAAAAGGAACATAAGGGCGGGACCTATGATCGTAAGAAAAATAGGAGCAAAGAACAGACAGTAAGTAAACTAGGCCACCTTTAAATATTAAGTGGCGATGAACAGGGATGAACCGACACGTATACTTTCAGGGTATCCCTTTGACTTTTTGAGCAGCAGACCAAATTAAGAGGGACGTTCGTCATTTCCCACGCAGCCACTAGTAAAGAAAGAGGGGAGCATGGGGTAGCTTTTTATTTCCCCATGCACGGACCCTACAACTTTTTCGATTCAGTAGGAAACGATTGGAAGAGTTACTTAATATAAAGTAGAAGTAAAACAAAGATCAGGAATCGTTACAATTAACTTACTCCACCCATCAAAGACACCAAAGGGAAAGGAACACAAACATGAAGCGACCAGACCATAATGGAAACCTAAACAAAGGAATGCCATAATGACAGTTACTTTCCCACAAAATAGCCAAATGACTATCCAAAATAAAAAGACACAAGTGATACACACAGTAAGTAACAAACAACAACATACATAAACCACCACAGAAGAACCGCCTTGGAACGGTCAGTGGAAATAATTCCACTGGGGGGCTTAAATCGATTTTACATGACCATAATCCTCGCCCTAACCTCTGTCGCGGTATACACTAATTTTGTTTAGTCCGCATGAAGGCTTCCTAACTCATCAGTGTAACATCTCCGAGAACATACAAATAAAAAAAAACCTACAGGGATGAAACAAGGTTGAGGACTCGACAGCATACAACAACAAAATTGCTGGAGCAACGGAAAACCAACAGTTAGCCTCCGAGGGAACCGACCAAACCCTAACTGATGATCAATCTACAACTACAACAGTCCAGGTGTAACGTATGTGGAATGTACTGTGCAACCCATGTGATGAAGAGATTTCGAGGAAAACCCAAGAAAGGCATTATCAAAGAATTCAGTTCATGCCAGAAGAAGCTCAACGGCCATATGATTGTGTTAAAATGATATGAATGGTTCACTTTAAGAGAAGGATCATTAAGAAAACGTTTAACAAAACTTACATCACGAAAATACGCCTATATAATGTTGACCCCCTGGAACCCCACTTTTATATAGTAAAACTGGGGTTTGCAGGGGTAAACCTTATTTTTCTTATTTCTGCTCTAAATTATAAATTGTGGGTACTCGTTAGAATCGCCTGATCGATGCGATTCTAACGAGTACCCAGAATCTATATTTTGAGCAGAAATAAGAAAAATATCACATTTAATTTAAAATTTTCATTTTTTCGGCGATAAAGCTCACAATGTATTTGTATAGGCGTGTTTTCGTACTGTAACAAAAATAAGCTGCCCCTCCTAAAAGGAACGGGTACAAATTGGGTCAAATATTGATACCCGAAATGGATGTGAAGCGCTACGCTGAATTAATCCCACCTGAAACGGATGTGAAGCGCTACTCTTGATTGGTCAGAGACACAATGCCGTAGGAGGTGACGCTACCTTTCCGTAGTCTAGTGTGTTTCCACTAAACGCGTCATCCCTTACAAATGTCATCGAGGGTCATACTCCCCTATATGACGTTCAGGTACTCTGATTTGTCATAAGACGAAATGTGGTTTACGGTACTGTTAGGGTCGCTAGGCATATTTGGTTTAAACCGTTTCAACGTGTATTAAAATTAAAGACAGATTTTGTTATAATACATAAAGGTCATCTAGGATCAGCCGGCATATTAAACAAAGGGTTTAACCAGTTACAGCCCATCGGAGTCTAACTGTTATTCTTTTGCTCTAGCATTTCAGTGGTTTCTTGGTGTCGAGTCCTCACCGTTGTTTCATCTCTGTGGTTGTTTGATTATTTGTGTTCACGGAGATGTTGCACTGATGAGCTAGGAGGCCTTCCTGCGGACTGAAAAAATTATTTGTCTTAATCGCGACGGAAGTAAGGGCGAGGATTGTGGCCACGTAAAATCGATTAAAGCCCCTCCCCCTCCCACCCCCAATGGAATTCGTATCCGCTGACCGTTCCAAGGCGGTTCTACTGTCGCGGTTTAGTTTTGTTACGGATTGTCTTTGGGTGATTGTGTCGCTTATATTATTTTATTTTGGATAGCTTATTGGCCGTTTTGTTGGAAAGTAACTGTCCTTTTGGCTTTCTGGGTCTGTTGTTTCATGTAAGTGTTACTTTCCCTTTTGTGTCTCTGATGGGAGCTGTGGGTTAATTGTATCGATTCCTGATCATTGCCTCCACTTCTACCTTAACCAGTTGCAGTCTTGTAGCTGGCCTAATATGACAATGGAAAGTTCGGTCTAATAAGTATGGAGTGTTCCATTTTCCAATAAAATTGGTGATAAGTTAGCAGTAAATTTTGCAAGATAAGTGTACTGAAGACCAAGATCGGACTCCGCTTCTGATATGGGTCTACAGTGTTTGCCAATTCCCATAAAAAAGGGTCACTAGGCATATGTGGGTTATACGTTTTCAAAATGTAATGAAATTAAAAATTAGATTTTTTTTATAATTCATCGGCCCCCGCCTATCGGGGCTTGAAGAAATAGATGGGCTGCATGACGCTTCCAGGCAGAGCTGAAACCGATCGCACAAGAGTACTGGTAAACCACTTAGAGGATCTAAGCCTTCCGAGGTAAAGCGGTGCGAGTTGGCCCGTCCATGCTTATAAACCCTATTGGTTTCATTGGGCGGCATGGCTTGAGATGTCATTTCATCTCAATGTCGGGTAAAAGTCCCTCAAAAATTGGAAGCAACGTCTCCAAAATGACCTTTACAGTGTTGACGGGGACGTTAAACTTCAAATCAAACAAATCAATTATTATAATACATAAAGGTCATCGCGAGCCAGCCGACATATTTAACAAATGCAATCATTGTTTGACAATGTTTAATAGAGGACATATCGGGCGTGTTATTTACTAGAATATTGTATTTATTTATTATGGTTTGCTACTGTTTTCGCAGCATATTTCAACTGCGGCCTGGCGTGTACGATAAAGGGGAAAGCCTTCCTATCTAAGAGAAGACGACAGCGAAATTTTCTTAGGTCGCGCTACGAGCTTCGCCGCATCTGTCCGGTTTCATCTGGTTCTGATCGAACTGGTTGCCTTCGTCGAATCCGTGTTAAAAAAGCGAAAGGAAGTACTGGTACGTTGGCCCAATATAATAAGAAAGGGATATTTTCACATTCAACAGAAGCCATTTGTAGTCGGGAAAGAGTGGGTGGGGGAATTAGTAAACGATTACGCAATATTAAGTAGCCATACTGACTTCGCCTTCGTCTAACCGTGTATTTCTTTCTTTTGAAAGATATAGTGAAGTCAAAGATCAGGAATCGATACAATTAACCCACAGCTCCCATCAGAGACGACAAAGGGAAAGAAGCTCAAACATGAACAACCAGACCCCAATGGAAACATCAATATCGGAAAGCCAAAAGGACAGTTCCTTTCCCACAAAATGGCCAATTGGCTATCCAAACAAAACAAAATAAGTGAAACACACACTCAAAGACAAATTATAACAAAAATAAACCGCGACAGAAGAACCGCCTTGGAACGGTAAGTGAAACGAATTCCACCGGGGAAGGGGCTTAAATCGGTTTTACGTGGCCACAACCCTCGCCATTATTTCCGTCACGATTTTAACAAATATGTTGTTATGAATTGACGTTTGGTATTTGTGCGATTGCCTACCTCCTCTTAAATGAGGGGTCTCATCAGGAACTACAGCGTGCCATATTGACTTGAAATGGCGGAAAATATTATTACATTTTTTTCAAATCTCTGTCCGCTGTAACATAAAAACGATTTAAAATTTTAATACTTTTCCCCCATTCAATTGGTCTGACCCATCGATGACAAAGGTCTTATTCCGGTATGGAATGTTTCTTAACCTACTCAAGCAGTATTAGGTTTAGCGGTAAATAATGCAAAAATCGCTCAACGATGACCTGGTTCGGGAACAGCGGCGTCTAATTAGGGCATTCGCTATTTGCAAATGCTTCCAAGAGAGGTGACGCTAGGCATATGCGGGTTAAACGTGATCAATATGAGAAATTAAATTTTGTTAGAGTATAAAACGGGTCAAACGGTTCGAACATCTCAGGAGAAAAGTGTCTTTGACAGGGATGATGACGAATAAACTCGCCTAAGGATATCCGGAACGAATGTCCGAGACCCTATGCCTTAGGACGTGACGCTACCTTCCCGTGGTCTAGGGTCTTCCTGTTTGCCAATGTCCCCAAAAAAGGTTTGCTAGGCAAATGCGGGTTAAACGATTTCAACATGAATAGATATTTTACTATACAAATAGTTCATCTTGGGTCAGCCGACAGATTAAACAAATAGAGGATATTTACCTTTTTGAGTTGGTTGGATACCAAAAATATTTCATCGAGTGTGTTGGAAACATCCAAATTTTCACGAATGCGAAGCACGAGTAACAAATCGGATGTTTTCAATACACGCGATGAAATACTTTTGGTATCCACCGAAAAAAGGTAAATTTTCTTTCTATTTTATAATTTATAAGGACAAATACGGTAATTCAACGATCGTATCATACGTCACAATTTGGACCTGGCTATGACGTCACAACTCTCCATTTCAAAATATTAACAGCTTGCCATTTTCAATACAGCATTTTTACAGTTCGAAGAGTGTTTTGAAGGTATTTTACAGAATTATTTATCGATATCATATGAATTTTGGTGAGAAAAAGTTGTCCGGGCTGATAGTGTGAAAATAAAAATGTCATGTTATTTTTCACATTTTCACACTGTGAAAATATAATTTTTATTTGTTTCATATATGCATTGATTTCACTTCAGAGTATTTATGAAAAGGATTTATCCCTTTGGATTTATTGTGGGGCGATGATCGAACGAGTTATTACCTGTATTTGTGTTGTCGTCTGCTAAATGATTTCATAGATGGCCGCGCAACCCCGCCAAACGGGGGTTGGAGAAGTAGGTCGGGCTGCGCGATGCTGCCGCGCAAGAACGAGACCATGCCTTAGGATGTGTCGCTAACTTCCCGCGGTCTATGGAGTTTCCGCTTAACGCGTCACCGCTCACAAAGGTCATCGAGGGTCACGCAAGGTCAAAATGGCGTCCATCTTGTCGACGATCTTGACCGCCATCTTGTGACGTTATTTCCCGCAAAGTCACCCATATACTACTGCCAACGTTGACCCGCTTTATGTGCTGAATAGTATCATGCAAGGTAATTTTGGGGTCGATTTTTTTAAATTGACGCAAAGATGTAAATGTGTCATAGCTCTTTTACTGGCTATACTCGAACAATAGCAAAAGGTTAAACCGCGCACAAATGAAAATAAAGGACAATGCAACACGAAGTGTAGAGTGTTTGCTAATCGATATGTCTAGAATGGTGATCAATGGTGATCTGGAGTATGCGGGTTCGATACCTACCGGGGTCGGCAACATTCTTCCATGGAGATTGATCATGAAATCTTTTCTACGGTCGTTCTCTCTCTTCCACTGATTCAAGAAGGCTGTTGACAGTTTCTGGCGACAGGATATGCACTGGATTGGTTAACCGCTTACGTATAAAATAGAAGTGGACGCAATGATCAGGAATCGGTACAATTAACCCACAGCTCCCATCAGAGACACCAAAGGGAAAGAAACACAAACATTAAACAACAGACCCTAATGGAAACACCAATCGCGGAAAGCCACTAGGACAGTTACTTTCCCATAAAATGGCCAATAGGCTATCCAAAATAAAATAATGTAAGCGACACAAACACCCAAAGAAAAACCATAAAAAATAAACCGCGACAGAAGAAACGTCTTGGAACGGTCAGCGGAAACGAATTCCAATGGGGGCTTAAATCGATTTTACGTGGCCAAAATCCTCGCCCTTACTTCCGTCGCGATTAAGACAAATAATTTGTTCAGTCCGCATGAAGGCCTCCTAACTCATCAGTGCAACATCTCCGTTAACACCAAAATTAAACAATCACAAAGATGAAACAACGGTGAGGACTCGACAGTAAGAAACAACTGAAATGCTGGAGCAAAAGAAAACCAACATTTAGACTCCGATAGGCCCGACCAGAGACCAGAATGAACCAACATAAGCCTTCACGCTGGAACCGTCATGGTATCTGAGGCCTGACCCACCGGCGTGCAATTAAAGAGGAAAGCAAAGTTGTCAACCGTGATTGAGTTAACTACCATGCATTTAGTCTGTCGTATAACATTTATGTTGTACCCAATCTTTTAATATCGAAGAAAGAATTTACGCTGGAACCGTCATAGAATCTGAGGCCTGTCCCACCGGTATGCAATTAAAGAGGGAAGCAAAGTTGTCAACCGTGATTGGGTTAACTACCATGCATGCAGTCTGTCGTATAACATTTATGTTGTACCCAATCTTTTTATATCGAAGAATGATTTTAAGAAATTGGATGCTGAAGTCATTGCGGTTATATATTTTTCTGAATTTATATTCTAAGTCACCATAAAATTCGGGTTCCGATCGACCTTTGTGCAGAAGAGATTTAAGTCAAATATTGAATTTTGAAATTAAAGCAGAATCCTGTGTGTAAAATTTTGAAAAGGCTTTGCCACTCAATGCTTGCTTTTCTAAGTGCATTACCCATTTCTGTATTACGGATTCTTGATACCGAGGCGAATAAATTATACGATAGTTCTAATCAAGTTATACGAAGCTGCTCCTTTAACTAGAGGTTATACTCAGCATGCTCTTCGTCCTTCCATCGTTTCTGAAATTAATCACAAACTTCATTACATCAAAATATCCTTCATTAATAAGGGTTTGGATTTTATAGATTTACCTAGTATCTTCCGGGACAGATCGTTTTTTCATCCATTCCTGCTTATTTTCAAATTACTGAAACACCCATAATTTGCTATAAATACAATAAACCTGTTAGATCTATTTTTTTAATTTCAATAATCTTGATCTTGATATTGACACTAACACTCCTGATACATGTGATTGTAAAAATTCAGTGTATTGCTATCCTGCTGCTGGTCATATTATTACTGGTAATTTAAAAATTATTCCTGAATCTAGGATACGTTATATAATTTCTAAAGGACCGAAATATCGATTTCCTTCTAAAATGGATTACAATAAATGTAGAGATGAAATCGTTGCTGCCTTGAATGAATTTGGTAATCGATGGTGTAAACGAGAGTATATTGAGCATAAAGCTCTTAAAGAACGGACATTTAGCCTTCTGAAATTAGTGAACAAACGCATTTCTTTTTATTCGCAAAATACAAACTTATTAACTCCTAAACCTAAGACGTTATTACGTCACCTTAAACTAGGTATTCAAGAATTTCATAGAAAGTATGTTTTGGCTCCAGCTGATAAGGCCGCTAACAATGTGGTCGTTGTTTGACGGCTTCACTATGTTAACACTCTTCAGCAAGAACTTGGTGGTACTAAGGCCCATGTACTTCAGCCTTTAGCTGTAGAAAGGGCTTTAGTTGATGACCACATTTGTTATTCAGCCACCAAGTTTGCTGTCTGTGTTACAAAAGGCCAAGACAAGCTTCCTACGTTATATTGGTTACCTAAACTTCATTAAAGACCATACAAAGCACGGTTTATTGCAAATTCAAGCTCCTGTACCACCACTGAACTCTTCAAATTATTAACGTCATGTTTTACTGCCATCAAAAAACATGTAATAAAATATTGCGACAAAGTTTTCGAAAGATCAGGTAGAAATCTGCTGTGGTCTATAAAATATTCTAATGAAGTTTTAAATAAATTAAAAATCAGGCGTTTTCATGCTTCAAGTCTGTCTACTTATGATTTTTCCACCCTTCACACAACATTTCCTCATAATCTTATGAAAGAAAAACTTAATGATTTAATTGAATGGACATTTCATAGCGAAGACTCCCTCTATCTTGCATGTAATGTAAGAAATGCTTTTTTCACTTCAGAAGAGCGTAAAGATTAAACTTTATGATCATGTCAGAAAGTGTGTGAAACTCGCACCGTTCTACTTGACACTATTTACATAAGATTTGTTATTTAGACACGTTGTGGGTATTCCGATGGGTACTAATTGCGCACCAATTGTGGCTGATCTGTCTTTTATGAGAGAGACTTCATGATGTCCCTTTCTGCTGAAAACCAGTCTGAAATCATTGAAGCTTTTAGCTCCACTTCTAGATATTTGGATGATTTATTAAATATTGATAATACCTATTTCGACGGTTTGATCAGTCAAATTTACCCACCCCCACCCAGAACTTTAGTTAAATAAAGCAAATTCTTCTGCTACCGAGACACCGTATTTGGATTTACATCTATCTATTGTAGATGGGTTTGTTTCGTGCAAAATTTATGATAAACGCGATTTTGATTTTGAGATTGTAAATATTCCTTTTTTGGATGGTGATGTTCCTCGTGCGCCATCCAATAGCATTTATATTTTGCAATTAATTCGATTTGCTAGAGTGTGTAGTCATGTAATTGACTTCAACACTCGTAATAAATTGTTAACGGCTAAACTTCTTAACCAGGGTTATCGGCTTAACCAAGGTTATCGGTACCATAAACTACGCAAACCTTTTCAAATTTTTATAGACGTCATTCTGATTCAAATTCAAAATTCAATATTGGACTTAAATCTCTTAAATCAATTCTGCCAGAAGGTCTATCGGAACCAGAATTATATGTTGACTGAGTATGTAAATTCAGAAAACTATATAACCGCAATGACTTCAGCACCCAATTTCTTAAAATCATTCTTCGATATAAAAAGATTGGGTACAACATAAATGTTATACGACAGACTGCATGCATGGTAGTTAACCCAATCACGGTTGACAACTTTGCTTCCCTCTTTAATTGCACACCGGTGGGACAGGCCTCAGATTCTATGACGGTTCCAGCGTAAATTCTTATGTTGGTTGGTACCTGATGCTCTGTCTCTGGTCGGGCCCACCGGAGTCTACCTGTTGGTTTTCTTTTGCTCCAGCATTTCAGTGGTTTCTTGCCGCTGTTTCATCTGTGTGATTGTTTTAGTTTTTGTGCTCACGGAGATGTTGCACTGATGAGTTAGGAGGCATTCATGCGGACAGAACAAATAATTTGTCTTAATCGCGACAGAGGTAAGGGTGAGGATTGTGGCCAAGTTAAATCGATTTCAGCCTCCCAGTGGAATTCGTTTCCGCTGACCGTTCCAAAGCGGTTTTTTTCTGTCGCGGTTAATTTTTATTATGGTTTGTGTGTCGCTTAAATTATTTTATTTTGGATAGCCTATTGGCCATTTTGTGGGAAAGGAACTGTCCTTTTGGCTTTCCGCTGTTGATGTTTCCATTAGGGTCTGTTGTTTCAAGTTTGTGTTTCTTTCCCTTTGGTGTCTCTGATGGGAGCTGTGGGTTAATTGTATCGATCCCTGATCATTGTCTCCACTTCTATGTTGCGTAGTTTATGGTACCAATAACGCTTATTAAGAAGTTTAGCCGGTAACAATTTATTACGAGTGCTGAAGTCAGTTACATGACTACACACTCTGGCAAATCGAATGAATTGTGAAATATAAACGCCATAGGCCTGACCAGGAAAAGTGTGGATAGGTAAACTGACCGACTAAAAATGACCTAAAATAGTGTTGACTGGGCCGTAAACTCCAATACAAAAAACAAACAAATCCATATGCCTAGAGTACAATATAAGGAAGTAGCAAACAGTGCAGACCCAGGTTAGATGCCAACAAAAGCGGCAGCACCTGATCAGCGTCTTAGCTGTTTGTCTAAAGTATAAGAATTTAAGAATGTAAGTCCCGGTTAAGGAATTTCTGGTCAGCCTTAACCACACTAGCTGTCAGCGCTTTGTTTATTTGGTATTTGGTTTTCCTGCCAGTCATGGCATCTGTCGTTCTTAAATATTATTGTTTACAAACATATATTCTTGACTAGGTTTTGTTTGTTTGATTTGAGGTTAATCGTACCCAGCAACACTGTATAGGTCATTTTGGGTACGTAGCTTCCAATTTTGTGGGAATTGTACCCGACATTTAGATGAAATGACATATCAAGCCCTGCCGCCCAATGAAACCAATATGGTTTATAAGCATGGACAGTTCGACTCGCACTGCTTTGCTTTGCCGTTAACACGCTTAAGCAGGAGCTTGGTGGTACTAAGGCCTATGAACTTCAGCCTTTAGCTGAAGAGAGAGCTATAGTAGATAAACATGTTTGTCATTCAGCCACCAAGTTTGCTTTGTGTGCTACCAAAGGCCAAGAAAAGCTTCCTACGCTATACTGGTTACCAAAACTTCATAAAAGACCTTACAAAGCACGGTTTATGCAAATTCTAGCTCTTGCACTACCACTGAACTTTCTCAATTATTAACCTCCTGTCTTACTGCTATCAAAACGCATGTGATTAAATATTGTGATACGGTCTTTGAAAGATCAGGAAGAAATCTGTTTTGGTCTATAAAAAATCGAATGAGGTTTTAAATAAATTGAAATCCAGACATTTTCGTGCTTCAAGTCTGTCTACTTACGATTTTTCCACTATTTACACTACACTTCCTCATAATCTTATAAAAGAAAAGCTTAATGATTTAATTGAATGGGCTTTTCACAGAGAAGATACTCTCTATCTTGCATGTAATGTCAGAAATGCATTTTTCACTTCTAAAGAGCATAAAAATTATACACTTTTGTCATGGCAGAAAGTGTGTGATGCCCTCACCTTTCTACTTGACAATATTTATATTAGATTCGGTGCTAAGTTATTTAGACAAATTGTGGGTATTCCGATGGGTACGAATTGCGCACCTCTTGTGGCTGATCTGTTCTTGTATTGTTATGAAAGAGACTTCATGTTGTCGCTTTCCATTGATAACCAATCTGAAATTATTGTAGCTTTTAGCTCCACTTCTAGATATTTAGAGGTGAAGGTAATGATCAGGATTCGATACAAAACAACTCCCATCAGAGACGCCAAAAGGAAAGAAACACAAACATGCAATAACTAGACCCTTATAAAAACATCAATAGCGTAAAGCCAAAATACAGATTCTTTCCCACAAAATGGCCAACTGACCAGCCAAAACTAAAACAATACAAGCGATACACACACGCAAGACAAACCGCGGCAGAACAACCGCCTTGGAACGGGGGCTTAAATTAATTTTATGCGTCCGTAATACTCGTCCTTACTTCCGTCTCGATAGAGACAAATAATTTGTTGAACCCCACAACTCATCAGTGCAACATCCCAGAGAACACAAAAAAAACAAACAACCACAGAGACGATACAACGTCGGAGACCCGGCAGCAAGAAACCATCGAAATGCTGGAGCAAAAGAAAACCAACGGTTAGCCTCCGATGGGTTCAACCAGAGACAGTGCATCAGGCACCAACCAAAATTACATAAAAATTAAAGTATTGTATATGTCGTTCAACGTAATGTAAACAAGCCATGACCCCTCTTGTGCTATCAACATTCACAGTCCATGTGAATTGCTTGATTAGAACATTGGTTTTGTTGTTCAAAGTCGGTGTGTGACCCATTCAAGACCGCCCCGCCCTTCGGGGTTTGAAGAAATAGATGGGCTGCATGGTGCTTCCACGCAGAGCTGAAACCGGCCGCACACCATTACTGGTAATCTGCTTTCAGGATCAAAAAAGTAGAAGTAAAACAAAGATCAGGAATCGATACAATCAATTTACTCCACCCGCCAAAGACACCAAAGGGAAAGAAACACAAACATTAAGAGACCAGACCATAATGGAAACCCAAACAAAGGAATGCCATAAGGACAGTTACTTTCCCACAAAATGGCCATATGGCCATCCAAAACAAAAAGACACAAGCGATACACACAGTAAGTAACAAACAACACCATAAATAAACCGCCACAGAAGAACCGCCTTTGAACGGTCAGTGGAAAGATTTCCACTGGGGGGGGGGGGGGGGCTTAAATCGATTTTACGTGACAACAATCCTCGCCCTTACTTCGGTCGCGATTAAGACAAATAATTTGTTCAGTCCGCATGAAGGCCTCCTAACTCATCAGTGCAACATCACCGTGAACACAAAAAATCAAAGAGGTGAGAAAATGGTGAGGACACGACAGCAAGAAACCACTGAAATGCTGGAGCAAAAGAAAACCAACAGATAGACTCCGATGGGCCCGACCAGAGACAGAGCATCAGGCACCAACCAACATTACCTTGAATTAGATCTCTCTAATTCTCAATAAGAACGTTGGAGCCGTCATAGAATCTGAGGCCTGACCTACCGGCGTGCAATTAAAGAGGGAAGCAAAGTTGCCAACCGTGATTGGGTTAACTACCGTGCATGCAATCGGTCGTATAACATCCATGTTGTACCCAATCTTTTTATATCGAAGAATGATTTTACGAAATTGGGTGCTGAAGTCATTGCGGTTATATATTTTTCTGAATTTATATACTAAGTCACCATAAAATTCGGGTTCCGATATACCTTGTTGCAGAAGAGATTTAAGTCAAATATTGAATTTTGAAATTAAATCAGAATGGCGTCTATAAAATTTTGAAAAAGCTTTGCGCAGTTTATGGTACCGATAACCCTGATTAAGGAGTTTAGCCGTTAATAATTTATTACGAGTGTTGAAGTCAGTTACATGACTACACACTCTAGCAAATCGAATTAATTGCGAAATGTAAACGCTATAGGATGGCGCACGAGGAACATCATCATCCAAAAAAGGAAAATTTACAATCTCAAAATCAAAGTCATCGCGTTTATCATAAATTTTGCACGAAACAAACCCATCTACAATAGATAGATTTAAATCCAAAAAACGGGGCCTCGGTATCAGAAGAAGTTTGATGATGACAATGATGACGATGATGATAAAGACATTGATGGTGATTATTTCAGCACTGATGATGAACATGACAGGGCCGTAAGGTCACGCTCTGTCTTCCCATCCCCTTCTCGCAACAGACAAAGGCTGGGGAAAATAAATAAAAATGGCCATGGCAAATCTATAAATCGGCTCAGGGAACAACCCCCTGGAGTGAATGGAGAAAATCAAATCCTGCAGAAACTTATGTCATTGATAGAAAATCCTGGGAATCATTTGGCCTCGAATCCAACCTCCATTTCTGACCAGAAGGGTCAAGTAAACAACCAAAAGATCAAAGGTCAAGGTCAAAACCAGAATAATGACAGTCAAGGTCAAGCTTTCAATCAAGGTTCAGGTAATTCCTTGAATCAAGGCCAGATTCCATCCAATGTTAACAAAGGTCACAGTCAAGGTCAAATTTCAGGTCAAGGTCGTTACTCAAACTACCAGTGTTATTACTGCTCCGAGCAGGGTCATATTAAGGTCAACTGCCCAGTGCTGAAGGCTGAGGGAGAACAGGGCTTTCAAACACCAAGGAACAAGGGGACAATGCCATTACCTCAGTCCTTCCGGCCCATTGGATCTAATATTGATTTAAACTAGTGAGGGCCGGCTCGCTTGACCAACAGGCAGTCCCTGAGAAAAAAGGTCAAAACTTTGTATGTATATATGAGAAATTGAATCACCAGAATATGCTAGACAATGTTTCTAGTTTAGTTAATATGAGAAATGCTAAAAAGTTGGCACAAAGTGGTGCATCACAGAATGAGACCCAACTAAGTGCTTTGGAATCACCAACTGTATTCCACCAATTTGAAAGTGAGCCAAAGCAATATAAGAATACTGTAGTCTCAGACCCTTCTGATGCTGCTACCTCTGGGGTAAGGGTGTGGTCCCGTGAACTACTCCAGGCAGTGACAGCAGAAATACCCAGTAGTATACAAAGCAGTGCTGACAAAACACATGTAGAATGTAAGCCTGGATTCTGCCAAGAGCCAAATCTTTCAGCATTGAATATAAAAGAGGCATCTCAGATTGATAGCTGCATTAATACCCGTCACACGGCCACTAACCCGGTGAAAAGTCCGCTAGTTAAAAGAATCGCGCATAGTGATGGGTTCTATTTTAAGGCAAAAGTAAATGGTGAGAAAACAGTTTTCACTATAGACACAGGGGCTACAAGGACTATTATATATGATAGGGTTCACCAATCAATCCCTGAATCATTAAGGCCTAAATTAAGCAAAACTACTGGGCTAACTGAAGCCTCAGGACAGCCCTTGATACCATCAGGGACGGCAGAATTCACAATCACCCTGGATGGTATTCAATTTAAGGCAGACATCATAGTTGCAAATGTAGAAGATGATGGGTTGTTTGAACATGACCTGTTGAGTATGGGTGATGCCCATTTGCTGTATGATGAGCATGCTATGATGTTTTTAGGGGTTCATATACCATGTATAAAGGTTGGTTCTACACCCAGGGTGCCAAGAACTGTTGCATCTGATCATTTTGTAGTCCCTGCAAATTGTGAAAAAAAAAATCATTGATGTCTTTGTCAGCCGACTCACGGGGGACGATAAGCAGGAAACCCCTATTATTCTAGAGCCTAGTCCTGAGTTATATGAGCGATATGGTCTGTTGATGACAAGTAGTCTGTCCAGTCGGAATACATGGGTAACTCACACGGTAAGACTCTTAAATCCCAATGTGTATGACATATCAATCAACCAAGATGACAGCCTTGGGACAGCTGAGGATGTTGACGGCCTTACACTATTGCACAGTGAGGCAGATTTTAGTTCTTTGGACAAGACCTGCGGAGAAGTTATCTCACACTTTGCATCTGAAAAACAGACCGCAAGGATTAAACGAGTGACAGAGAAAGCAATCCCAGACCACCTCAAACTTTGTATGAGATTGCGTGTAATGACCGGACTGACACTGAAAAGCAGAGGATTGCTGAGACTTTAATCAAGTTTCAGAATACATTCCCCAGACACGAGTTCGAGCTTGGTCTCACACATTTGGTAGAACATAGTATAGATGTTGGGAACCATTCTCCTACCAAGCTAGCTCCAAAGAGGGCCCCAGTTGCATTTGCAGTAGAAGAAGAGAATGTAATTAAACAACTTGAAGCTGAATGTGTCACCAGGAAAATAACTCAGCATGGGCCAGTCCAATCTGTTTGGTGAGGAACAGATCCGGAAAGATAAGGCCATGCGTGGATTACCGGCGTTTGAATGAGATAACCAGGAAAGATGCCTTTTCACTGCCAAGTATTTCAGACTGCCTCGATTCAGTGGCGGGGGCCAAATTCTTGTCAAGTTTCGATCTCACGTCGGGATTTCATCAAGTACCCATAAAAGCTCAAGACATCCCCAAATCGGCATGCTGTACTAAATACGGCCTATAAGAGAACTTAACAATGCCAATGGGAATGACTAATAGTCCTTCTGTATTCCAAAGGCTAATGCAAATAGCGCTGGGGTCACTTCAATGCCATATTTGTCTCATATGTTTGGATGATGTGCTTGTCTTCGGATCAACTTTTGAGGAGCATTTGTCTCGGTAGGGACAGTTCTTAGCCGTATTGATGACGCCGGTTTGAAACTGAAGCCAGAGAAATGCCACCTCTTCCAAACAAGTGTAAATTTTTCGCGGTCATACCATTTCAGCAGATGGTGTGCTCCATAACCCAGACAACTTGGCTGAAGTAAAAGCATGGCCAACTCCGAAGAATGTGACACAGGTAAGGCAAATATTAAGGCTTGGAAGTTACTACCGCCGCTTCATCTATGGATACTCAGATCTTGTTAGACCTTTGACGCAACTAACCCATAAATCCACTCCCTTTGTTTGGTCCAATGAATGTCAGCAGATATTTGAGGCTTTAAAACATCAGCTGCGTGGTGCCGAAATTATGACCTACCCGCTTGATCTGGGATTATTAATCCTGGATACTGATGCTAGTGACACCCAGATTTCTGGCAACCTGAGCCAAAAACAGGATAGGCGAGAAAGGGTTATTAGCTATGGAAGCAGAACCTTGAATAAGGCAAAAAGAAATTATTGTATCACTGACAAAGATTTTCTAGCTATACGACATTTCAACGAATACTAAAGACAGTATTTATTAGGCCGTAACTTTTTAGTTCGCAGTGATCATCAAGCCTTGACTTTCTTGTTCCGTCTAAAAGAGCCGAAATCTCGAATAGCTCGTTGGATTGAGATCTTGTCTGCATTTGATTTCTCTATCGAGTACCGCAAAGGACAAAAGCACTGAAATGCCGACAGTTTAACCCGCTGTGATAATCCATGGGAATGTACATGTTCAGTGGTTGACAATCTTGAATACTTAAAGTGCGGACCTTGTTCAAAATGCCTTAAGCGATTCAAAGAAATGCGAGATGTAGGAAGCCTATCGGCTGATGACCCTTCAGAACCTCTGTCTGAACAGAATGACAGTGTTCAGGCGGTATCTACTAGGGCACAAACTGCTGCAGGACAGATCAGTCAATTCCAGGTCCTTCAAGTGACCCAGGCCACCAAGAGAACCAATGGCTTTCTGACAGGGACATAGCCAGAATACAAAAGTTGCAGTTAGAAGATTCTGAACTGGCACCGATCATCACTGCCTTAATAAAAGGTGAAAGGCCGTACCATTCCGAGGTGGTAGCCCTTAGTCCCGCGGCACGCCATTACTGGAGTATATGGGATTCACTAACGCTGCGCAATGGAATTTCGTTTAAAATCTTTAATCGCAAAGATGCAACTGGCTGTCATTTGCAATTTATAGTACCTAAAATAGAAGTAAAACAAAGATCAGAAATCGATACAATTAACTTACTCCACCCATCAAAGACACCTAAGGGAAATAAACACAAACATGAAGCGACCAGACCATAATTGAAACCTAAACAAAGGAAGGCCATAAGGACAGTTATTTTCCCACAAAATGGCCAAATGGCCATCCAAAATAAAAAGACACAAGATATACTCACAGTAAGTAACAAACAACAATATAAGTAAACCGCAACAGAAGAACCGCCTTGGAACGGTCAGTGGAAAGAATTCCACTGGGGGGCTTAAATCGATTTAACATTTCCATAATCCTCGCCCTTACCTCTGTCGCGGTATACACTAATTTTGTTTAGTCCGCATGAAGGCTTCCTAACTCATCAGTGTAACATCTCCGAGAACATACAAATAAAAAACTTCATAGATGAAACAAGGCTGAGGACTCGACAGCACACAACAACAGAATTGCTGGAGCAAAAGAAAACCAACAGTTAGACTCCGAGGGGCCCGACCAAAGACGGAGCATCAGGCGCCAACCAACATAAAGAATACTAAAATAAAATATAATTCCAATTATGTTTTTACGCTGGAACCGTCATATAATCTTTAGCCCGACCCACCGGTGTGCAATTAAAGAGGGAAGCAAAGTTGCCAACCGTGATTGTGTTAACCACCATGCATGCAGTCTGTTTTATAACATTTATGTTGTACCCAATCTTTATATATCGACGAAAGATTTTACGAAATTGGGTACTAAAGTCATTACAGGCATGTTTTTTTTTTCTAAATTTATATACTAAGTCACCATAGCATTCAGGTTCCGATAGGCCTTGTTGCAGAAGTGTTTTAAGTCCAACATTGAATTTTGAAACCAAATCAGAATGACGTCTATACGAGGGTAGTCTGAAAAGTTCTGAGCCTGACCAAGATCCAATGGTTTGTCCATTCTAAAAGTGCCTTATTTTTCAACATAGTCTCCCTTCCTGTCCACACACCTCCTCCAGCGATGCTGGAGTCCTTGGATCCCAGTGGTATAGAAGGGCTCATCTTGGTCCCTGAAAAACTCCTCCACAGCAGCTATCACCTCCTCGTCTGACCGATAATGCTGCCCAGCCAAGTGCTTTTTCATGTTTGTAAACAGGAAATAATCTGATGGAGCTAGATCAGGTTGAATACGGAGGGTGATCGACAAGTGTGAAGCCACAGTCATGCACAGCAGCCATTGCGACAACTGATTAATGAGCAGGCACATTGTCCTTTGTCAATTTTCCGGATCGTTTAGCTTTAATTGATTTTCGCAATTGTTTTAGCAGATCTGCATAATACTCCCCATTAATCGTTCTGCCATTTTGAAGGTAATCTATGAATATTATACCCTTTGCATCCCAGAACACTGATACCATCACCTTCCCTGCAGTTGAGACGACCTTTGCCTTCTTTGGAGGGGTGAGCCAGGATCCTTCCATTGCATGGATTGTTTTTTGGTCTCTGGCTCAAAGTGATGAACCCAACACTCATCCTGAGTGACAAAACGGTCAAGAAAACCATCTTGGTCTGCTTCAAAAATAGACAAGTTGGCTGGTGACAGGTTCAGTCTGGTCAACTTTTGGTCAGGCGTCAAAAGCCGTGGCACCCATCTGGCGGAAACCTTCGACATTCCTAATTCACTGTGTAGAATGTTCTCTACTCGTTCACGTGAGATGCCAACAGTGTTAGCTAACTGATTCACAGTTAAACGCCTGTCATCCATCACGGCCCTGTGCACTTGGCTGATGGTTTCCTCAGTTGTTGCCGTTGCGGGTCGCCCACACCGGTCATCATCTTCAAGGCTGTCCTTGCCCATCTTAAAATTTGATGCCCACCTTTTCACGGTTGCATACGAAGGAGCATCATCCCCTAATGTAGCAACCATATCGGCATGAATGTCCCTAGGAGATAAACCCTTTATATGGAGTTACTTGATGACACCACGATGCCAAATTTTGTCCATTTTTCTCAAAAACGTGCTAGTATAAATTTTCAAAGTAGAAGTAAAACAAATATCAGGAATCGATACAATTAACTTACTCCACCCATCAAAGACACCAAATGGAAAGAAACACAAACATTTAGCGACCAGACCATAATGGAAACCTAAACAAAGGAAGGCCATAAGGACAGTTACTTTCCCACAAAATGGCCATATGGCCATCCAAAATAAAAAGACACAAGTGATACACACAGTAAGTAACAAACAACAACATAAATAAATCGCCACAGAAGAGCCGCCTTGGAACTGTCAGTGGAAAGATTTCCACTGGGGGGCTTAAATCGATTTTACGTGGCCACAATACTCGCCCTTACTTCCGTCGCGATTTAGACAAATAATCTGTTCAGTCCGCATGAAGGCCTCCTAACTCATCAGTGCAACATCTCCGTGAACACAAATAATCAAAGAACCACAGAGGTGAGACAACGGTGAGGCTTCGACAGCAAGAAACCATTGAAATGCTGAAGCATAAGAAAACCAACAGTTAGACTCCGATGGGGCCGACCAGAGACAGAGCATCAGGCACCAACCAACATTAACTTGAATTAGATCTCTCTAATTCTCAATAAGCCTTTACGTTGGAACCGTCATAGAATCTGAGGCCTGACCCACTGGCTTGCAATTAAAGAGGGAAGCAAAGTTGCCAACCGTGATTGGGTTAACTACCATGCATGCAGTCTGTCGTATAATATCCCTGTTGTACCCAATCTTTTTATATCGAAGAATGATTTTACGAAATTGGGTGCTAGAGCCAATGCGGTTATATATTTTTCTGAATTTATATACTAAGTCACCATAAAATTCGGGTTCCGATAGACCTTGTTGCAGAAGAGATTTAAGTCCAATATTGAATTTTGAAATTAAATCAGAATGGCGTCTATAAAATTTTGAAAAGGCTTTGCGTAATTCTATGGTACCGATAACCCTGATTAAGAGGTTTAGCCGTTAATAATTTATTACGAGTGTTGAAGTCAGTTACATGACTACACACTCTAGCAAATCGAATTAATAGCAAAATATAAATGCCATAGGATGGCGCACGAGGAACATCACCATCCAAAAGGGAAAATTTACAATCTCAAAATCAAAGTCATCGCGTTTATCATAAATTTTGCACGAAACAAACCCATCTACAATAGATAGATGTAAATCCAAAAACGGGGCCTCGGTATCAGAAGAATTTGCTTTATTTAACTGAAGTTCACGGGGGTAAATCTGACTGATCAAACCATCGAAATAGGTATTATCAATATTTAATAAATCATCTAAATATCTAGAAGAGGAGCTAAAAGCTTCAATAATTTCAGATTGGTTATCAATGGAAAGCGACAACATGAAAAGAAGTAGAAGCAAAACAGAGATCAGGAATCGATAGAAATAACTTACTCCGCCCATCAAAGTAGAAGTAAAACAAAGATCAGGAATTGATACAATTAACTTACTCCATCCATAAAAGACACCAAAGGGAAAGAAATACAAACATTAAGCGACCAGACCATAATGGAAACCTAAACAAAGGAAGGCCATATGGACAGTTACTTTCCCACAAAATGACCATATGGCCATACAAAATTAAAAGACACAAGTGATACACACAGTAAGTAACAAACAACAACATAAATAAATCGCCACAGAAGAGCCCCCTTGGAACGGTCAGTGGAAGATTTCCACTGGGGGGCTTAAATCGATTTTACGTGGCCACAATCCTCGCCCTTACTTCCGTCGCGATTTAGACAAATTATTTGTTCAGTCCGCATGAAGGCCTCCTAACTCATCAGTGCAACATCTCCGTGAACACAGAAATCAAAGAACCACAGAGGTGAGACAACGGTGAGGACTCGACAGCAAGAAACCACTTAAATGCTGGAGCAAAAGAAAACCAACAGTTAGACTCCGATGAGCCCGACCGGAGACAGAGCATCAGGCACCAACCAACATTATCTCTTTAATTTTCAATAAGCCTTTACGTTGGAGCCGTCATAGAATCTGAGGCCTGACCCACCGGCGTGCAATTAAAGAGTGAAGCAAAGTTGCCAACCGTGATTGGGTTAACTGCCATGCATGCAGTCGGTCGTATAACATCCATGTTGTACCCAATCTTTTTATATCGAAGAATGATTTTACGAAATTGGGTGCTGAAGTCATTGCGGTTATATATTTTTCTGAATTTATATACTAAGTCACCATAAAATTCGGGTTCCGATAGACTTTGTTGCAGAAGAGATTTAAGTCCAATATTGAATTTTGAAATTAAATCAGAATGGCGTCTATAAAATTTTGAAAAGGCTTTGCGTAGTTTATGGTACCGATAACCCTGATTAAGAGGTTTAGCCGTTAATAATTTATTACGAGTGTTGAAGTCAGTTACATGACTACACACTCTAGCAAATCGAATTAATTGCGAAATATAAACGCCATAGGATGGCGCACGAGGAACATCACCATCCAAAAAGGAAAATTTACAATCTCAAAATCAAAGTCATCGCGTTTATCATAAATTTTGCACGAAACAAATCCATCTACAATAGATAGATGTAAATCCAAAAACGGGGCCTCGGTATCAGAAGAATTTGCTTTATTTAACTGAAGTTCTAGGGGGTAAATCTGACTGATCAAACACACCATTGGGAAAGAAACACAAACATTAAGCGACCAGACCATAATTGAAACCTAAACAAAGGAAGGCCATAAGAACAGTTACTTTCCCACAAAATGGCCATATGGCCATCCAAAATAAAAAGACACAAGTGATACACACAGTAAGTAACAAACAACAACATAAATAAATCGCCACAGAAGAGCCGCCTTGGAACTGTCAGTGGAAAGATTTCCAATGAGGGGCTTAAATCGATTTTACATGGCCACAATACTCGCCCTTACTTCCGTCGCGATTTAGACAAATAATCTGTTCAGTCCGCATGAAGGCCTCCTAACTCATCAGTGCAACATCTCCGTGAACACAAATAATCAAAGAACCACAGAGGTGAGACAACGGTGAGGCTTCGACAGCAAGAAACCATTGAAATGCTGGAGCATAAGAAAACCAACAGTTAGACTCCGATGGGGCCGACCAGAGACAGAGCATCAGGCACCAACCAACATTAACTTGAATTAGATCTCTCTAATTCTCAATAAGCCTTTACGTTGGAACCGTCATAGAATCTGAGGCCTGACCCACTGGCGTGCAATTAAAGAGGGAAGCAAAGTTGCCAACCGTGATTAGGTTAACTACCATGCATGCAGTCTGTCGTATAATATCCCTGTTGTACCCAATCTTTTTATATCGAAGAATGATTTTACGAAATTGGTTGCTAAAGTCATTGCGGTTATATATTTTTCTGAATTTATATACTAAGTCACCATAAAATTCGGGTTCCGATAGACTTTGTTGCAGAAGAGATTTAAGTCCAATATTGAATTTTGAAATTAAATCAGAATGGCGTCTATAAAATTTTGAAAAGGCTTTGCGTAATTCTATGGTACCGATAACCCTGATCAAGAGGTTTAGCCGTTAATAATTTATTACGAGTGTTGAAGTCAGTTACATGACTACACACTCTAGCAAATCGAATTAATAGCAAAATATAAACGCCATAGGATGGCGCACGAGGAACATCACCATCCAAAAAAGGAAAATTTACAATCTCAAAATCAAAGTCATCGCGTTTATCATAAATTTTGCACGAAACAAACCCATCTACAATAGATAGATGTAAATCCAAAAACGGGGCCTCGGTATCAGAAGAATTTGCTTTATTTAACTTAAGTTCTGGGGGGTAAATCTGACTGATCAAACCATCGAAATAGGTATTATCAATATTTAATAAATCATCTAAATATCTAGAAGAGGAGCTAAAAGCTTCAATAATTTCAGATTGGTTATCAATGGAAAGCGACAACATGAAAAGAAGTAGAAGCAAAACAGAGATCAGGAATTGATACAATTAACTTACTCCACCCATCAAAGACACCAAAGGGAAAAAACACAAACACCAAGCGACCAGACTATAATGGAAACCTAAACAAAGGAAGGCCACGAGGACAGCCACTTTCCCACAAAACGGCCATACGGCCATCCAAAACAAAAAAAAACACAAGCGACACACACAGCAAGCAACAAACAACACAATAAACAAACCGCCACAGAAGAACCGCCCCGGAACGGCCAGTGGAAAGACCCCCACCGGGGGGGGGGGCTTAAATCGATTTTATGAAGTCTCTTTCATAACAATACAGGAATAGATTAGCCACAACAGGTGCGCAATTCGTACCCATCGGAATGCCCACAATTTGTCTAAATAACTTAGTACCGAATCTAATATAAATATTGTCAAGTAGAAAGGTGAGGGCATCACAGACTTTCTGACATGACCAAAGTGTATAATTCTTATGCTCTTTAGAAGTGAAAAATGCATTTCTGACATTACATGCAAGATAGAGAGAATCTTCTCTGTGAAAAGCCCATTCAATTTAATCATTAAGCTTTTTTTTATAAGATTATGAGGAAGTGTAGTGTAAAGAGTGGAAAATCGTAAGTAGATGTTTCCTCTGGCTTTCTTTGCCGAATCATTACAGGGTCACTGATGAGGCTTTATTAGCCGAAACAACGTAGTATGACCCATCTTCTTCCTTATGAATGTTTTCATTGCTCTTAAAGGAACTCATTTTTGATTTTTATTTACCTTCACTGCAGCTGGTGTTGTGCCGTGTGGCGGCCGTAAAACGTCTCCCCGTACATCAACCATAGTGCAGTTTATATTTTACTTTTGGTCCTTTGAAATCAGCGTGAATATTCTGAGAAATCAGAAATAAATTATTGATTTAGACTCATATTCTAGACAGGTTTTTAATTATTTTGACCCCATTTAGATTTATATCAGTCTATGAATCGACTGCATATTCGAAATTCGCAAAATTGCTGTATGTTTCCTCTGGCTTTCTTTGCCGGATCGTTACAGGGTCACTGATGAGGCTTTATTAGCCGAAACTACGTAGTATGACCCATCTTCTTTCTTATGAATGGTTTCATTGCTCTTAAAGGAACTCATTTTTGATATTTATTGAAGCACGAACATGTCTGGATTTCAATATTATTTAAAACCTCATTCGAATTTTTCATAAACCAAAACAGATTTCTTCCTGATCTTTCAAAGACTTTATCACAATATTTAATCACATGCCTTTTAATAGCAATAAGACAGGAAGAAAATAATTTAGAAAGTTCAGTGGTAGTGCAAGAGCTAGAATTTGCAATAAACCGTTCTTTGTAAGTTCTTTTATGAAGTTTTGGTAACCAGTATAGCGTAGGAAGCTTGTCTTGGCCTTCGGTAACACACACAGCAAACTTGGTGGCTGAATGACAAATATGTTTATCTACTATAACTCTCTCTTATGCTAAAGGCAGAAGTTCATAGGCCTTAGTACCACCAAGTTCCTGCTTAAGCGTGTTAACATAGTGGAGCCGTCACACAACGACGACGTTGTTAGCGGCCTTGTCTGCAGGGGCCAAAACAAACTTCTTATGAAATTCTTGAATACCTAGTTTAAAATGACGTAAAGACGTCTTAGGCTTAGGAGGTAATAAGTTCGTATTTTGAGAATAGAAACAAATGCGTTTATTCACTAGTTTTAAAATGCTAAGTTTCCAGTCCATAAGGGCTTTATGCTCAACATACTCTTGCTTATACCATCGATTACCGAATTCATTCAAGGAAGCAGCGATTTCATCTCTACATTTACTGAAATCAATTTTAGAAGGAAACCGATATTTCGGACATTTAGAAATTATATTCCTTATCCTAGAATCAGAAATAATTTTCAAGTTGCCAGTAATTACATGACCAGCAGCAGGATAGCAATACACTGAGTTTTTACAATCACATGAATCAAGAGTATTAGTATCAATATCAAGATCTGAAACAAGTTTATTGAAATTAAAAATGATAGCTCTAACAGGTTTGTTATATTTATAGCAAATTATAGGTGTTTCAGTATTTTGAAATAAGCAGGAATGGAATAAAGCACCGAGCTCTCACGGAAGATACTGGGGAAAATCTATAAAATCCATACCCTTATTAATGAAGGATATTTTGAAGAAATGGCGTTTATGATTAATTTCAGAATCAATGTAAGGACGGAGAGTATGCTGGGTATAGCCTCTATTTAAGAGAGCCGCATCATATAGCTGATTAGAACTATCATAGAATTTATTCGTCTCGGTGTCCAGAAGGCATAAATCAGAAACGGGTGATGAACTAAAAATGAAAGCATAGAGTGGCGTCCATGTTTAAATAATATATTTGACGGTCAATTCAGTCTAGTATTGTTTCGTTTAAATGCACGTAATGTACGTTTAAAGTTATCATTTTTCCTGGTGCCGTGAGATCTAGTTCTGCGTTTTCGACATTCGAGGAGCGAGAAAATATCAAAGTCCGGCATTCTGGAAAAATTACCCTCATGATAAATGTTGTCATTAAATCCCAGTGGAAAAGGGGTCTGTAAAGATTTAATCCATTTCAGTTAGGCCTCATGTCTTTTGATAATGTTTTAATCTAGATGTAGAATTTGCATCTTAATAAAGTTTTTCCACTGGTTGTATAACAATGTTATTTACAGAATGATTTGTACGTCGAAAGTGACGGTACAAGAAAGTGTCAGTTTTCTTAGGCTTACTAAGTCTACGATAATGCTCGTTCAATCTAGTTTTAAACATGCGGTTAGTTTGACCGACATACTGCATATTACAGTTTGCAGCACGTCATGTAATAAGATAAATTAAATCTGTAGACTGTCATGTCAAATCAGACATGTTAACTACAGAGAAGCGTTTACCGTTTACAGATGAAGTAAAGGTAGACGCAGTGCTTAAATGCGAACAACATGTGCACCTCTTGGCATTGCACTTAGAAACACTAGGATACATTCCACTTCTTTTCCACGGATAAGTATATTTTCGAAGGATGGGCGATTTGAGAGGAGATAGTCTTATACGAAGACTACTCCCATCAACATTGGTATTGCCTGCTCCATTGAGATTAACTGAAGTTACAGAAGAAAAATTTAAGGGCCTAACCAATACCGAAGGCAACATAGTATTAAAGTTCTTAATAGAATGGGGAATCCGTACAGAAGATGCAGATGTAACTTAAGGGGTGATATTGGTATTTTAAATGTATTTGTGATACTCATGTGGGTTAATAAGGTTATGATACCGTCAAAACTAAAGCGATCTTCATACCGGTCATTAAATAAAACAACATATAAAATTACTGAAGATAATTCCTTCGAATAGAAGGAAGGTACAACAAAAGTCCACAAAACATCTTAGTCCAGGGATGTCAAACAAGCAGCTGTTATACAACGAGGAACGAACATCGGTTTAATAATGACCTTCAACAGGTTTCTAAAGGATGTCAATTGATGGAACAGTGAAAAGAAATTGCATAAACAATCCCTGATGATTGGAAAAATAAGAGCATTAAATGTATGTACTGGGAGACCTTTTACAGCCGCCACACGTAGAATGTCTACGTTATTGCAGGTAAACTTGAACTCATTGAGTCAAATCAAGTAATAAAGGTTTGGATTTAATGAATACAAAATTTCATGGCTGTTCGATGCCTGCTTCTTGGTCAGGCTTAGTACTTTTCAGCCCATCGTAAAACTTAGAAGGCTTTACGTAGTTTATGATACCGATACCCCCGATTAAGAAGTTTAGCGGATAATAATTTATTACGAGTGTTGAAATCGAATACATGACTAGACACTCTAGCGAATCGAATTAACTGCGAAAAATAAACCCCGCACGATGTCGCACGAGGAACATCACCATCTAAAAAAGGAAAATTTACAATCTCGAAATCAAAATCATCACGTTTATCATAAATATTGCAAGAACCTAATCCATCTACAATAGATAAATGTAAATCCAAAACGGGGGCCTCGGTATCAGAGGAATTTGCCTTGTTTAACTGAAGTTCTGGGGGATATATCTGACTGATCAAACCATCAAAGTAAGTATTATCACTATTTAATAAATCATCTAAATATCTAGAAGTAGAACTAAAAGCTTCAATAATTTCAGATTGGTTATCAATGGAAAGCGACAACATGAAGTCTCTTTCATAACAATACAAGAGCAGATCAGCCACAAGAGGTGCGCAATTCGTACCCATCGGAATGCCCACAATTTGTCGAAATAACTTAATACCGTATCTAATATAAATATTGTCAAGTAGAAAGTTGAGGGCATCACACACTTTCTGACATGACAAAAGTGTATAATTCTTATGCTCTTTAGAAGTGAAAAATGCATTTCTGACATAACATGCAAGATAGAGAGAATCTTCTCTGTGAAAAGCCCATTCAATTAAATCATTAAGCTTTTCTTTTATAAGATCATGAGGAAGTGTAGTGTAAAGAGTGGAAAAATCGTAAGTAGACAGACTTGAAGTAAGAAAACGTCTGGATTTCAATTTATTTAAAATCTCATTCGATTTTTTTATAGACCAAAACAGATTTCTTCCTGATCTTTCAAAGATTTTATCACAATATTTAATCACATGCGTTTTAATAGCAGTAAGACAGGAAGTTAATACATTAGAAAGTTCAGTGGTAGTGCAAGAGATAGAATTTGCAATAAACCGTGCTTTGTCAGGTCTTTTATGAAGTTTTGGTGACCAGTATAGATTAGGAAGCTTGTCTTGGCCTTCTGTAACACGCACAGCAAACTTGGTGGCTGAATAACAAATATGTTAATCTACTATAGCTCTCTCTCTTCAGCTAAAGGCTTAAGTTCATAGGCCTTAGTACCACCAAGCTCCTGCTTAAGCGTGTTAACATAGTGGAGCCGTCCAACAACGACGACGTTGTTTGCGGCCTGGTCTGCAGGGGCTAAAATAAACTTCTTATGAAATTCTTGAATACCTAGTTTAAGACGACGTAAATACGTCTTAGGTTTAGGAGGTAATAAGTTAGTATTTTGAGAATAGAAAGAAATGCGTTTATTCACTAGTTTTTAAATACAAAGTTTCCAGTCCTTAAGGGCTTTATGCTCAACATACTCTCGCTTACACCATCGATTACCGAATTCATTCAAGGCAGCAGCGATTTCATCTCTACATTTACGGAAATCAATTTTAGAAGGAAACCGATATTTCGGTCCTTTGGAAATTATATTCCTTATCCTAGAATCAGGAATAATTTTCAAGTTGCCAGTAATTACATGACCAGCAGCAGGATAGCAATACACTGAGTTTTTACAATCACATGAATCAGGAGTAATAGTATCAATATCAAGATCTGAAACAAGTTTATTGAAATTAAAAATGATAGATCTAACAGTTTTGTTATATTTATAGCAAATTATAGGTGATTCAGTATTCTGTAAATTAGCAGGAATGGACGAAAGCACCGAGCTCTCACGGAAGATACTGGGCAAATCTATAAATAGTAGAAGTAAAACAAAGATCAGGAATCGATACAATTAACTTACTACACCCATCAAAGACACCGAAGGGAAAGAAACACAAACATTAAGCCCCCCAGTGGAAATCTTTCCACTGACCGTTCCAAGGCGGTTCTTCTGTGGTGTTTTATTTATGTTGATGTTTGTTACTTACTGTGTGTATCACTTGTGTCTTTTTTATTTTGGATGGCCATATCACCATTTTGTGGGAAAGTAACTGTCCTTATGGCCTTCCTTTGTTTAGGTTTCCATTATGGTCTGGTCGCTTAATGTTTGTGTTTCTTTCCCTTTTGTGTCTTTGATGGGTGGAGTAAGTTAATTATATCGATTCCTGATCTTTGTTTTACTTCTACTTTACTCATTCTACGATAATGCTCGTTCAATCTAGTTTTAAGCATGCGATTAGTTTGACCGACGTACTGCATATTGCAGTTTGCAGCACGTCATGTAATTAGATAAATTAAATCTGTAGACTGTCATGTCAAATCAGACATGTTAACTACAGAGAAGCGTCTACCGTTTACAGATGAAGTAACGGTAGACGCAGTGCTTAAATGCGAACAAAATCTGCATCTCTTGGCATTGCACTTAGAAATACTAGGATACATTCCACTTCTTTTCCACGGATTGGTATATTTTCTAAGGATGTGTGACTTGAGAGGAGATAGTCTAATACGAAGTTTATTTCTAAACATATGTGCATTACCTGCTCCATTGAGATAAACTGAAGTTACAGAAGACACATTTAAGGGCCTAACCAATACCGAAGGCAACATAGTATTAAAGTTCTTAATAGAATGGGGAATCCGTACAGAAGAAGCAGAGTGTAACCTAAGGGGTAATATTGATAGTTTAAATGAATTTGTGACACTCATGTGGGTTTATAAGGTTTTGATACCGTCAAAACTAAAGCGATCTTCATACCGGTCATTAGGTAAAACAGCATATAAAATTACTGAAGATCATTCCTTCGAATAGAAGGTAGGTATAACAAAAGCCCACAAAACATCTTTGTCTACTTCAAGTCCAGGGATGTCAAACAAGCAGTTGTTATACAACGAGGAACGAACATCGGTTTAATAATGACCTTCAACAGGTATCTAAAGGATGTCAATTGATGGAACAGTGAAAAGCAATTGCATAAGCAATCCCCGAGGATTGGAAAAATAATAGCATTAAATGTATGTACGGGGGAGACCTTTTACATCCGCCACACGGCACAAACAAAACAGCCCTGATATGCAAAGTAGAAGTAAAACAAAGATCAGGAATCGATACAATTAACTTACTCCACCCATCAAAGACACCAAAGTGAAACACAAACATAAAAAAACTGAAAGGAGAAATTCTGGGACAGATGCACAATTCATGAATTGCAGGTCATCTAGGCCAGAAAAAAGACATTAGGGAAGTTATTGCAAAGGTTCTTCTGGTTCAATGTAAGGCAGGATGTCCACATGTGGCTAGTGAGATGTGACGTGTGTGCTTCCACCTAGCCTCCACAACGTAAACCTCGTGCGCCACTGGGAAAAATGCAAGTTGGTGCTCCATTAGATAGAATTTCCACTGATTACTTGGGCCCTCTTCCCCTTAACATTCATGGTAATCGTTATATTCTTTAAGCTACTGACCATTTCACGAAATGAGCTGAGATTATGGCGGTGCCAGACCAAACAGCCAGAACTTGCGCAAACAAGCTTTTAAATGAGGCCATGCCCGTTTTGGCTGCCCACTCACAATATACTCTGATCAAGGCAAATGTTATGAGAGCGCTATTATGGCAGAGTTGTGTAGACTCCTCGAAATCAGGAAGACAATAACTTCACCAAGAAATCCTAAATGCAACTGTATCCTTTGTTTAGGTTTCCATTATGGTCTGGTCGCTTCATGTTTGTGTTTCTTTCCCTTTGGTGTCTTTGATGGGTGGAGTAAGATAATTGTATCGATTCCTGATCTTTGTTTTACTTCTGCTTAGCAGAGCGATTTAACCGCAGTCTCCTAAGAATGATTAAGTCATACCTCGAGGGTGAGCAAGAGAATTGGGATTTAAACTTGGGTTGTCTCGCCTTTGCCTGAAGATCAACACCACAGGAATCTACAGGACTGTCGCCATTCCTTCTGATGATGGGAAGGGAAGCCCGCACTCCTGCTGAACTGATGTATTGGGGTCAGTGTAATGAAAACACAGGTGGGCCTCCGTGGCCTAGTGGTTAAGAGCGCTGACTCTTGATCAATAGGCCTCTCACCGCTGTGGTTCGAGCCTCGCTCGAGTCACATGTGAGACGCCAAGTTCTGCAACGGAAGGCCAGGTGGTTTTTCTCCGGGTACTTTGGTTTTCGCCCATCTTTGATTCACGATCGGCTCGATATGAGTGAAATAATCTTGAAAGGGCCGTAAAACCAAAACCAAAAATAAATAAATAAATAAAACACAGGGCCCAGCAATTACGGGGAATATGTTGACCTACTAAGGGCCCGCATGCGGCATGCTCATGAAATAGCACGGAAACATCTGTCAACTAGTGCAAAACGTCAAGCAGAAACTTATGACTCCAAGCTTTCCGTGAATCACTACAAGTTCAATCCTGTGGTCTAATGGGAGAACAGCAGAAAATGGATATGAATTCTCTTATTTACTACAGTCAAATCCTGTGGTCTGATGGATTAAAATCAGAAGACAGATAAAAGAATTTTATTTATTACAGTCAAATCCTGTGGTCTGATGGGAGAACATCAGAAGACAGATAAGAAGTATTTTGTTATAACACTTCACTCCTGAGGTCTGATGGGAGAACACCAGATGACAGATAAGAAGCATTTTTATTACAGTTAAATCCTGTGGTCTTATGTGAGAACATCAGAAGGCAGTTAATATGCAATTTCATTACAGTCCAAACCTGTTGTCTGGTGGAAGTATATCAGAAGATGGATAAGATGGTCCTTTCTCTATTACAACCTGAGGACAGATAAGATGATGTCTTATGTTGACTACAGTCCCCAGATTATTCTTTCAACCCCGAAATTGTGTCTGTTAGGAGAGATTGTGTAGACAGAAAAACAAATTCTTTGCTTCCCTCTTTAATTGCACGCCGGTGGGTCAGGCCTCATATTCTATGACGGTTCCAAGGCTTATTGAGAATTAGAGAGATCTAATTCAAGGTAATGTTGGTTAGTGCCTGATGCTCTCTCTCTGGTCGGCCCCATCGGAGTCTAACTGTTGGTTTTCTTTTGCTCCAGCATTTCAGTGGTTTCTTGCTGTCGAGTCCTCACCGTTGTCTCACCTCTGTGGTTCTTTGATTATTTGTGTTCACGGAGATGTTGCACTGATGAGTTAGGAGGCCATTATGCGGACTGAACAAATTAATTGTCTAAATCGCGACGGAAGTAAGGACGAGGATTGTGGCCACGTAAAATCGATTTAAGCCCCCAAGTGGAAAACTTTCCACTGACAGTCCCAAGGCGGTTCTTCTGTGGCGATTTATTTATGTTGTTGTTTGTTACTTACTGTGTGTGGGCTGCATGATGCTTCCACGCAGAGCTGAATCTGGCCCGCACACTAGTACTGGTAAACCGCATGGTGGATCTAAGCCTGTCCAGGAACCGCAGTGCGAGGCGGACCGTCCATGCTAATAAATTCTATTGGTTTCATTGGACGACAGGGCTTGAGATGTCATTTCATCTCAATGTCGGGTAAAAGTCCCACAAAATTGGAAGCAACGTCTCCAAAATGACCTTTACAGTGTTGACGGGGACGTTAAACCTCAAATCAAACAAACAAACAAATACTTACTGTGTGTATCACCTGTGTCTTTTTTAATTTTGGATGGCCATATGGCCATTTTGTGGGAAAGTAACTGTCCTTATGGCCTTCCTTTGTTTAGGTTACCATTATGGTCTGGTCGCTTAATGTTTGTGTTTCTTTCCCAATGGTGTTTTTGATGGGCGGAGTAAGTTAATTGTATCGATTCCTGATCTTTGTTTTACTTCTACTTTTTAGGAGAGCCATTCTCATTTCTAGTACCAAGGCCATATATAAGAACTATCACAGAGTAGTAGAAATAAGTAGATATCGCAATATCAACTTGCTGAGGTGCAACCGGTGTAGCAGTGTAAAGATTGCCATGACCAGCATGTCGCATAATATAATATACCTTTTAGTTAAAGTTGTATTGTATTGTTTATGTAACTTTCAGGTTGACCACCTAGCCAGAAAATTGATAGCAGATTCTTAAAAATGAACAAGAAAGTGCAGAAAGCCAAGTGTTCTGAAGTACTATCAGGTCATCAAGATGAATTTACCGATCTTCAAGCTTTACCAGTAAGCAGCCATGTAAAGTTTCTGATGAGATGGTCGTCATTAATAGATGAGGTCATAGTTCAACGACATAGAGGACAAACCTATAGTCCAGGCACGGCCTTCACTTTTTATGCTGACGATTTGGTACTAGTGCAACCATCTGATGCGACAAGTCCGTCTACAGAGAGTCGAGAGAACACAAGTTTTGTTCGAAGCCGAATTTTTTTGCCATCGGAACTAAACTAATTTTACCATTCCGTTATTTCAAGTGCATATTATTACAAGATGAAAACTGTTATTCTGATTTGAGAACCAAATTGTCATACTTAAGTAGAACTGTGTGGCTCTGAATGTAATCCTCTGTTCTGATATTCGAATGCATTTTTTTTTCTTCCTCTATTTACAGTCAACACTAAAATGTCAACCAAGACAGCAGCTGAGTTGAAGGCTGAAAAGCGGGGCCGAACCTACCAGTGTGTCAGATGCATGAACAATTGGGGAGGAATATTTAAACACCAAGAGTAGAATGATGAGCCATATAATGAAGCTGCGCCTTGGGCTGAATCAGATACCTTTCTATTGCAGCCTCTGCTTGTTCAAGTGGTGGGATTTTCCCACCTTGAAAGACCATGTGACAAAGTTTCCTCGCCACAGAGTCATTGCTAATAAGAAGAAGGTTGACCCGGAAGATCTTGGCTGCTTGCGTTGGAATGCTTAGCCATACATCATTGGGGACGCAGACCTCATTAGGTACACAAGGACGGACCCCATCAACCATTTTCTACTAAGACAGAACGGAGCCGAAGCAACCCTGTCCACTCAACAGATTGCAAATGCGGCCAATATGACTACTGACATTCTTGCTGAAGCCGTTCAGTGGATTGGATCTTCCAGCATGGAGGTCGTCAAAAACACAGATGAGGGCTCCAGTCGCTTTGGCAAACATTCCTGTCCACAATGCATGGTGGTAACCTCTCAATACATATACAGTCCAGATGCCATATGTAGGCCTGTGACGACAAACCAACATATGACACTTTCTGAGCCTCTGTCCACAGCCCAGATGACCCCAATATTGCCTGTGACGACAAGCCACCAGCTGTCCTCCTCTGAACCTTTATCTACCTGTCAGATGCTGTCATTAGCCCCTGTGATGAGTATCTGGTCGTTATCGTCTATGAACACAGCCATGTCAAGCTGCAAAGAGCCATCCTTGGGGCCCACTCTGTCTACTTGTGTGACAACGTTGTCTATTACGACGTGTACCTGGAAGATACCCTCACTGGACCTGGCGATGTCTTCGTGCCAAATCCGATCACCAGTCCTTATATCAAGTTTGCAGACAGCTCAATCAGTGCCTGTAACAACTGACCACCATTTGCTAGATTTAATGCCACCATTAGCCCCAGTGACTTCAAGTTGGTCAATTACATCACTTCAGACCACGATGTCCAGTTGTCAGTTGCCATCTGTGACCTCCAGTCTATCCACTTGTATGACGCCAATGTCTGCTACATGTACTTATCAGATGCCTCCTCTGGATCCGCTGATTCAAGTATCGCCCTCAGGTGTTTTGATGTCGGCCTGTCAGAAGATCACGTCAGTTGCTCCCCTCAGCAGTCCATTTATGGTACCGCCCTCTGACTCTGTGTCATCGATCTGCCCAGCGCCAATATCAGTCTCTGCCATGACGAGCAGCCAAACATCTTTACCATTCGCCAGTTCTGTGATGACTGCCTACCCATTGCTTCCACCAGCAACTACAACAGCCAAGACCCAAATGTTACCGTTGGACCCTGCATTGGACGGCACAGATACATCTTCATCGGGAAGGAACTCTCCCGAGGGGGCCTTTCAGTCTTGGTTGGCTGGACGCAAGCCATCGAAGTCTGCAGCTGAAGGGCTTATCCAGAGTGCATCTGCCGCCAGGAGCCATTCTTCTGCAGTTATGTCATCAACCTTGACCGAAAATTCAGCACCTGGAACCAATGATTAACCCAGTGAAGAAAATATTCTACCACAGCTGATTGGGGACCAGGATGAGGACAATCTCTACACTAATGATGACATGAGGGACATTAATGTTAAACAGGCTGAACCTAACAATTTCTCCTTCCACATCCTTACCGACACCATTGAGAAGGGGAACACACATGTCAGGGAGGAGATAGACAAAAACACTAGTGCGATAAGATGTTTAGAGAAGGCAGTTCGTGAACAAACACAAACTATCCAAGCACATGCAGAAGCTGACAAAATCAGAACACAGATACTTAAGGATATAAAAGAGGAGATCCACCAGTTTGTGTTGTACTACAGATCTAACTTACGAGAGGAAAAGCACAAAGAAGAGATGCAGAAATTGACGACCTTGAAACGAAAGCGATCCCCATCTCCAGAAAAAGAGAACATGCTGAAATTTGTTGTGAACAAGATACCACAATACTAGAACAAACAGTAGATTGTATCATCATAATGCTGAGCAGTGTAGAAGTGTTTGTGTAAATTTAATAAAATAAAAAGAAGTTAAAAACATGAACTATAAACTTGTCGGCACTATAACTCAAATTTGTTGATATTTTTCTTTGGCATTTTTTTTTCATTCTTTCTGGTGTAGGCCTACTGTACTAGAATACCACTGGATCATGGCGAGTTCGGGAGTGCCGATTTTCAGAGTTATTTTCCTTTAGACGCCTGAGATAGAACCTGTTTGTATGTCATAAATTGACTAGCTACATGGGCTCATTGCCCATGTGCTGGCTGGTTTGCGGTATGCTGTCATGACAGTTGATCTCTTTTGTCTTGGGCAGGGGACTCGTAAATCGTGCACTCACAAGCTCTATATATGTTTGCTGATTTCTCAAATTTTTCCCTTTTGTAAGCATTTTTTTTTGCATTTAAACCAAAATCTTCCCTCAATATTTTTTTATTTATCTTCCTCGCCTGCATAATCTCTTCGTAGTCTCAACCAGTAGTTTTGTATATTGGAAAGTGTTGCCATTTTGATTATCTTGTGTGAAACAAATTAAATCTACAATAACAACACAATCCAGTACCTGAAAATAACAGTGTGGAACCATCATCTTCATCATCAATTATGTGAAGCTACATGCATACAACATAAATGCAACTGAAGGAACTAATACGAAAGTACGTCGGACAAGAACTGTAGAATAAAACCTCAAGTGCTATGTGGTACCACTAAATAATAACAATTATTACTACAATAATATTTTATTCACTCTTGCCTAGCTCTTTTACCTTGAGAATGATACATGTTCTATTGTAATTGTGGCAAGGGGGATATTTGTTGAGAATAAGTTTATGTATATTTTGTTTTCTTGGGTGTGTAAGACAGTCTGTCAGGTATGCAAAATTCCTTTGAGATCCTTGGTGTTTGGCATACCCATTCAAATGCCTGTACATTCCCCATTTAATGGTTATGTAAAGCTGCGTATTTTTTGACTTGCTTATGAGAAGCGTTCAGTCAACATATTTTTGTTTTGTATGTGTGCTTTAATGCTGAGATTGTCTTGCACATGCCAGGCCCTACATGTTAACTGTCATATCAATGTGTTGGCTCTGAAGGCTTTTTCTAGTCATCTGTTTGAAAAAGGCATTCCAAATTCATTTTAAGTCCATTTTTACAGTGGTACTACACCAGATATTGTTTTGAATGTATATACCCTAACTTCCTGACCTTGTCACTTCACTTAATATAGTATATTTTGTTTTTCAGGCAGGCATATCTTTATGACACATATCCATATAGATAGTAGAAGTTTCTCTAGAACTGTAAGCTGAAATTGTTCATGATGTTTAAATGTCAATCTTGAATGTCTTGGACCTGGAGCGTATGCTTCGGGATTGCCTCTCAATTTCAGGAAATATTCTAAAAGTGGGGGTTAATCTCAGGCTATGAATAAAATTGATTTAACTTACAGATTACGCTACTACTTGAGATCTTCTGTATGCATGAACATGTTGAATGAATTATGAAGTATTGTTTATAGGGTGAAATTTGGTAATTCTGAAGTTCGACTGTTGGAGCCGCTATAATTATTCCAACTTTAAACGCCTGTCTGAATTTAATGTACTGAATAAATTTTCTCTAAGAATTTAAAGGTTATGATCAACTTTTAAAGAAAATGTTATCATATGAAGTGCATAGCCTATATAAAGTGCAAGAGAATAGTTCCACTTATATTAAGTACTGAATGTCCATTTCTGGTGTCAGAAGTGGGACTTCATCTAAATGGCTCACTATAAGGAAAATAATCATCATCATGATACGATCGTGTTTCATGTTATGATACCATTTTATAATGAGACAGCATAAGGTGCCTCGTGTCTCAGAATTCATCCCAATATAATTAAATCATTATATATGTATGTGTGAGTGAAAATGGATATGTGTCTTTTATATATCAATAAGCAAGTTGCATATTAGCTTTGATTATACACCAGACGTTATAAACCATATTTTGGTGTTAGGCGGGAGCTTTCTAACACAAACGTGGGGGGTAATGTGAAGCCCAAGGGCTTCAGTCTTTATTTTATACAGTGAAAAGCAACTTGTTTGTTGACATCCCTTTTGAACATGTTCTCTAGTCAAATGAACTGGGTTTACCAAGGTCAATGTATCAGCTGTTGTATTTTTTGTTGACATGTTCTTTTCACATTCCCCTTTTGTAGTAGATAAACAAAATTACCTTCAAGAGGAAGACCTGTGTAACTTTTGAATAGGATCATGAAACAATGAAAGCCATGATTTTCAACAGCTGTCACATCCAGTTATGCCAATTTTTTATATCCAAAACAGTAAATTATCTAGCCATTGTGCATTATACCATCGTGCTGATGTCTAAATTTAGATACAATCCTCTGACTGACAGAGACAGTAACCTAGTTACAATGTAACCAGTTTATTTATGGTACACTTTCATCTTTTATCGGATACTGTTAGCAGTAAATGTCCTATATATTTGACAATTCTCATCTATAAAAAGTCATAGGCACCTCAATATTTGAGCGATTTTCATGAAACTTGGACATTCTGATAGTTTATTATTTGCAGTTTTTATTTATCTCAATAACTTTATACATTTCATTCAGAAAAATAGTTCTTCATGGGATTAAACAGATAGGGGTTCTATTCTTTGGTCCTCCATTTTGTTTTCTTACACAGACCTTTCCTGCACAATTTGTGGGAAGTGCATGTTTTGCAGGATTTTCTCTGTTGGAAATGTGAGAATTGAGGGAATTGGGTTGCAGGATCTGTTGGAGTATATAAGAAATTCCATCAGATGATCTAGGATTTTCGCATTGTTGACATTGTAGGGTTAAGTTGGGGTTTTCAGGTGCTTTGAATTTTTAATCTGTTTACTTAAGAGAATTTATTTCTATTAAAGGTTTTAGGTTTAGAATGTTGGAGAATCTTTCTAAAACTTCTGGACATTAATTAAGGGAGATGTTTAGATTGGTTTTCTGGATAAAAGGGATTTAATCTTCTGATTTATTGCATTTTATCTTGTGAAGGCATGTCTTTTATTTTGCGTTTAAATAATTGAGGCTTATGAACAGGGATACTTTGGAGATTTATGAGCAGGACTCCTTTGATCATTTATGAACATGAATCTTTTGTAGGTTATGAGCAGGAATATCTCAACCTTTCATAGCAGCAGTATCTTTATAAAAGTTAAGACTCATTTAAGGGAAATTTTAGATTATTATTATCATTGAATATTGCCTGCCTGAGAACACTTTGCTGTTTTATTCAGAGCCACACATAAGTTATGCATTTCTAGATCTATTAATGTTTAAAAATCATTTAAACTGTTGAAAATATAGCTAGTTCTTTCCAAGTAATTTTTATCAGAGTTTTATCAGAAAATCCCCTTGGCGAAATCCCATCTTCATGTGAAAGGCATGAGGGTCTAGCGTACCTAAGGATCTTTCGTCCGGCCTGCTTTCTTGTCTGTCTTTTGTATATTGCTCAACAGTCTGACAGTAGATAAGCAGTGTCTGTTGCCAGGCTGTTGCGGAATATTGTTAAGTATAGTCAGGTTTACTAATGAGAACCACGCTACCATTCACTCATCAGTAGACAGCTGGTCCGCTTTATCTTAAGGTGAGCGATTGGACCAGTGTCTAATAAAGAAAAAATCCTTAGAGACTCGGCGTAAGTTACAATATTTTAGCTCTGGTGGCCATTTTGTTCAGCGGAGCGGAACCATTTCGGCAATTTTGTTAGAGGGTCCCCAAGAAACATTCCTAAAAAATATTTCAAAGTCTAATTCACGGTTCATGAGATATTCTTAAAATAAATTGTTGACAGACGAGAAGACCTTTTATTGGTTTTCATAAGGATAACACATCCGAGAGAAATAGTGCATTTTTTCATATCTCCAATTTGGCTACTTTTCTGATGAAAAATTGTGATATTTTTCTTAGTTTTACTCCAAACATAGGTTGTGGATGCTAGCTAGAAACTGAGGCGGTTCTAACGACTACCCACAACCAATTTATTGGAGCAGAAATAAGAAAAAATATGTGTACCCCCGTAAACCCCAGTTTTCTCTTAATAAAGTGGGGTTTAATGGGGTGTTCATTTCAAGGACTTGTTCACGTGATGCTATGTTTAGCTCTTGTGGGCATAGTGTTTATCCGAGCTCAAGGTTTTAAATAATTTGGGTAGAAGGTTACCTTTGAAATATTCCTTTGAATTTTTTTTTTTTGAAATTGAAGGAGATAAAATTATTGTACAATCCGTGTGAATGCCTTTAAAGAAAATTGTTGACAGACAAAAACGGACGACGGGCATCGAACGGTCGCAAAAAGCTCACCATAAGCCTTTGGCTCAGGTGAGCTAAATAGATTAGGAACGTTCATTTGAAAAAAAAGCACAGACTAAGAGACATAGAAGACCATGCTATCAGTTTGTCTGTTTGTATGTATTGGAGTTAAACGACCCAGTCAACACTGTTTTTGGTCAATTTGAGCCGGTCAGATTAACTATCGACCAATGTCCTGAGCAATCGGTTAACCATTACAGTGCACAGTCTTTGGCCAGAAACTGACAACTCTCCCCCTTGAATCAGCGGAAGGGAGCGCACGACCATAGAAAAGATTTCATGATCAATCTCCACGATAGAATGTTGTCGACCCCGGTAGGTATCGAACCCGCTTCCTCCTGATCACCAGTCAGACACGCATCCGACTGAGCTCCCAAGGCCGGCCCATGCTATCAGATTCCGTTTCAGGGTAAACGGATATGGTATGAAAGTCGGATAAAACCCAGGTTTCCGACAAGATTTGTTGTTCCTGTCGGTCTTTATTGGTAAAAGATAATACCTTCTACTCATTTTCACCTGTGTCTGTGTTATCGTCATTGTGGGACAAAAACGTACTATACATACCAGTAATACATTACCAGCTTCGAAGCCCGGTTCTCTGTCCCCCATCAGTTTGATGCCGTAGCCAAACGCTGTTGAGAACACGAAATACATGATTAAATAGATCAGTCCGAGTCCAAACCCCAACACGAATCCCTTTTTCAAGGATGAACTACCCCCTTCATGTAGGTTCTTGTCGTATCTGAAATTATATTGGGATAACACACACTTGAGTTGAAAAACAGGTGGTATGTGCCCGGATACTCTGGTTGTTTCTCTCGGAAAAATCGCCCTAACGATTGGCTCGCTCTACGTTAAGTTGACTTGAAAGGTCCGTAAGACACCCAGAAGTTAATACTGAACAAAAAATGTGTTTTAAGTACGTAGTTCTTAGCGCTCGCCTGGGCTGAATAGTAGGTCTAGGTCACTCAGTAGCTTCAACATACTACTGTGGAGACCATGGCTCTTAAAATATCAATGTCTCCTTCATCTGCAAGCTCAAAGAAAAGGAAATTTAACCGACGAAGCTGGGCATCAAATTGGTCTATTTGAGCGACCAAGGACATCATCATGAAAACATGCCTATATAATTTTGAACCACTCAAACCCCACTTTTATACAGTAAAACTGGGGTTTTAAAGGGTAAACATTATTTTTCTTCTATCTGCTCAAAATCATCGATTCAGGGGACTCGAGGTGGTTCTATCGAGTTCCCTCAATCTATGATTTGAGCAGAAATATTAAAAATATCTTTGGCCGAAAAAATTGCTAGTGTATTTGTACAGGCATGTTTTCGTAATGACTGTATGAATCAGACTGTGAAGCTTTTGAAACATTTTATGCAAGTTTATCCATGTCCATCTCTTGTAGCCTCTCTGAACCTAAATGGCGTCTGCAAGATTAACGAGTTTGTGCTACTTCTCAGACCGAATGGAACTTTATGATTGAATTCATCATCTTGATAACTAATAATTATGTCACATTTTTCTCCTGTTCGGGAACAGCACCGATATCAGTGTGCTATATTTTTTTCTGAATCCCATGGCCCATCTAAAACTCCAACACGGCTCCCATATCAAACAGTATGCTGGCACATCGCAAAGCCTGTATTTTAGGAAGCCAATAGTTTAGTAACAGACATATTACAGCTGCTGGGTCATGGAACTCTCTTGACAAACGGCGGTTCGGGAAAAAGCTGAACCACACTATCTGAGCTATCCTAGTTTCATTCAAGTAATTGTCGCAGGCCATACGGCAAAAGTTCTGACATACTAATAACTGCCTTCTCTATGATGGTATTTCAACAAACGAAAATGCGGAAGTAATTTGTTTCCCGCTGCTGAATGTTCAAAGGCGGTTCTTTTGTCATGGGTTATTATTGTCATGGTTCGTCTATTTATGTATGTACTGCTAATATCTCATTATTTTGAATATGAGCATCCTTTTATGGGAATGCCTCTGTAGCGCTGTTGGTAAGGACTTCGGCCACTGCAGTGCTAGGCGCCGTCGCCGAATATGTGCGTGGGTTCGAACAACAGTAAAAGAAATTATTTATTTATATCCCGATATATCACCACTATGGTTGTAAAGACGAAAAGGCGGATCCATTGCTGAGGGAATTAATCATAATCCCGCAAAAAAGATCTTTAAGTAGTAATATCAAAATAACCCCCTTATACAGAGTGTACTGCAGTGCCAGATAGCCTTATATGCGCTATATGAGCATCCTCTTTTGGGGGGACGTCGGCCACTGCAGCTCTAGGCGCCGTCGCTGAATCTGTGCAAGGGTTCGAACCGCAGTTAAAGCAATTATCTATCTACATGTTTATCCGATTATGGCTGTAAAGACGAAAAGTCACTTCGATTGCTGAGGGAGTTAATCATAATCCCGGAAAAATGGATCTTAGTAATATATTTTTTTATATTTCCACTAAATATAGATTGCGGGTACTTGCTAGAACCGAATCGTCGAGGCGGTACTAACGAGTACATACAATTTATGTTTTAACGCAGAAATAAGAAAAATGATGTATACCCCTAAAACCTCCAGTTTTATTACATGAAAGTGGCGTTATAGGGTGGTGGGAACAACTGACAGATTTTTTCCGCCATTTTTAAAAGGGAGACATCTTTCGAGACTTCCTGTTGGCTTTTCTATCAGCCCTATCCCACTCATAAAGGTATCTACTCTTAAAGGAAAGTATGTGTATGTGCTCCTCTGGAGCAAATTCTTTCTTAAAAGTTGACCCCTATTGACATGGGAGTCAAAAATACTTTTGCATGAGTTGACTCCCCTGAAGGTGTTCCCAATACCCCTAAGGGCAGAATTATATAGAAGTGTTTTCGTTATGTCAATCATCTTATTATGTCTGTGGAAAAACTTCAAAAATGCACTGATTTCAAAGGCGTTCAGGGAATGTGTGGCGATCGTAAAAAGTCTCCATACCCTTCATCAAAGTGTGATTTATATTTTCTTGTCCTTTGGGATCATTGATTCCATTACGAAGCTTTGAAAATATTTGAGTGTCACTGATGAGCCTTGATTGACTGCAACTATCTAGGCTGGCCTAGTCAAAGCCTGTACACGGTGCACGTTTAAGTTTTACGGTGCATTCCTTGCTTCCAATAGATAACCTTTTTATAGAACAAAGTTTGTTTTAACTCTTGACCTGCTGAATATTTATATATGCCACACCCACTACTGAATGTCAACCAATCAGATTACTTGATACAAATTATTGCAAAAAAATCATGAGCTGAATGACAAACAATGAAGATCCTGATCAGATTCAGAAGCCATCTGATCTGGATCTTCATTGACATATCCGGGCTCAGCAGGACAAGGGTTAAAAACTTAGCATCACGTGAACAAGTCCGTGAAATGAACACCCCCCTGAACCCCACTTTATATAGAGAAAACTGGGGTTTAAAGGGGTAAACATTGTTTTCTTATTTTTACTCCAACACATAGGTTGTGGGTACTCGTTAGAACCGCCTCATTGAGGCGGTTCTAACGAGCACCCACAACCTATGTTTTGAGCATTTATAAGAAAAATATCACGGTTTTTCATCAGATTAGTAGCCATTTTGGAGATGTGAAAAAAGCACTATGTAGCACGGGTTTGTTTTCATAATGGCAATCAAGAATTTGTTTCGATTATTGAAATCGTTTACATGTGAAGAAGCTCTAACGAAACGAATAATTTGACATCACGACAACGTGACTATAATTATAATTTTGACGCTCCAATCCACCCCCCACCTCAAACCCCAATTTCATATAGTATAACCGGGTTTTAACAGGCGTAAACATTATTGTTTCCTCTTTCTGTTTAACAATGTTTATTTTAGGTGTACGTTTTAGAAGTGCCAGAAACGCCTCGCCTAGGCGGTTCTAACGACTTGCCACAATGTAAGTTTTGAGCAAAAATAGGAAAAAATATCCTGAAAAAATGCAATTTTTTGGGGGGGGGGGGAGGGAGTTTGGGTGGGGGTGTTGTTGTAAAATTCTCAATAGATGGCATATGAGCTCAATAAGTTGAATGCGCATGCGCGCGTTTGAAAAGACATAAATCAGAGAATTTATTAGCTAATGTTACCTTCTACATTCTTTCTCTTGTCCATTGAAAGCCATTACTGTTTTAATGGCGCCTAACACTTCCTCAACCACCTCACCGGCTTTTGCATAAGACTCGGATTCCTTTCGTGTAATACTTCTCATAAACTGAAATTCAATAAAACAGAATCCTCAGTTTAATCCTTGACCTGCTGAATATTTAAATATGCCACACCCACTACCGATTATCAACCAATCAGATTACTTGATGTAAATTATTGCAACAAATTCACAATCTGAATGACAAACAAATTTGAATGTAGATTCTGATCAGATGGCTTCAATCTGCATTCTTTGAAAGTTAAGACATATAAGGGCTCAGCAGGACAAGGGCTAAGTACACACAGTAATGTCATCCAAATTTATGCAATAGTTTGTACTTATACAATTATATGTATATTAAAAGCTGAAGGCCATGAAGCGGTCGTTTTTTTTTTTTTTTTTTTTTTTTATTTTTGGGCTTTATAAATTTTTAGTTTTGATATACCTTTTTGTTTGTGTTTGCATGTGTTACTCTGTTGCGGTTATACTACATTATAATGTCGTATGAATATTGAAATGCGAATAAATAAACAGCATGAAAGTTATATTGTATCTCAACCGCTCGTTAGTTTCCGGGATATATCGTACATCTCCGCATTTCTAATTCAATTAAGTCTGAAAATAGGGTTTCCTTTTTTTTTTTTTTTTTTTTGGTTTTGCTTTGCTCCTGCATTTCAGTGTCGAGTCCTCATCGTTGTTTCATCTCTGTGGTTGTTTGATTTTTGTGTTCCTGGAGATGTTGCAATGATGAGTTAGGAGGCCTTCATGCGGAATGAACAAATTATTTGTCTAAATCGCAATAGAAGGGCGAGGATTGTGGCGGCGAAAAAACGATTTAAGCCCCCCAGGGGAATTCGTTCCACTGACGGTTCCAAGGCGGTTCTTCTGTCGCGGTTGATTTTTATTATGGTTTATCTTTGAGTGTGTGCATCGTTTGGACAGCCAGTTGGCCATTTTGTGGGAAAGTAACTGTCCTTTCGGCTTTCCGTTATTGGTGTTTCCATTAGGGTCTAGTTGTTGCATGCTTGTGTTTCTTTCCCTTTGGTGTCTCTGATGGGAGCTGCGGGTTAATTATATCGATTCCTGATTATTGCCTTCACTTCTATTTTGCTATTTCAAACTAAAGGACCAAATAGTTTTGCATTTAACTAGTAAGTAAAATTTACATCAACATAAAGGTCTGAATAATTAAGAAAAACGATCCAGATTGACAATGATCGATCAAATCTCAAAATGGCGTAATTATCGTTATGTATATTTTATTTCATCGTCGTTTTTTTCTTCAAGGCATTTTGTTATATAGTTTAATCATTTCAATGCGTGTAACAAATAACCCGAAAAAGGCGAAAACAAATATACGCGCACTCGAAATATAAGTCGTAGCATTCAATGCCGACTGAAACAAAAAGTTTCTATCTGTAACAATAAGTTTGAAATAGATCGTTAACAAGAGGCCCATGGGCCACTATGCTCACCAGAGCTCAGGTGGGCACTGCCCAATTGTAGCCATGTATTTTGACATTATATCATTTTAATCTGCCAAATCAACCCCCATATCCAAATGAGCACCCATGTGGACTCAGTATATGAAACATTAGGCCTTTTATGAAGTGGAGGGGGTGGGGCATGGACCCAATTGAGCCCTGGTTGGTGTCACTAAATGTGTCTTATCACAAAGAACAAGAATATATATTGTTTAGCAGTGGGGATCTGCATGGCTGGAGATATAAGTGGAGGGGTTGGAGCATGCCCTGTCGTTCCCAGGAAAGCCCAAGATTGTTGTCCCTAAATGTGTCTTATCATAAGGACCAAGTATATATATGGTTTAGGGGTGGGAATCTGAACGGTTTCCAAGATATCCTTTCATGAAGTGGAAAGGAGAGGACTGGCCCCTGCGGACACCCCTACAGTAGGTGTGCTAATAATAAGGAACAAGAACATATATGAATATAGGGTGGGGATTTGAATGGTTTCTGAAATATATGGCCTTTTATGAAGTGGAAGGGCGGGGCACATTGCCTCAGCACAAAGAGACCCCCAAGTTGGTGTGACTGAATGAGTCTTATCATAAGGAACAAGAATATATATGGTTTAGGGGTGGGGATCTGAACTATTTCTGAGATATGTGGCTTTTAATGAAGTCAAGCGGTGGAGCAAGGCCCGGGCATGCCCCGGGGACTCACAAGCTGGTGTTAATGAATGTGCCTTATCATAAGGAAGATGAATATATATGGTTTAGGGGTGGGGCTCTGAACAGTTTCTGAGATAAAAGGCATTTTGTGAAGTGCAGGGGTGTGGCAAGGCCCAGGGAGACCCCCAGGTTGGTGTCAATGAATGTGTCTTATCATAAGGTACAAGAATATAATTATATGGTTTAGGGTTGAGATCTGTAAGGTTTCCGAGATATTGTGATATTATGAAATGGAGGGGGTGGGGCATGGCCCCAGCACATCCCTGGGGACCCCCAGGTTGGTGTCACTGAATGTGTCTCATCATAATGAACAAGAACAAATATGGTTTAGGGGTAGGGATCTGAACAGTTTCTGAGATATATGGCCTTTTGTGAAGTAAAGGGGTGGGGCATGGCTCCGGCCCACCCCGGAAGACCCCCAATTTGGTGTCAATGAATGTGTCTTACCATAAGGAGCAAGAATATATATGGTTTAGGGGTGGGGATCGGTAAGGTTTCCGAGATATTGGGCCTTTTATGAAATGAAGGGGCGGGACATGGCCCCGGCGCATCCCGGGGGACCCCCAGTTTGATGTCACTGAATGGGTCTTATCATAAGGAACAAGAGTATATAGGGTTCAGGGGTGGGGATCTGAATGGTTTCCGAGATATTGGGCCTTTTATGAAGTGGAGGGGGTTGGGCATGGCCTCGGCGCATCCCGGAGGACCTCCAGGTTGGTGTCAATGAATGCGTCTTATCAAAAGAAACAAGAATATATATGGTTTAGGGGTGGGGATCTGTAAGGTTTCTGAGATATAAGGCATTTTATGAAGTACTGGGGGGCGGCGCATGGCCCCGGCATAACCTACTGGACCCCCAGGTTGACATAAAAGCATATGGCTGAGAGAAGTTTGCTAAAGGAACATTTCTATGAAAGTTTTGTCAAAATGTCTGCAAAGGCTTTGTAGTTAATGCCATTTTTCAATTTTCCCCATTATAAGTCTATGGAAAATCTAAGTTGCCATAGCAACCAAACTAAAGAGCCGAATTTCATAAAAAACACAAAACCTGTAAAGGCAAATATGGTGAATATTTCCATAAACTCGCAGCCTCATAGAGCATACGGTTTCTGAGGAGATGATTTTTTAAGTATTTTTTTTCTATTTTATTCATTTTGGTTTCCATGGCAACCAATGCAAATGAGCAGTAGGCCTAAAATCATATGGCAGATAGTAGATTGCTTAAGGAATATTTCTATGAAAGTTTTGTCAAAATATCTGCAGCGGCTTAGCAGTAAATGCCATTTTTCAATTTTCCCCATTATAAGTCTATGGAAACTCTAAGTTGCCATAGCAACCAAACTAATAAGCCGAATTTCATAAAAAACACAAACTTTCAATCCCCCAGCCCAAGGATGCTACAGATGAAATTTGGACTCAATCGGCCCAGTGGCTTCAGAGGAGATGTCGTTTGAAAATGTTAACGCCAGACGACGACAACGACGGACAACTGCCTATCCTATAAGCTCCCCCGGAGCCTTTGGCTCTGGTGAGCTAAAAAGTAATCTCCTATCTTCATAAATGATCAATGCATTTTGTTTTTTGTGTATCGGTCGTCCAGGGTAATAGAGTGAGTTGGCCCTGCAAGGGCCCAATACTCCTTCGTGCAGCAAGAGAAGTCACTTGTCACACTATATGGGTGCAAAGTAGAAGTAAAACAAAGATCAGGAATCGATACAATTAACTTACTCCACCCATCAAAGACACCAAAGGGAAAGACACACGAACATTAAGCGACAAGACCATAATGGAAACCTAAACAAAGGAAGGCCATAAGGACAGTTACTTTCCCACAAAATGGCAATATGGCCATCCAAAATAAAAAAGACACAAGTGATACACACAGTAAGTAACAAACAACACTATAAATAAACCGCCACAGAGGAACCACCTTGGAACGGTCAGTGGAAAGATTTCCACTGGGGGTCTTAAATCGATTTAACGTGGCCATAATCCTCGCCCTTACTTCCGTCGCGATTTAGACAAATAATTTTTTCAATCCGCATGAAGGCCTCCTAACTCATCAGTGCAACATCTCCGTGAACACAAAAAATCAAAGAACCACAGAGGTGAGACAACGGTGAGGACACGACAGCAAGAAACCGCTGAAATGCTGGAGCAAAAGAAAACCAACAGTTAGACTCCGATGGGCTCGACCAGAGACAGAGCAAAGGCTGATCTAATTCTTTGCTGTGAGCACATGTAAATTGTAGGAAATGCTGTGCGTTTGCTCATTTTCAAAAAAGTTACCAAAATAGAAGGTGTAACTTACCCGCGTAGTTATCGCGCCAGTAATGATAAGTAGAGGGCTGAATGCCATACACGCCAGTGCCACCTTCCAGCTCTTAATGAGGGCCAGGGTATAGCAACCAATGAATTGCATGGTCCACTGTATTGTCACCGAAAGGTCTTTCCCTAACGCCGCTGACAACTGAAACATGCTCCTGGAAACAACGCAGCAATGTGTGCCAAGTTTACACTTGTGTGGTATAGTTGGGGTGGACAAGGTTTAGATTGCGGTCACACTATAAATACCAATATGCTACGGACTTGGTCCCGATGTTATACAACTTTTTTCATGCTAAAATCAACCGAGTATGACATTTCTTACACTTATAAGCATTAAAATACAAACAAGTCATGCGGCCTTCCTGCTTAGATCAACAAAGACTGTATTTTATCCTGCTCATGAATTTTTACATTTTACATTTTAAAATTTATGATCTTGACAAATTTCATGCTTAAAGTTTGTTGGGCATGACAAAAGTTTTATAACCTCGGGCACAGATTTTGCATTCTAACTGGTACCTCTACTGTGAACGCATCTGTGGACTGTACCGAACCGGTGTGCATTAGTCTATAGCTCAAAAGTGTTCAGTTATAAAACTAACGATGCCAAAATAAACATATCCTTAAGACCTTCATCATAAGGTAATGGTGTGCATCAGTGTAGAACTCATAAGTCTTCAGTTGTTATCAAACTTACGATTATCCTTAAAACCTTCATCATTAAGTAATGGTGTGCATCACTCTAGAAACCATAATAGTTCAGTTGTTATAAAACTAACGACGTCAAAAATAAACATATCCTTAAAACCTTCATCATTAAGTAATGGTGCGCATCAGCTAGAACTCATAAGAGTTCAATTGTTATAAAACTAACGATGTCAAAAACAATTATATCCTTAAAACCTTCATCATTAAGTAATGGTGTGCATCAGTCTAGCACTCATTAGTCTTCAGTTGTTATAAAACTAACGATGTCAAAAGTAAACATCCTTAAAACCTTCATCATTAAGTAATGGTGCGCATAAGTCTAGAACTCTATCAACTAGAGTTCAGTTGATATAAAACTAACGAAGTCAAAAATAACCATATCCTTAAAACCTTCATCATTAAATAATGGTGTGCATCAGTCTAGAACTCATTCTGTTGTTATAAAACTAACGATGTCAAAAGTAAACCTATCGCCGGCCTCCATAGCTCAGTCTGATGCGCGTTTGAATGATGATCAGGAGGACGCGGGTTCAACACCTGTTGGGTTCGGCAACATTGTTTCGTGGATATTGATCATGAAATCTTTTCTACGGTCATTTTCTCCCTCCGATGATGCAAGAAGGGCAGTTTACAGTTTCTGGCGAAATAAACTGCACTGTACTTGTTAACTGCTTACATATAAAAAGTAGAAGTAAAACAAAGATCAGGAATCGATACAATTAACTTACTCCACCCATCAAAGACACCAAAGGGAAAGAAACACAAACATTAAGCGACCAGACCATAATGGAAACCTTAACAAAAGGAAGAGCATAAGGACAGTCACTTTCCCACAAAATGGTCATATGGCCATCCAAAATAAAAAGACACAAGTGATACACACAGTAAATAACAAACAATAACATAAATAAATCGCCACAGAAGAACCGCCTTGGAACGGTCAGTGGAAAGACTTCCACTGGGGGGCTTAAATCGATTTAACGTGGCCACAATCCTCGCCCTTACTTCCGTCGCGATTTAGACAAATAATTTGTTCAGTCCGCATGAAAGCCTCCTAACTCATCAGTGCAACATCTCCGTGAACACAAATAATCAAAGAACCACAGAGGTGAGACAACGGTGAGGACTCGACAGCAAGAAACCACTGAAATGCTGGAGCAAAAGAAAACCAACAGTTAGACTCCGATGGGCCCGACCAGAGACAGAGCATCAAGCACCAACCAACATTACCTTGAATTAGATCTCTCTATTTCTAAATAAGCCTTTATGTTGGAACCGTCATAGACTCTGAGGCCTGACCCACCGGCATGCAATTAAAGAGGGAAGCAAAGTTGCCAACCGTGATACGGTTAACTACCATGCATGCAGTCTGTCGTATAATATCCATGCTGTACCCAATCTTTTTATATCGAAGAATGATTTTACGAAATTGGGTGCTAAAGTCATTGCGGTTATATATTTTTCTGAATTTATATACTAAGTCACCATAAAATTCGAGTTCCGATAGACCTTGTTGCAGAATAGATTTAAGTCCAATATTGAATTTTGAAATTAAATCAGAATGGCGTCTATAAAATTTTGAAAAGGCTTTGCGTAGTTTATGGTACCGATAACCCTGATTAAGAAGTTTAGTCGTTAAGCCTGCCCAGGTAAAGCGCGGAAGGTAAACTGGCCGACTCAAAATGGCCTTTATTGTTAAGGGTCATTGACACAAATACAAACACACAAAAGTAAACATATCGTTAAAACCGTGATCATTAGGTAATGGTGTGCATCAGTCTACAACGCATAAAGGTTCATTTGTTATAAATTTAACGTTGTCAAATGTAAACATATCCTTAAATTTGTGATCAATAAATAATGGTGTGCATCAGTCTACAACGCGTAAGGGTACACATGCTGTTGAAAAAAACTAACGATGTCAAAAGTTAACATAATTTTTAAGCTTTTATTATTAATTTATGTCAGCCTCGATAGCGCAGTGGTTAAAGCGTTCGATTCATGATCGAGATGCTGTGCGTTCGAATCCGGAACTCGGTATCGAGGTGTGTCCTAGGGCAATACATGTAATGAAACTGCCTCACGCCACCATAGTGTAAATGGGTAGCAGTGGTGTAATAGTCACTGCCTCTCTCTCGCGCGCGTGAAAATATCCGGAATGAGTGTTCGAGAGCGATTAAATAAGCTTGAAGCTTCCATCGCAATGGAACTAAAATAAATTAGTATACACTAAGTAATGCAAATATGCCAATTCGTTGGCTGAAAAATGTGAGAAGATTTTGCTTCAAAAGCTTTATCATTTTTTTCAGCAAATATATCAGAGTGTTAGAAACATTAAAACTATAAAACATGTATTGAGACCACCCTTGGGACCGTTCAAAACTGGTCTTTTAGACCACTTCTGAACAGTTCCAAGAATGGTATCTTATTAAGAGACACTGGATGAAGACAATGCCAAGATAGAATACCTGAAACATTAGCAATAAGATTAAAAAACAGATTTAATCTTAATTCTAGACGGTCTTAACAGCTAATGTTAACTTTATTGTAATTGCTAGAACAATTGACAATTTGGCCAGAGACAGGTTTATTATTAATTGACTATCATGTAGTGTTCGGAGGTCATCCGTATTACGAGCACACTGACAACAAATTTTTAATGGTTCTTAATTAATAAAATTGGCATTAACCAAGTAATTCCGTATTGACCCAGTCACAGGTCCTCTGTCTATTGTATTGGCCTCCGCCTTTGGCCTCGGGCCAATACAGCTGACCTCGGACCTGTAACTTGGCCAAAAAAGAAATTACTTGATTAATAACATTATTATTATACTCTTGAAACTGTCATTGATGCGAATGTGGACCAGACGATTACGGTCAAGCCTGTTTTAAGGTCATCTCTATTTAGCAATCATGTGTATCGAAAAACAATTTTTCAGATCTTTTATCATCAAAATCGGGAGAAAAATAAAACCAACAACAACAAAATAAATAAATAAACAACAACAACAGAGACCGGTAACCCTCAGCGGTTCAAACTATCCCTGGCTTGAATTTTTTTTCATGGTATTACGATAACACACCCGTGTGACAGTGTTTTTTCACATCTCCAAAATGACTAATTTTCTGATGTAAGTCCGTGATATTTTTCTTACAAATACTGAAAACATAGGTGGTGGGTGCTCGTTAGAACCGCCTCATTGAGGCGGTTCTAACGAGTACCCACAACCTATGTCTTGGGGCAAAAATAAGAAACATTTGTATACCCTCTTAAACCCCATTTTTTCTCTATATAAAGCGGGGTTAAGTGGGGTGTTCATTTCACGGACTTGTTCAGGTGATGGGCCCTACAAAAACAAACCTATTCAAATACATGTATACTGAAAATTTGACCTGTTTTAATAAAACAAATCTGACATGTTTGATATTTCAGTACATAATAAAGATTGTGGATTTCTAACGAACACCCAAAATCTAAGTTTTTGAACAGAAATAAGACAAATAATGAATATCCCGTAAATCCCAGCTTTCTCTGTAAATTGGGGTTTGATGGGTTCACACTTATATAGGCGTGTTTTCGTGATGCGAGCGATCATATTTCGACTTTACTTACTCAGAAAAAATAGTCCCAAATTCCCCGCCGTGGTGTAGGTCAAACCAGGCAATATCTCTGTGTATAACAGCATTGAAAAACTTTTTCCGGATTTTTCTCATCTGCCTCTCCTGGGAAACATCCCAACATGAGAACTGTATAAAACCCGCCACTATTAATACGACCCCGACCAAACAGAAATATAAAGCATGTTCTCTCACATATTCGTATAATTCATCATAATCATCTGGGTTGAATGGCATGTACACAGTAGAATTTCCTCCCTTCGATATACTGAAATTTAAGAAACCGCTTCATCATTTAAACGATCGACCCAAATTTACTAAATGGCAAAATCCGAATTCATGCTGTTTTCCATGTGAACATCACTGATTTGGGAAAACCATTATTATTACTCGAAAACTTGCGCTATTTTTATCGATGCAACATGTAGGTCAGAGCTATCTACAGAGTCTTGACAGGAATCGTGTGCTGGATTTGACAAATACCGAATACCCAGATCTAACGCCGCGGAATGTGGCGTCTGCACCGCCGGTTGCACAGGGACTACACTGTTTGCTTAAATAGTGGCATTTCGTTAAACGAAATAGTATAAGAATGTCAGGTTGCTCACGTAATGAAAGAAAAACAATATCTTAATCTAGCCACGCTGTCACGTGACGTCTTTCGGAACATTCCATTCATAAAACTGTTAGAAATGGACGTTTGCATAAATGTATGCCAAGTCGAGTAAAAATGGACTTTTCGTACTTCTGCTAAGAATTTAATTTTAGAACCTTAAAATGTTAAGAGCATAAACTTTTATATGTGGTACCGTTATTAGACATACAGCGTGGACCCAGATCGGAAAAACAGTACATTGCTTCTGATCAGGGTCGGAAATATTCGCCATATGAATGTAGCAAGAGATTTGAACGTGATTGAGGCCCGTACGCAGACTCTGAAAAGGGGCGGGGGTGCGAATTTCAGGTATTTTGCAGAGCGTGAAACTGTTATTCAGGAGCTGGGATGCAGTGGTGGGACTGGGCGAGGAGAAGAGAGAGAGAGAGTAGAAACTATGACAAACATTGTACTTGATGATGAGAAGCCATCGATGGATCTACACTGTTTGTAGCTGGACAAAATGTTAAACATGAAATATTTTTTTCCAGCACAGATTATGTGAGGTTAAGCATTATCAATGAAATACTCTAAATTCAGAAAAATGAATCAAATTACTTGTCTATAGAAGGGAAAAAATTAAAAACATTAACAAATGACAAGTACATGTAAATAATTTGGAACATTTACATTTATCTATCGTAGATGGATTTGTTTCTTGCACAGTTTATGATAAACGTGATGATTATGATTTCGAGATTGTAAATTTTTCTTTTTTGGACGGTGATGTTCCTCGTGCGACATCCTACGGGGTTTATATTTCGCAGTTAATTCGATTCGCTAGAGTGTCTAGTCATGTATCCGACTTCAACACTCGTAATAAATTATTAACCGCTAAACTTCTTAATCAGGGGTATTGGTATCATAAACAACGTAAAGCCTTTTCTAAGTTTTATAGACGTCATTCTGATTTAGTTTCCAAATTCAATGTTGGACTTAAAACACTTCTGCAGCATGGCCTATCGGAACCCGAATTCTATGGTGACTTAGTATATAAGTTTAGAAAAATACATGCCTGTAATGACTTTAGTACCCAATTTCGAAAATCGTTCGTCGATATATAAAGATTGGGTACAAAATAAATGTTATAAAACAGACTGCATGCATGGTGGTAAACCCAATCACGGTTGGCAACTTTGCTTCCCTCTTTGATTGCACACCGGTGGGTCGGGCTCTAGATTATATGACGGTTCCAGCGTAAAAGCATAAATGGAATTTTTATTTTATTTTAGTATTCTTTATGTTGGTTTGCGCCTGATGCTCCGTCTTTGGTTAGGCCCCTCGGAGTCTAACTGTCGGTTTTCGTTTGCTCCAGCAATTCTGTTGTTGTATGCTGTCGAGTCCTCAACCTTGTTTCACCTCTGTAGTTTTTTTATTTGTATGTTCTCGGAGATGTTACACTGATGAGTTAGGAAGCCTTCATGCGGACTAAACAAAATTAGTGTATGCCGCGACAGAGGGCGAGGGTTATGGCCATGTAAAATCGATTTAAGCCCCCCCCCCCCCCCCCGTGGAATTCTTTCCACTAACCGTTCCAAGTCGGTTCTTCTGTGGCGGTGTATTTATGTTGTTGTTTGTTACTTAGTGTGTGTATCACTTGTGTCTTTTTTATTTTGGATTGCCATTTGGCCATTTTGTGGGAAAGTAACTGTCCTTATGGCCTTCCTTTGTTTAGGTTTCCATTATGGTCTGGTCGCTTCATGTTTGTGTTTCTTTCCCTTTGGTGTCTTTGATGGGTGGAGTAAGTTAATTGTATCGATTCCTGATCTTTGTTTTTACTTCTCCTTTGACGGACAATGCTACCAATTGTTTTTTTTTTTCAGACAAAAAATGTACTGAATACTTTTTTTATAACGAAGCTTTTTGACGGGTACCAATACTGTCTACTTTATAAAACAGAGATCCTGCTGCTTACTATTGTCCGCGTGACTATCACTGACAATCTGACTGCCGCCGAAAGAATCCAAGTAATGGTTGTTTATAGCATCCCTAAGACGTCAGACCGCAGGGTAAAAAGAAAACTGTCGACTGTGTTCGTTTGTATGTTTGATTTGAGGTTTAACGTCCCCGTCAACACTGTATAGGTCATTTGGAGACGTTGCTTCCAATTCTTTGGGACAATTTACCCGACACTGAGATGCAATGATACTCAAGTCCTGCCGCGCAAATAAAACTAATAGGATTTATTACAATGGACAGTCCGACTCGCACCACTTTGCCTGGGCAGGCTTAGATCCTCTAAGCGGTTTACCGTTACTCGTGCGCGGTCGGCTCTGCGTGGAAGCATCATGCCACACATTTATTTCTTCAAGCCCTGAAGCGGGGCAGGGCGGGTAGACTGTGCTCGTGCACTTGGGCTTTGGCAAACAGAATCTACATAATCAGACGCCTCATAAGGCGATATCCGATCAGATCTTCTGTGCTTGCTCAAAGAGAAACGAACAGTTCGATTCTCAGTTCAGGACTATTTCCCCCAATCTACACTCAGAGACCATCGATGCACCAGTACTCCCAGTGCTTTTAGGATCTTCTTTTTGAATTGCCAACCCCGACCATCGGGGCTTGAAGGCTTAGATTGGACTACAGGATGCTTCCACGCAGAGCTGAAACCGACCGCACATGTGTTAATTTCATGTATATTGCTATTCTTCCTAAATTAGGTAATTCTTCTATTTAATTAATTTACTCTTCATTAGGAACCAACATTAAGTGACGTCATGTGATGTCATGACGTCACAAATGGAACCAGAGAAACATGACGTAAAGTAATTACCTTGAGCAACCATTGTGTACAGTAAATAAAGTGTGTTACTTTTAATTAGAGTTAGCGTTCATCAAGTCAGAATCAGAATCAGAATCAGTATTGTTACTGGTGACACGTCAAATGACATTCATACACCAGGACCTGTGATGTGGGAAGTTAGTCCCTAGCTCTAACCAAAGAGGTAAATTTAGCTACACAATCATCAGCACCTTCAACTGTCGAAATAATCGAATCGGGAAGGGCATTTCAATCTCTAATGGTTCTGGGGAAGAACGACTCTTTATAAATGTCAGTTCTTGCGCTAAGGGTCTGAAACGCCAACGAATGGTGATTTCTACAGTGTCTAGCTGGGGGAACAAGGTCATCTGTTGGAATGCTGGCAGCACCCTTTAGACCTTTGTATAAAAGGATTAGCCTACTGTCTTTTCTCCTTTTCTTGAGAGACTCCCATTTTAATTTTCCAAGTATTCCAGTCATGCTCCCAGTTTCAAAGCAGTAATTGCCTGTTACAAATCTAGCAGCTCTATTCTGAACTTTCTCAATTTCATCGTTAAGGACCACTCCACTGGGGTCCCAGATACAACTACCATATTCCAAGATTGGGCGAACAAGACCTTTATATGCTGCCTCTTTAACATCCTGAGGGCACTGATGAAGATTTCTCCTCAGGAAACCAAGCGTTCTATTTGCCTTAGTACACATGTTGCTAATATGAGTATTCCATCTCAAGTTGTGTGAGAGTGTCACTCCAAGGTATTTAATGGAGTCCACATTCTCGAGGACCGTTCCCTCTAAGGTGTAAGAAGCATCAACTTTATTAGATCTCTTCCTAGTTATCTGCATAATATTGCATTTAACTGGCTGAAATCTCATGCCCCATTTACGTGCCCAACATCCTAATCTATCTATGTCAGCCTGAGGTTTCAATGAGTCATCTGTATCAAGTATCTGTGAGTCAAGTGATAGCAGAGCGAGGTTGACAGTCCTCAGGGTGAGGACAGGACTCTTAAACAGTGGAGACTTGGTGAAACTCGTGCTAGATCTGACAGTTTGTATTTAGTCTTGATTTTTTGTTGAAAAGTAAACATGAGACAAGAATAAATCCACCAACCTTCAACAAGGCAAACATATATGAGAGGTTCAGGCAAGGGTTATTAGCACGGACAGAGATTAGAGATGTTGCAATTGCTGTGTCACTCCCGGGTGATGATGAATCACAAATTAGGGGAAAAAATTGATCAGATTACAATTGATAATTTAAAAGGTAATGATGGATTAACAGTTTTGATAATTTTTTGGATAAACATTTAGCCAAAGATGTCCTCACTGACAGTTTGGAAAGATTTTGACGATTTAATCGAACTGATGGACAGTCTGTGACGGAATACATAGCTATATTTGACTGTAAGTACAAAAAATGAAAAGAAAAAAATGACCTTACCACCTGAAATTTTGGCATTTAAGTTACTAAGGAAAGCAAACATTAACCAAAAGGAAAAGAGGAAAAACTGCTTGTGTTGACTGGTATGAACTATGAAAAAAAACTACTTGATATGAGGAGGCGAAGAAATCCTTGAAGAAATTTAAGGGGAGTGACGATGAATCTAGCACCAGTGGATCAAGTATAAAGATAAAGCCAGCGTTCCTGGCCGCAAATGAGGAGGCGTTGCTTGCTGCAGAATACACTAAAACTAGAGTCGGGGGTCACAGATATGGCAGGCAGAAAAGAGCGACATGATAGTATAGAAGGTCAGGACAGGGAGCAGCAGTAGGAGGAGAATTTCAGCGGCCAGACTCTAGAAGACCAACAGGAAGAGGCGGCGATTATCAGCGAACAGAATCTGGGTCAAGGGTCACTCAACCGAGTAACAGGGAGAGAAAGAACATCAATTCTTTAGGGCCAGATGGTCGTCCATTAACATGTAAATCATGTGGATCGTACCGCCACTTACTACCTGCATGCCCAGACAGCTAGGAAAATATGCCAAAAGTCAATATTGCAGGGGAGTAACATACTGTGCTGTTCACAGGATACAATACTGAAGAGGTACGTCGTTTGGGCATTAACGCACGCAGCTGTGCAGGACTAGATAGTGCGTGACGATTGGGTAAACAGCTATATCGAATCTATAGACAAAGGTGAAACAGTCTGCTGGTCAAAAAGATTTCACATTTGTAGGTGGAACCTGTCTGAAATCCAAGGGAGAGTATAGCTTGCCAGCTGTGGTTGCTGGGAAAGAGGTATTAAGACAGAGTGAGTGAGTGAGTTATAGTATTACGTCCCACCAACAGCTAAGGTCATAAGGAGACGGGACCTCGGTTTAAAGACTCGTCCGAAAGTCTGGAGAAGCCCGGGATCGATCCTGCGATCCCTGGTTTACAAGGCGAGTAGCGTAACCCCTGCACCACGGAGGCTTCTATTAAGACAGATGTAGTGGAATCTGACTTTCCGTTGTTACTTTCACGAACAGCAATAAAGAAAGCTGCGATCAAACTAGATTTAGAAACTGATACAGCTGTGATAATGGGACAAGAGGTGGGTTTAAATCTGACATCATCCGGTCACTAGTGTATCCAGAGAGACAAATAAAAATCAAAAATGAGTTCCTTTAAGAGCAATGAAAACATTCATAAGAAAGAAGATGGGCCATACTACGTAGTTTCGGCTAATAAAGCCTCATCAGTGACCCTGTAACGATCCGACGAAAGCCAGAGGAAACATACTGCAATTTTGCGAATTTCGAATAGGCAGTCGATTCAAAGACTGGTATAAATCAAAATGGGGTCCAAATAATTAAAAACCTGTCTAGAATATGAGTCTAAACCAATAATTTATTTCTGATTTCTCAGAATATTCACGTTGATCTCAAAGGACCAAAAGTAAAATATAAACTGCACTATGGTTGATGTACGGGGAGACGTTTTACGGCCGCCACACGGCACAACACCAGCTGCAGTGAAGGCAAATAAAAATCAAAAATGAGTTCCTTTAAGAGCAATGAAAACATTCATAAGAAAGAAGATGGGCCATACTACGTAGTTTCGGCTAATAAAGCCTCATCAGTGACCCTGTAACGATCCGACGAAAGCCAGAGGAAACATACTGCAATTTTGCGAATTTCGAATAGGCAGTCGATTCAAAGACTGGTATAAATCAAAATTGGGTCCAAATAATTAAAAACCTGTCTAGAATATGAGTCTAAACCAATAATTTATTTCTGATTTCTCAGAATATTCACGTTGATCTCAAAGGACCAAAAGTAAAATATAAACTGCACTATGGTTGATGTACGGGGAGACGTTTTACGGCCGCCACACGGCACAACACCAGCTGCAGTGAAGGCAAATAAAAATCAAAAATGAGTTCCTTTAAGAGCAATGAAAACATTCATAAGAAAGAAGATGGGCCATACTACGTAGTTTCGGCTAATAAAGCCTCATCAGTGACCCTGTAACGATCCGACGAAAGCCAGAGGAAACATACTGCAATTTTGCGAATTTCGAATAGGCAGTCGATTCAAAGACTGGTATAAATCAAAATGGGGTCCAAATAATTAAAAACCTGTCTAGAATATGAGTCTAAACCAATAATTTATTTCTGATTTCTCAGAATATTCACGTTGATCTCAAAGGACCAAAAGTAAAATATAAACTGCACTATGGTTGATGTACGGGGAGACGTTTTACGGCCGCCACACGGCACAACACCAGCTGCAGTGACGGCAAATAAAAATCAAAAATGAGTTCCTTTAAGAGCAATGAAAACCGGAGGAAGTTCCTGTGGAGAGAGTTTGTGCTGTCAATCTAGAAGTTTTGAACAGAAAGGACAGATACAAGACACTGCTAAAGCTACATAGACAATTTGACCCCCCCCTATGCAAAGACTGATTTCTCTCCTAAAGGACCCAGGGGTTAGGAAGGATGAGTATGAAGAAACTCTATCAGAGATAGGTGAAAAATGTGAACTTTGCAAAGTGTATGCCAAAACCCCATCAAGGCCAGTAGTAGGTATGCCGATGGCTACAAAATGCAATGAAAAGGTGGCAATGTATCTCAAACAATGACATGGTCGATGGATTCTACATATCATTGACATGTGGTCGAGATACACTTTGTCTGTTTTCATTGACAGAAAGAGTTCAATGCAGATGAGGTAAGAGAAATCACTTCTATTCTTAATGTTCAGCTATGCACAGCTTCAGGAAAAAGTCCATTTCAAAATGGTTTATGCGAGAGGGTCCACGCCATTACAAACATGATGTTAGTCAAACTAAAGGCTGATTACAGAGAGAAACACTCATCAACATTACTTTCATGGGCAAAGATGGCAAGAAACACACTTCAAATGAGGAATGGGTACAGCAGCCATCAACTAGTGTTTCGACAAAACCCTAACCTACCAAACATTATGAGTGATAACTTTGTTTGTTTGCTTTGACGCCCCCGGCAACCCTGTAAAGGTCATTTTGGAGACGTTGCTTCCAATTTTGTGGGACTTTTACCCGACATTGGGATGAAGTGACATCTCAAGTCTTGTCACCCAATGAAACCAATAGGGTTTATAAGCATGGACGGTCCGACTCGCGCACCGTATTGTCTGGGCAGGATTAGATACTCCAAGCGGTTTACAAGTAAACGTGTGCGGATCGGTTTCAGCTCTGCGTGGAAGCATCATGCAGCCCATATATTTCTTCAAGCCCCGTTGGGTTGGGGCCGATGATGATGTGATACCTAACCTGCATTACAGGGATCAACAAATCGTGAGGTTTTTGCACAGCATTTGAATGATCTGCATGCTGCCCGCAGGGCATTTATCCAAACAGAAGCTGATGGAAGAGTAAGGCGGGCCCTCAGGAATAAAGTGAGAGCATCAGAACAAGTATTTGAACATGGTGATAGGGTTTTCTATAAGAGAGAAGGTAACGAACGCTGGCTCGGTCCTGGTTAAGTGGTGTTCCAAGATGGAAAAGTCGTATTTGTTAGACATGGTGGAGTATTTGTGCGAGTTTCTCCTAACAGACTTCAGAAAGTCAACGGTAGTTTGGCAGATGAAGAGAAAGAAGGTGAGAACAGTATAAATGATAAAACTGATGAAAATAAGGGTCATGAAGAAAGCACAGATCCCCACACAATATCAGAGGATATACCAGCTCCTGAGCCAGAGAGAATAGATAAACAAAATATTGGACAAAACAGAAAACACCAGAGCCTGAAAGGATGAACATTCAGGATATCCAACAACTTCCAAACCAAATGACAGCATCCAGTTTAGATGGATCCTCCATGAACTCAGTTTTATTAAACGCATAATTGAATTGACCAACTAGTTCCTCTGCCCTTTCAGAGTCTGATTCAGCAACTCGTCCCCTCCTCTTTTATTTAGGAGCGGAATACCTTGTCTGCCTTTCTTCTGGTTATTGATATATATGTAGAAGTCTGTGGGATTTCCTTTACATCACTTACCAAGTTATTCACATACAAATCATGCTGATTTTTATATCAGTCTTGTCTCAAGTTTTCAAATTTTGTCCGGAGTCTACCACTTTCCGTCCTTTTTGCCTTTACATGAATCTTATTCCTTCTGCGAATTGTTCTTCGTATCTCTTGTGTGATCCAGGGAATAGAAGACACCGTCATACTAGTTTTTGAGGGGATATGAATTTCGGCCGAAATATGAATGAAAGATGTTATCAAATCAAAGTTCTCCTGGACAGACGGACGCCCCCGTCCATTGGGGATTGAGAACTATATGGGCTGCATGATGCTTCCACGCAGAGCTGAAACCGACCGCACATGAGTACTGGTAATCCGCTTAGAGGAGGCAAAGTGGTGCGAGTCGGACCGTCCATGCATATAAACCTTGTTGGTTTCACTGGGGGAAGGGCTGAGTAGTCATTTCATCTCAGTGTCGGGTAAAAGTCTCACAAAATTGGAAGCAACGTCTCCAAAAATGACCTATATAGTGTTGACGGGGACGTTAAACCTTGAATCAACCAACCAACCTGGACAGACCGAACGTCTGAATGACCATTATAGTATTTCTTCTTTGCGAATCTGAGTGCATCCTTCCACATAGTTTCATAGCCACCTTTTTGATTCGAGTACACCTTCCTCCGATGTTTCTTTATTTGTGGAATATGAATTTTTAAATATCCGGAGACAATATCGTGATCCCTTAGGTTATCTGGGGACTGAATATCTTCAAAATGTCCTGACAAAGTCGTAAGGATCAGATTCAATGTGTTTTTATCACAAATGGGTATAATCGGTAGCGACCCATAATACCTTCTGTTGACCTATATTACAACCGGATGACCCTCTTTTCAGATTTGCCAGTGCAGACAATAAAATACTTAATACCAAGAAAAATCAAAGCACCGAAAGTACTGGTGGGTCGACTTTCTCTGATTGTAGGCTGAGAAAATAGTCCTAAAATTCGACTTTTCGTCCAAACCTTAAATTCCAGCATTTTAAATGTAGGTTTGGTCAGACGCCACGTTACGTTGCCTTGTGTGGCGTCTGTTTATGTATCTAATCACGGTTTCTTAATTCACCAACAAGGGGCCGTTGTTCTACTGATAGCATTTTGGAGGCTCTCCGGTTTATTTATCTTGGTTTAATATGGATTTATTTATTTACTTTCTTGACCTAGCCCAAAATATTTTCAGCTTCATCGTGCGTCCTTCTGTATACATGTATGTACTAATTAGAACAACACAACAAATTCATCTTACCACATTTACAATATTCCATTGATAGTGCTCAGGGGCAAATGCAAAACAAGCCTTGGCTGCAAAGGTTGTTGTTTCTTTTCGTGTTAAAACACTGCCCTTTATAAATGTAAGTCCTAAGGCTTGTTTCGCTAACCAGAGTATAGCTCAGAATGTTCAATAGTTTCCGTTAAGCGCCCGCTGAGACGTGTCAGCGGGCTTCGGTTGATTTCGTCTACATATGATAGACGCTTAAGATGCCAATCACAACAATGCTCGTCTGCTTTGTTGTCTACTGTCATTGTTGCAAACAATGTGGGCTCAGATCGAACAGCTCCACTTTGAACAGTTTGATAAGCACCCACTCTTTTTGAAAAGATGCAAAAAATAGTGTTTAAAGATTGAAAAGTATTTAAAGCAGACGATATAAACAGTCGCCCCTTAAGGGTTGTAGTGACAGCACTGATTTGTCGACAGTCCTGAACTGCGATCCATCACGAAAACACACCTATATAATTTTGACCCCCTTTAACCCTACTTTTATATAATAAAACTGGGGTTTCCGGGGGTAAACCTTATTTTTCTTATTTCTGCTCTAAAATATAGATTGTGGGTACTCGTTAGAACCGCCTCGACGAGGCGGTTCTAACGAGTACCCACAATCTATATTTTGAGCAGAAATAAGAAAAATATCACAAGTTTTCATCATAAGATTTTCATTTTTCGGCGATAAAGGTGGTAATGTATTTGTATAGGCGTGTTTGCGTAATGTAACCATGAAATACCAGTATGAAGATCGTGATCAAATGCCGTTTTCTGTTGCGTTTATCTAGGTCGAAACTGTTTATCAAACCCAACACGTGATTCCTGTCCAGATTCTGACTTATCTAGGCGTGCACTGATTGCCTAGACCGGGGCCTATATCTGCATATCCAAACACTTAGGATCATTTTGGTAGATGCGAAACCAACAGCTGAATTAGCCCATATTGTTACAAGATACAAGATACAAGAATCTTTATTTTGAGTCGGTTTTTTACAAAACGAGTGAACATTAGCTAGGAGCTATTTACCGACTAGGTTAACAAACAACGTAACTATTTAACACTATTTAGGCCTCTGTGGCGTAGGTGGTAAGAGCGCTGACTCTTCATCATTAGATCTCTCACCGCTCTTGCCACATGTGAGCAAGCCAAGTTTTGCAAAGGAAGGTCAGATGTTTTTCCTTCTCCGGGTGCTTTTTGTATGCCCCCGCCAAGAAGTGAGTAGGGGCATATAGTTGTCCGTCCGTACGTGTCTGTTCGTCAAATATTGTAGAACTGTTTTTGTCTCTGCAACTCCTCCTATAGTATTTGATATAGGGCAATGAAACTTGCAACACAGACATGCATTGGTAATATGCCGCCCCTTATTGCAGAATTATGTCCCCTTGAACGACTTAATTAAACATTTGGCCGTATATGTGGCAGATGAGGTTAAATAGTACTATTCGTATCTCTACCACTTCTCCTACAGTATTTGATGCAGGACACTGTTACTTCCAACACAGTTCAGACATGCATTGCACATGTGCATTATGGAAACAGAATTCTGATACAATCCCTTATCCCCTTGCGCGACTTAAACATTTTGCTAGTATATGAAGTTAAATAGTACTGTTCGTGTCTCCGCAACTCCTTCTGCAGTATCTGATGCAGGACACTGAACCGACAACGCCGTCCAGACGTTTCTTAACTAACATGACTCTGATCCAACCCCTTATTACAGAAGTATGTCCCCTTGAACGACTTAAACCATTTTGGCCATATGAGTAGCATAGAAGGTTAAATAGTACTGTTTGTGTCTCCTAACTCCTACAGTATTTGGTGCAGGAACGTAAAAAATACCGGAGACACGGAACGGGATACTGGCAAACAGTGAAGGTCCAGATCGGATATCGCATAACGAGGCGTCTGAACGGTCAACACTATTTGCAAAGCTGGTTTCGTTGTGACCATGACTGAAGTTTAAACCTCAACTTCGTGAAATCTGGTTTCGCCTGTCAGACAATCGATGCAGAAGGAAACAAAACTTAGTGCCGTGTATAAACAGCGCGAGTTATTGGATTTCGTATAGCGCTATTGATAAACCAACTGACCTAACATCGATAGAATAGAACAGAACTATTTATAACCGTAATCTTGGTTTCCCAAAGGTGGACAACAGCACGATTTCAGTTCTGTGCTTTATAACCTTGGGTCAACTGGTAAACCGGTCGACCCAAAAACGGTAAGTTATTATATTTGCTATATTTATTGAAGTACATTTTCAGTAACTTCACCAAGACGCTTAAGCTCTCCATTACGAAAACACGCCTATATAAATACATTGTAAATACAACCGAAAAGAACCACGAAATTTTTAGGATGAAAATTGATATTGTTCTTATCTCTGCTCAATATTTTAGACCACAACTATGAAAATAAGGATTACCCCTGCAAATCCCAGTTTTACTAAGTAAAAGTGGGGTTCAAGGGGGTCAAAATAATATAGGCGTGTTTTCGTGATATGGCTTCCTGGTTTGACATCACGTGAACAAGTCCGTGAAATGACGACCCCCCTAAACCCCAGTTTTTATAGAGAAAACTGGGGTTTACGGGGGTCTTCATTATTTTTTTTATTTCTGCTCAAAGACATAGGTTGTGGGTACTCGTTAGAACCGCCTCAATGAGGCGGTTCTAACGAGCACACACAACCTATGTTATGAGCATTTATAAGAAAAATATCAAGGATTTTCATCAGAAAAGTAGCCATTTTGGAGGTGTGAAAAATGCAATATATCGTATGGGTGAGTTATCGTAATGAATGTTCAGTGGAAATACATGTAATTGCGCACCGCTACTGAGGCTGCGTTTGAACATAGAAAATATTTTCTTAAGCTAAAATAAATTGTCCCTTTGCAGATTTCTGTATAGAATTTTAATTACAAAGAAACTTCTATTCGAACGACCATTTTGTTTCCGCCGTATCTGTGGTGCGAATACATCATGAACGTTGTGCTCTTTGATGTCACGTAATGATTAGTGTACGAGTCATGACATAGGATGCTCTTTAACCCGCCTTCTTTCTTGGTGATTTTTTTTGGCTCTTAAACGGCAGTACGCCGTGTTTTTTTTTTTTTTTTTTGTGTGTGTGTGTGTTTCGTTTTTTCATTGCGATATTCAATAAATACATGATTAGTGTTTTAATAATTTATAATCGGTTCGCATCGACAATTTTATAGGGGCTCGCTAAAGCTCGCCCCTATAAAATGGTCTAAGGCTCACGGATTATATTTTATTCCATGTATTTATTATTTGTCGGTTAGTTGTAAGTAGACAAATTACCGGCGCTACACGCCCCCGCCCATCGGGGCTTGGAGAAATAGATTGGGCTGGATGATGCTATCACGAAGACCTGAATCTGACCACACATGCTTGCTGGTAAACCGCTTAGAATGACTAAGCCTGCCCAGGCAAAGCGGTGTGTGTTAGATCGTCCAATGCATTTAAGCCTTCTGTATTCATTTGGCGGCAGGGATTGAGCTGTCATTTCATCTCAATGTCGGGTTAAAGTCCCACAAAATTAGAAGCAACGTCTCCAAAATGACCTAAATAGTGTTGACGGGGACGTTAAACCCCTATTCAAACAAGCAATTACCGGCGCTACGCACTCGTGATCTGACTCCTCTATAAATGAACTATACACTGTGATTTATTACTCACCAAATCACTGCTGGAGCTGGTCTATTTATTAAGTACAGTGAAGTTCCGGTATTTAGACCAGCTAAAAATCATAAGACTATAACTGTATTGAAAAGAAAAGGATATTTAGAAAGTTTCAGTTGTCCTTTATTGTCGGTTTCTTTACCAAGTGTCCACACTATTAAACTCCGTTCAGAAAATCTGAATCATCGATTTTTTCGATTCTTCCTTTAAATACTCATTTTAGCCCATACATCACTATGGGAAAGTTTTAGACCTCACCCTCCGCCGATTTCTCCAGCAAGTCGTATGCCTCTGCGACAGTCAGGAAAGGCTGTGGTTATTTGGAGAAAATTGTAACACAAAGAAATGAGTGCACAGACTAAGTCCATTTGACGATGATTGTCAGGTAAAATAATAAATATTCAAATCCATGTGACGCACTTTATAAATAGATACGCAATTGCGACACACCTTATATTCGAATGGCTAGATAGAGGTTCACTAGGAACGGGGAGTCATTAGCGCGATGTGCTGTCAACAGTCTTCAAAAAGAATTATACCGATATCAGATGTGGTGTCACAGCTAATGATTTTCCATGGAGTGATCGTGCAAATTAAACATAGACGCCCTTGTAATGCACAAGAGCAGAGACCACTTCTATATATGGTTTAAAAGGGTGTGTCGAACCTGTCAGAATGTCTTAGACTGCGAAAGAAAATACAGATTTTGCAATTTTCTCCAAATAATCCCGGCTTTTCCTAGCTGTCGCAGAGGCATACGACTTGCAGGAGAAATAGGCGGAGGGTGAGGTCTAAAACTTTCCCGTAGTGATGTATGGGCTTAAATGAGTATTAAAAGCGAGAAACGAAAAAATCGATGATTCAGATTTTCTGAACGGAGTTTAGGCGACCACATTTGGGACTGTTCAACAGCGGTCTTTAAGACCAACAACTTCTGAACAAGCTTAAACGTTGTCTTAATGGTGGTTTTACAGTGAAATGAGAGCGTAAAATGTGTCTACACTAACTTGCACCATCATACTGGGTCCCGTCTACACCAACTTGCACCATCATACTGGGTCCCGTCCAGCGATTTTGGTACTTATCGCCTATGCGAGCAGCGAAGGTTCAGCGAAGGTAAAATGTGTCTACACCAACTTGCACCATCATACTGGGTCCCGTCCAGCGATTTTGGTACTTATCGCCTATGCGAGCAGCGAAGGTTCAGCGAAGGTAAAATGTGTCTACACCAACTTGCACCATCATACTGGGTCCCGTCCAGCGATTTTGGTACTTATCGCCTATGCGAGCAGCGACGGTTCAGCCGAGCCTGCGCATCCGCGCAGTCTCGCCAGAACCTTCGCTGCTCGCTCATACAAGCAGTGAATCAAGAGGAACCTTCAGACAGAAAGCCATATCCCTGGCCCCTCTGAATGGCTGGGCATGCGCAGTTAAAATTTGTCATGACGGAATGCTCGAAGACACAAATTCGCTTGGCGGAGCTCATAGGCCTACTGATTCTGATACCCATCTGTTTACGTACCTGTCCTGCAATATTGTGTAGTATATGAACCCCGTGGCCACACGTCCGTATATAAGCAAGTTGACTGGAATGGCAAGACCAGCGACTGCTGAAGCGAGGGTACCAATAATTAAAAGCAGTTTATCCCACTTGTCTGCAAAGCGAAACTGTAGAAAAGACGGAAAAACAAATGTATTTATGAATATATTTTTATTGGCGTTTGGAATCGCATTTTTCTTTCCCTATACATCTTCAGCTAAGTACGCCCTAGCAAGCCGGCCCCCGCCCATAGGGGCTTGAAGAAATATATGGGCTGCATGATGCTTCCACGCAGAGCTGAATCCGGCCCGCACACTAGTACTGGTAAACAGCTTAGAGGATTTAAGCCTGTCCAGGAACCGCGGTGCGAGGCGGACCGTCCATGCTAATAAACCCTATTGGTTTCATTGGGCGACAGGGCTTGAGATATCATTTCATCTCAATGTCGGGTACAAGTCCCACAAAATTGGAAGCAACGCCTCCAAAATGACCTTTACAGTGTTGACGGGGACGTTAAACCTCAAATCAAACAAAAACGCCCTAGCAAACCCCGTAGCAAACCCCGAACAAACCAAGGCGGGACAACTTCAAGTTTCATTTATCTTCCTTAGACTACCCCTGATAAGCGTCAGCCAAAGGAGCACGTAGTACCATTTGTCACGCTTTTGGTATGGCGCGGCCGGGGATCGAACCCGCGACCTCCCGATCCCAAAGCGTACGCTCTACCACTGAGCTATCGAGGGCGGTGTATATTATTTAAAAATATTTTAAGAATGTCGTCCGTTTGTTTGTTTGTTTGTTTGTTTGATTGATTTGACGTTTAACGTCCCCGTCAACACTGTATAGGTCATTTTAGAGATGATGCTTCCAATTTTGTGGGACTTTTACCCGACATTGAGATGAAATGACATCTCACGCCCTTCCGCCCAAGGAAACCAATATGTTTTATAATTACGGAGGTCCGGTTCGCACCACTTTGGCTGGGCAGGCTTAGACCGTCTAAGCGGTTGTTACAGTATTCGTGTGCAGTTGGTTTCAGCTCTGCATGGAAGCACCATTCAGCCCAATCAATTTCTCCAGGTCCCACTGGGCGGGTGCCCGTGGGTATTGATAAAGACACAGGCACCTATAATTTGTTTTAACAGGAACATAAGGACTATTAACCCTTATCTTGCTGTTCAAGACAACCCGTATCTTTGCAAACAATGTAGATCCAGATCAGATGGCTTCTGAAGAAGCCATCTGATCAGGATCTACACTGTTTGGCATTCAGTTTATGAAATTGTAGCAATACGACATGGTGCATTTTCGAGATGATGTGCCTGCTTATAAAAGGAAACCTATGCGCTTCTGATTCACTTCAATAAATGCCATTTTAACCTTTGTCCTGTACGAATATGTTCTTACTCATTACGCAAACACGCCTATACAAATACATTGCCACCTTTATCGCCGAGAAAATGAAAATTTTATGATGAAAAATTGTGATGTTTTTCTTATTTCTGCTCAAAATAAAGATTGTGGGCACTCGTTAGAACCGCCTCATCGAGGCGGTTCTAACGAGTACCCACAATCTATATTTTAGAGCAGAAATAAGAAAATGAGGTATACCCCCGGAAACCCCAGTTTTACTATATATAAGTGGAGTTCAAGGGGGTCAAAATTATATAGGCGTGTTTTCGTGATGTTGACAAACAGTGAAGATCCAGGTCAGATGGCTTTCAGAAGCTATCTGATCTGGATCTCTACTGTTTATCATTCGTTTGGTGAATTCACATGAATAAATTAGATCAAGTAATTTGATTGGTAGATAGTCAGAAACGCGTGTGGTAAAATTAAATTTATTCAGCAGGATAAATGTAAAAAAAAAATATCTTCTAATAACGAGCCATCATCGATATCAACAATGTTTGCCATATTATACTGAACCGAAAAAGAAACGCAACTCCAAATATAAATGCGAGTATTTGCAAAAATAATCATGTTTGCAGAAAATCGATTTAATGACGCAATAATATAATCATTCCTAAATGTAACTACCACAGAGAGTTCAATTTCCAGTGAGAATGTTTGGAACACAAATCCGTTTTGTCATAGAGGTAGTCATTTCACAAGTTCAAAACATAAGCAGTTAAAAGCGAGTATGTCCTCCATTTGCATTCAGTCCTGCACGCACACGCCTGGACATGGACAGGAATAAACGATTGATCTCTGCCTGGGGAATAGCATTCCACTCCTGTATGAGCGCGAGACGCAATGCTTGATGCGTTGTTGGCGGCTGGGGGTGGTTACGTACGCGCCTATCCAAGACGTCCCACAAATGTTCTATAGGATAGTGATCTTCAACGCTGTTTTGCTGAAAAACGCCATGCTGAGCCTTGCTACATGCGCCCGTGCCTTATCCTGTTGAAACGTTACGTTGTGCTGGCGTACATATGGAACAACTACCGGTCGTAAAACGACGTCAACGTAACGCTGAGCCATCAAAGATCCATCAATGAATACCAGGGGCGTTCTATAATGACCATAAGATATGCCAGCCCACACTATCAACCGCCTCCAAATCGATCACGTCCAACCAAACAATTGTCACTATAACGCTCTCCGCCACGCCTATACACACGTTGACGGCCGTCAGCTCTGTACAACAAGTACCTGGACTCGTCAGATAACATTACGTTACGCCACCGACGAAGGGGAAACAGGTTTAGCCTATGTTGTGTGAGCCACGCCATTCTAACATGACGTCGTCGTGGTGTTAATGGCATACCATTACGACGAGGACGTAAGCCAAACTCTCGAAGGAGATTCCTGACAGTATCTGCACTTATTCGATTGTTGTGCGTTCCTGGTGTCACCCGAGACGTCTCGACGGCTGTACGGAACCGATTACGAAGGTGGGTTAGACGGATGTATCGGTCCTGTCGACGTGTCGTGACGCGTGGACGTCCACTTCTGGGTCTGTCATTTGTCGTTCCCGTTTGACGTAGACGCTGGTACAAGCGAGTTATCGTCGATTTACTCACTTGGAAGTTCCTGGTGATGACAGCCTGACACGTCCCACGTAGAAGCATTTGGACTGTAACGTTACGTTGATCTTTCGTCAAACGTACCATATTCCGTAGAGAATTTTTACCGGACTTTTGAAACCTACATGTATTTTATTCCAGGTAACACAATATGCCAATATGTTGAGGTTACTGTATACATTTAATGTACTGCACGAGGAAATGTTGAAAACAACGAATTGCCAAGTGGAGCGTTAAACTGTACAGATATCGCCCAAATGTGCCCTGCATAAGAAAGTTTAAAAAGTATGAAAGTAAATCGCAAAATGATTTTTCAGTCAACCTGGTGGTTGCATGAAAATCTTTTGGGTAAAAAAGTTGCGTTTCTTTTTCGGTTCAGTATATAATGATAGTGTTCAAACATAGCACAATCAGAAGCTCTCGGGTTAAAGAGTAAAAATGAAATGAGCGATCAGATCAGTTGTTCATTGAACCTATACAGCATTATCTCCCGCTTAAAGGGAATCATGGATACACTTCATCATTTTTCAAAAGGAGACAACTTTCGGGACCTTCATGCTCGCTTTTCTTTAAACTGACCCACGGAAAAGGGCTCTACTCTTAAAGAAAAGAGGAGCTAATTCGTTCCTTTAAGAGTTGACCGCTATTGACATGGGAGACAAAAAAAACTTTTGAAGGGGTTTCCCCTCCCGCATCCATTCACTTAGTAGCTTTTGTGAGGCCCAATCCAATATAAGGTGTGTTTTTTTCTTTTCTCCGTTTGTGATGTTGTTGTAAGTCTTAGACAATACTGCATTTTAACCAACCAAAGTTGATTATTATCTGAAGCCGCAGATCTTGGTCTATACCGATTGTCAATGCTCTTTTAAGATGTGCTAGACCTGTGTGGCTGTAAATTTAACAAAGCGGTAATGATGATGATGTCATTGAGTTTAACGATACATCAACACTTGTAGGTCATTGTTTGTCGTCTCCAATAGACGGGGTGGAGAGAGAGAGAGAGAGAGAGAGAGAGAGAGAGAGAGAGAGAGAAGTGATAGAAGAGATAGTAAAGGAGATAAAAGACAGGGATAGGGAAGAAGGAGGGAAATGAATGAGACGGGGCGGAGAGAGAGAGAGAGAGAGAGAGAGAGAGAGAGAAGTGATAGAAGAGATAGTAAAGGAGATAAAAGACAGGGATAGGGAAGAAGGAGGGAAATGAATGAGACGGGGCGGAGAGAGAGAGAGAGAGAGAAGTGATAGAAGAGATAGTAAAGGAGATAAAAGACAGGGATAGGGAAGAAGGAGGAAAATGAATGAGACGGGGCGGAGAGGGAGAGAGAGAGAGAGAAGTGATAGAAGAGATAGTAAAGGAGATAAAAGACAGGGATAGGGAAGAAGGAGGAAAATGAATGAGAGAGAAGAAACAAAAAGAAATAAAAAACATTCCCTTTATCCTTGCCTGCTAGACGGAAAGCAGGACCTTGCCCAACTGTACATCACGAAAACACGCCTATATAATTTTGACCCCCTTTAAACCCCACTTTTATACAGTAAAACTGGGGTTTACCGGGGTAAACAGTATGTTCCTTATATCTGCTTAAAAGCATAAATTGTGGGTACGCGATAGAACCGTCTCGTTACGCGGTTCTATCGAGTCCCTACAATCTATGTTTTGAGCATAAATAAGAAAAAAAAATCACAATTTTTCATCTTAAAATTTCCATTTTTTGGCTGAAAAATTGACAGTGTATTTGTATTGGCGTGTTTTCGTAATGAAGACCATATCAATTGGATGCCGCGGTGATGTAAGATACACACATTCACCAAAAACCCTAATCAAAGTGTAAATACACGTAATAATCCAAAGTATTGGGACAGATCGGTCTAAGCAAACAGTGCAAACCTAGATCAGACTGTCCTGAAGGAGAAGTCTGATCAGGGCCTACACTATTTGTCATTCCGTCTAAGCCTTTTGGACTCCTTGCTGGATCATGAAACAAAGGGGGTGCCTATTCGGGGGTATTTTGGCCTTGTACCAAATTTTTTTTATTTTTTGCAGGTAAACAGCCTAACAAATGTACTTAATAATGGCGTACCTCTGGCTGCGCGCGCGCAAGGTTTTTTTTTCGAGCTACAGGCCTTTAAAAGTGGGAGGGGTAACTTAGCATGACACGGTAGTGTATTTTGGAAGTGAACTCTGGTTATTACCTGTGTGCTCTTTCACTGCAATTTGTTCTTAGGTAGACTGAAGTGTTTAGAAACATTTTTCGAAACAATATTGCAACTTAGAAAGATTAACTGCATTTTCCAAAAGCTTAGATATTTTTATTTATTCTTAACCTCACTCATTAAATTTTTAAAGTAGAAGTAAAACAAAGATCAGGAATCGATACAATTAACTTACTCCACCCATCAAAGACACCAAAGGGAAAGAAACACAAGCATTAAGCGACCAGACCATAATGGAAACCTAAACAAAGGAAGGCCATAAGGACAGTTACTTTCCTACAAAATGGCCATATGGCCATCCAAAATAAAAAGACACAAGTGATACACACAGTAAGTAACAAACAACACCATAAATAAACCGCCACAGAAGAACCGCCTTGGAACGGTCAGTGGAATGATTTCCACTGGGGGGCTTAAATCGATTTTACGTGGCCACAATCCTCGCCCTTACTTCCGTAGCGATTTAGACAAATAATTTGTTCAGTCCGCATGAAGGCCTCCTAACTCATCAGTGCAACATCTCCGTGAACACAAACAATCAAAGAACCACAGAGGTGAGACAACGGTGAGGACTCGACAGCAAGAAACAACTAAAATGCTGGAGCAAAAGAAAACCAACAGTTAGACTCCGATGGGTTTCTGGTAATATGGGAGGAATCCAATGATGAATCCTTGATAACAGTATCATTTTTATCAGTACAATTGGTAGCAGTGTGGAGCCGGATGCATTGAGCAACATTTACTGGTTCGGTGAACAGAGAATTCCAAATGGTTGGGGTAATCAGATTGTAAACTCAGTAACTATTTAACCACCTTACCAATACATCAAAATCATGCACGAGATTTATTTAACAGATGTCCTGTCATGTATATTTCACATGAGGCGGGCCCGGTAGTCCAATTGAAAATGAATGCGAGTTTAACTCGAAACAAAGTGAGCGAGAGTTTGGGTCTCATGTCCAGCACAGCTTTCCGTAGAAAACATTACAAAAACACGCCTATACAAATGCATTTTTTTTCACCCGAAAAAGGAAAATTCTAAGATGAAAAACTGTGATATTTTCCTTATTTCTGCTCAAAATATACATTTTGGGTACTCGTCTGAACCGCCTCGATATGGCTGTTCTAACGAATACCCACAATCTATATTTTAGAGCGAACTCGTTAAAACCACCTCGATGAGGCGGTTCTAACGAGTACCCACAATCTATATTTTAGAGCAAAAAATAAGAAAAATAAGGTTTACCCCCGCAAACCCCAGTTTTACTATATAAAAGTGGGGTTCAAGGCGGTCAAAATTATATAGGCGTGTTTTCGTGGTGATTCATCCCTATCTTTAATTCAAGTAGGGCAGTCCACCATTGGTTTTCAAAGGGATTGGTGGCTAAAAGTTTCAGGCCAGTCCAAGAAAAGTCTGGTCAAGGTCATTGCCCGCTCAGTCATAACAATATGTATATGTATAGCGTCCCAGACATACGCTGTGCATGCTTTTGTAAACATTGGTATATATTTATTTGCTGACTTACCATGTTTCATTGGCTTCCACAGTTGATAGCATTTTCGTGATTTTCATATGAATCCTGGCATATGAGCCTTGATACCACACTCTTCCAAAAGATCAAACACTTCTCTAAAGCCCATATCGATAAGTATCATATCACCTTCCTCAAACCAATATTGAATATTCTCTGTTTTGGACTTGAACACATGTTTAGTTAGTTGGGCTACGGTATTACTAATTGCTAGGTACGGACATAAATCAGATAGTTTATAGCCAGTTTATAGCCATCTTATGCCACAATATTATTCTAGGCCTAACAAGTGGTCTTTCCTTATGGACTGAATCGTATTTTCTACTGAAATCTGTAATTGCTACTTTTTTTTCAAAACCCTGCCGAAAAGAGGGTTATAGATTGTAGGGTGTTAAGATACATCTGAGGTTACAAAATACTACCCACGAGAGGGTAATAGAGGAGATTTGTCAGAAGCTAAAGCCTTAAGAGGTTGTTAAGGTACATCTTAGGTTAAAAATACCACCCAACAGAGTGTTATACAAGAGATTTGAAGAAGTTAAAGGGTGTTAAATGTACATCTGTGGTTACTAAACACTACCCAAGAAAGGGTTATAGAATAGTAGGACAGAAGCGACATGATGTTAAGGTACATATGAGGCTGCAACATATAACCCAAGAGAGGGTCATAGAATAGATGTAACTTAGCTAATAGGTATAAAGGTACCATTTGTGATACAAGACAATACCCAAGAGAGGATTAAAGAAGAGATTGAAAAGAAGCTACAGTGTGTAAAGCTACTACCGAGGCTACAACACTATATCCAATGGAAGGTTTCATGATGGATCAGACAGAAGCTGAAGGTTGTAAAGATAGCACTGCGGCCTCTAAACAATAAAGAAGGGAGAACTGATTGATGTGTTATATCTGAAGCTTCCAAACACTATTCCAAAAAAGAACGTTATAATTGATCCCCGCCAAGCGAATTTGTGTCTTCGAGCATTCCGTCATGACAAATTTTAACTGCGCATTCCCAGCCATTCAGAGGGGCCAGGGATTTGGCTTTCTGTCTGAAGGTTCCTCTTGATTCACTGCTTGTATGAGCGAGCAGCGAAGGTTCTGGCGAGACTGCGCGGATGCGCAGGCTCGCCTGAACCTTCGCTGCTCGCATAGGCGATAAGTACCAAAATCGCTTGACGGGGCCCATATAAAAGATTATACTAAAGCATATAGGTGTATACATACATCTAAGGCTGTACAACAGTACCTAAAGGGGGTTATGGAATAGGTAAGACTGAAGCTTTCTTTTGTAAAGCTATCACTGAGTGGGGTTTACAGAGCAGATGACACTGAAACTAACATCTGTCAAGATACATCTGAGGGCGCAAAATCAGCAACCGAAAACAAATGATATAAAATGAATGGGCATGGTGCCTACCGCTAATTTTTCCGATGTTTTATACATTTTTGGAGTTCACAGACCTGCTGCCAAACGTAGAGATAAAAGCGTTAAACATTTCTCAGATTTCTGAGACAGATTAATCTGGAATAATTTGACTACACGTGACAAATGAAAAGCCCATTTCAGGTATCCCCATCATCAATGCATACACCAAGTTGGGTGACAACCCATTAGTGTATTTTGTCCTGAAACTACTATATGTTTAAAATAAATATATCAGACAGATTAATGAATAATCTCACACTACATAATTGTAACAACATGATTTTTTTGTATTGGTATGGTGGTTGAATAGTAACTAAACTCACAATCAGAATTACCCCACCCATTTCCCTTTCTGTGTTCACTGAAGCATGAAATGAAGCTCAAGTCAACCAGTTCTACATCGCTATCAACTGTGCTGATAACAAGAAAAATGCCTAACGGCATTATGGACGGGTTTTTCAGTACAGTTTTGACGTCAGCAAAGCTGCAACCTGCATATGTAGCATGAGTTGGCAGAAGGCAACAAAGCTCGCCTAAAGGGGCCTAACCAAATAGCATTTCAATTATGCAGGTTCCCCCCGCCCCTAAATGACATTTTGTTTTGTAAAAGTTCAACAGACTGCAGCTTTTCATACACAACATTTATATGAAGCACTACAACGCTGACAAAGGTTTTCTAAAAATAGACAGTGACCTTGACTTTGAGCTCAGGAACCTTAAAGTAGATATTGCTTGAGATAACAATTTGTTATACCCAACATTTGAGTGAGTGTGTGCGTGCATGCATGTGTGAGTGCATGCATGTGTGTATGAATGCATGAGTCCATGTATGCATGCATGTGTGACATGCATACGTGTGTGTGTATGTGTGTATGTGTTTGTGTGTGTGAGAGAATGCATGTGTACAGTTTATGCATGTGATGCATGTATGGGAGTGCATGTGCATGCATGCATGTGTGCATGTATGCATGCATGCATGTGTGAGTACATGTATGCATAGGTGTGTGTGTGTGTGTGTGTGTGTGTGTGTGTGTGTGTGTGTGTGTGTGTGTGAGAGAGAATGCATGCTTGCATGTGTACAGTTCATGCATGTGATGCATGTATGGGGGAGTGCATGTGTTCATATATGCATGCATGCATGCATGTGTGAGTACATGTATGCATAGGTGTTAGTGTGTGTGTGTGTGTGTGTGTGTGTGTGTGTGTGTGTGTGTGTGTGCATGCCTGCATGACTATGTGTGCATGCATGTGTGTGTGCATGCATACATGAGTGCATGCGTGAGAGGGCGCATTTATGCATGTGTGTGTGCATGCATGCAGTGCATGCACGTGCGTGTGCATGCATGTATGTGGGTGCATGCATGCATGAGTGCATGCATGCATGAGTGCATGTATGTGTGTGCGCATACATGCATGCAAGCATGTGTGTGCATGCATGTGTGTATGTGCATGCATGAGTGTAAGCATGCATGCATTTGTGCATGCATACATGTATGCATGAGTGCATGCATGCGTGTGCATGCATGTATTTGTGTGTACATGTATGCTTGAGTGCATGCATGTGTACAGGCAAGTGTGCATTCATGCATGTACGCTGACAAGTGTGTGTGTGCATGTATGCATGAGTGTGAGCATGCATGCATGTTTCATGTGTGCATGCATACATGTACGCATGATTGCATGTGTCACTAGTGTGAGTGCACGCATGCATGCATGCGTGTGCATGCATGTATGTGTGTGTGCATGCATGCATGAGTACGTGCATGCATGTGTGCAGGCAAGTGTGCATGCATGCATTTGCGCAGGCATGTGTGTATGTGCATGCATGTGTATGTGCATGCATGCCTGAGTGTGATCATGCATGTGTGCATGTATGCATGCGTACATGTATGCATGAGTGCATACCATCTAAAACCCTTGTCAAAAGCCATTTTGTTATGTAAAATGCAGCAATTGAAAGAGAACCAAAAGGTACCCCTTAGAATAAAGCAAAGCGCCAAAGGCACTGAAATGACAGATTCTATGAGAAAATCATAACATTGTGAAAACACAGAGAAAGCCTTTCTAAAAAGAGCTTAAAATTTAGATGGCAGTTCAGCAAATTCCAATATATGATATGTTTTCAGATGTCTATAGACCGGTGGTATTATGAAATGCCATTCGATGTTTCAGATGTTTGATAGAAACTATTTACGTTTTCAAAACCAAACATTAAAATTCAAGTTTTAACAATGCTACTGTCCATCAGTAACAGTTTTTGTCTGGTCGGTTGTGGACACCTCTACCCAAAGATACTCTATGGGAAAGAGATCGGAGGAGAAAGGCTGGCTAGTCCAGTACATGAATTCCATTGGCTTGAAGACATTTTTGAGTAAGAACAGCACTATGAGCCCGCTCGTAATCCTGCTGGATAAGATATCCCGGATTCTGAGCGTAAACAAATAAATGGAACCATGTGAGGCCGAAGCACTTGATTGATGTAACGTCTCGCTGTTCAATCCCCATCTCAGCTATGATCTTGAATGTTCTTAATGACACTAAGCTGCGTTCGCTAACTACACGCAATAGCTCGCCACATAATTACGCTTATTTCACCCGATATGTCATGCTCTATTACGCACGCGTCGCCTCGGCATACCTTACACCTATACGTCGAAACGCCCGGAAACGACAACCGGCGTGATTCACGCTGAAGTGCGATTTGTCATTGAAACGCATATGTCAGTCGCTTCGATTCGACGCCAATTTACGTATTTCATGCGCTAGCGTAAGCGTTCCGTACTGTGTCGACGCGTTAACTTTGGTCACGACAGGGACGTCTAGCTCTCAAACGTGCATCGCATAAGGGCGACGATCAGTGTCTGTGCTTATTAGTCGGTAGTTCAGACCGCTTGTTTATCTACAGTTACAATGTAGCAGCTGCCGGCGGAAATCTGTTTCGCATTTGCATCTGACGGTCGAATCGATCTTGCCGTACTGACGTCGGTCTTCCGCTACGTCGACGTCCACTAGCGTCTTCTGTATATAGTAAGATGCCGCTCCAATAGACGATAGATCACACACATGTGGCACCCAAAATCAGAGTCAGCGTCATCCGCTTTTCGACCAGCTTCTAACTGTCCAGGGCACGCTTACGATCCTTTAATGAAAAATGTTGCAATACGCTCTCACTAAATGCTTTTTGAGAACAAATTTCATTTGCTTCTTTTCTAGGCAGGACCTTACATTACACATCAAAAGTTTGATCCTGAACTCTATCCGTACTGGTGTGAGGGTGGTGCACAGGATCGACATGGCCGGACTCGTAACCAGACGTCATGGTTGATTGATTTAACCTTTTTAGCTTAAGGGCATGGTACCTAAGTGTGAAAGCACTGAAGGTGTGGGGTGTAGGTTGGAGTAATAGGTCTGGGCTGAGATTTAAACTGGTTCATTTAACTCTTAAAGTCCAAACAAATAGTGAAGATTTTGATAAGAAGACGGGTTCAGCAGCGTCTGATCTTGGTTTACAATGTTTGCCAAGCTCACCCTATGATTCCAGGATAACCCTCTTCCGTCTTATAGAATACCCCGATCTCACCGCGGCTGTTTTCAACAAGACAAAAAGTTATTCTGACAAGTCAGTGATAGTCACATAGACATTAGCACTGAAGCGCTTTTCTTAATATCAACTTCGGGTCGAATGCCAAACAATCAACCCAAACATAGCCGCGTTGTTTGTCAGTGTTGGCTACATGTAACTGTTATCTGTAAAATCTGCACATGAATCAAATGTTGGACCTGGCAAACAATGTAAACTCAGTTCAAAAGCCACACAACACGGTGCTGATCTTGTTATACACTTTTTTAGCATTAGTTACTAATATCTTAAGTTTAAACGAATCAGTCCAAGTCCCCGTTTATGACCAGTCCGCATTTAGAGACAATCGGCATTAGTGTTGTCAGTGCTTTGATTTATTCACTTCCGTGGGTGTGTGGAGTGCACTCTTCCATCACTGAAGTTGGGCTCGTCGATTCTGCTAAATACATGGCACCTAGCATTATATCACAGGACCTACACTAAGTATCTGTACCATATTCCAGGGTTGAAAGGGACAGCCTTTCTTTTCGATTTCTCCACGCAAAGTCAATATACACCTAAGTTGTAACTGACCTAAACTTGACCTCGAAAGTCAGAAAGAAAACCCACTAATATTCCTGTCTACAGTTGAACTGGTCCAACAGCAGGCTGGTCTTTAAGGATTAAATGTTGACAACACTGATAGAAAACAGTGTAAAACCTGAGCAAGCTGTTGAGCAGACGCCGCATTGATCTGGGTATACAGTCTTCGCCTAACCCGTCGCATGATGCAGCTGATTCATATGAAATGCTGAATCGTCAAGTCGTCTGCTTCAAAAGTTTGTATTGCGCTTACAAGATAACTAATACGCTTATACAATTTTGAATACTGCGCCAAACCGGACTACATTTTGTGCGGACTCATATTTCTATGGCGGGCAAAGCCGGAAGAAAAAGCCTGAATTACTTTAAACGTGCAGCACAGCAAGAATAGACTGATGGAATCTGTCATTAATGAACAAGATATTTTCAAGCCTTTGCAATGTACAAAACGAAATTTATACATTTGACAAAAAAAGAAGAAATTTTACAAACTTGCAAGTAATAATAACATTTATGTGTTTTTAGGAAACAAAAAGAAAAAAAAAACATTTCTCCACCGGACTCTCTGGTTCAGAGTCAAGCACTATATCGCTTGCAAGGGAAGTGAGGGAGGTAATACATGGTCCATGGTGCCATTAATGGATTGCATATACAAGAGGTACTATTAATGAAGCAACAGTCCTAATATAAAAGCAATCGACTGAAGAATAAAGGCAATATATTACTTTGAAAAAGGGTTAACCAAAAGGTAAACCTTGGACGACGCCCGCCCACCCGACGCCCGCCTGCCCGGACATCGCTTTTCTAAAGAACGGATTTTTTAAACACCCGTCCAAAAAAGATACTTTTGTGACGGAATCATCATTGCTTGCCTCCTACATTACCAGTAACTTCAAAATTTTCAATGATCAAGGTTAAAAATAAGGAAAAGTCCCTTTATGTTAGAATAATGCATTTGATCTTCCTAAGATGCAATTTCGTTTCGAAAAATGTTTTCACACATCACTTCAGACATCCTTCACTGTACCTAAGAACAAATAGCAGTGAAGCAGCACATGGGTGATAACCAAATTTAACTTTCAAAATATACTACAGTGTCATCCTAGGCTACCCCACCCACTTTTAAAGGCCTGTAGCTCGAAAAAAAAAACCTTGCGCGCGACAAGAGGTATGCTATAATAAAGTACACATGTTAGGCTGTTAACCTACAAAATATAAAAAGATCTGGTACAAGGCCAGAATACCCCAAAAGGGGCACCCCACTTTGATAAATTTTTTGGAGAACTACAGCAACTCTTCAAGGTGTTCCTTTATACAAAGTAGTAAAACAGCTTACCATTTGCAGGAGAGAAATATCCGGAAGCTTCTCTTTATTGCCATTCTTTTCCGTCTCTTCTTTCGACGGTACAAAGTTGATGTCAGTTGTATCATCTTTAGGAAGGTTCAGATTCATATCACCATTTCTAACCTGATTTACTGATACATCCATTTCTATACTGTCAGTTGTACATTTAGAAACCTCGGCGACATCTTTTGTCTCTTTGTTATCATTATTAAGAGCCACCTCACCATCTTGATGTCTACTTGATATGTCATGTGGCATTGTATTTTGCATCTTCATACTGTCATTTTTATCAGTAGATACGATAGAAAGATCAACTGAGTCCTCGTGGATAGGACTGTTTCTTTTGTCACTAATGCCATTTTGAATATTATCAGAAGTTTCATCTGGTAACGTTTTATCCATCTTTGTACTGCCACTTTGTTCGTTAGACATAGTTATAACACTTTTATGTTTTATACCTTCAACTTTGCCAGCAATGTTCTCCTTTAGAAATCTGCTTCAATATTGCGTTATGTTTGTGTTATATGATTCGTTATTTTTTCTTTTATTATCAATGTTTGCATTGCCAAGAGCTTCCGTTCTTCTGCCTGGCCTTATGTCATTAAATTGGTCGTTATGTATGCTTTATCCCTACGTTTCTCTGTCAGCATCATCACCATGGGCAAACGAGTAAAACTTTTTCACCATCTTTTCTGTATTTTCTCACTGTCCCTGAAACCGGGTTACTTTCACACCTGAATGATATAATATAAACATGGAATGACATATCGATATATTATCATATACCGTCATAGTGGATAGCGTCATGTGACAAACATCATATAATCACACTTGTAATTACACACGGTTACTGAGTAACGTCACGACGCCGTCCATGGTAAACAAAATCTTACACTGGTGATCAATTCGTATGAAATTAATAAAACTCGCCAAAGGCTCGTTTCATAAATTTAATGAGAACGACAATTCGCGTAAGATCCTCTATACAAAACCATTAAATAACACAGATATATAACCATGAAAAAAAAACGATATTATTTGTCGATGGAACAAGTCACTGGTATAATACAACAATAGAGTAACATACAGATATTATAAAACCATTAAACCACTCACCGGTATAATATAACCATGGAATAGCATACCGTTTAATATAACCATGGAGTGACACACATGTATAATATAACCATGCAAACAAACACCCGTATAATACATATATAATCATAGAGTAGCACACAGATATAATATAACCATAGAATAACACACTCGTATGATACAGCCATGAAATAACATTCGGGTATGATTATCATGTGATAACATATCGATATAATATAGCAATGGAATGAATAACCATGGAACAACTCACAGGTATACGCATGGAGTAACACACATATATAATATAACCATGGAACAACTAGTCGCTACAATATAATCATGGATTAAGACAAAGATATATATAACATAAAAAATAGAAGTGGAAGCAATGATCAGGAATCGATACAATTAACCCAAAGCTCCCATCAGAGACACCAAAGGGACAGAAACACAAACATGACACAACAGACCCTAATGGAAAAGTCAATAGCGGAAAGCCACCCTAGTACCTTTTATTACCGTTTGCCTGTGAAATGCATGGTCGAAGAGAGAGAAACGGACTTTTTAGAGAGGTTTCAGTTGAGAAATCACACACATTTGTTGAAGATATAAAAAATGTTAACACTGAGAGAGACACGACTAGGGATGTCAAACATCTTCACAGTTGCTGGCAAAAACCCCTTTCTGGGACTGTTTACGGGTAAAACACAGTACCGAATTTTACAAAAAGCAACAACATTTGGCGGATCTATCAAAATGTAAATATGGCGATCCGCCGTTTAAATATAGAAACTTTATGTGATGAACATATTATTACATGGGGTTTTGGTTATCGCCGCGACCGGCATTATCAGCCCTCGGGCTGATATAAATGGGTCTCGGGTTGATACTGCGGGCAATAACAAAACCCCCATGTGATAATCTGAAGTATTTATATAATATTTACTTTATAGAAATGTAGAATAACGAAATATAAACTAGTCTGATACTAATAAAAGGCTTAGTTGGCATTGATTTATGTCAAGTTTTACATTAACTATATTTCCACAGAAACAAATATACAATAAAAAATGATTAAAAAAACTATTAACCCTTTCAAAATAACGTCGAACTTCAATGCTCGAACCCAATTTGGACCATATTAATTGTTCGAGATAGGGGTAGTTCGAGCCACTGAGGGTTGATCTGAAAGCAAGGTCAGGAGACATAATATGGTCATCTTCTCAATCATTTTCTTTCAAGTATGTTTGTATACTCCTAATGAGAACACACAACATACAGTTATAAGGTCAAATAAGACAATCATCCCAAATATATATATATCTAATTCAGCAGTCAGTATGGAGATTTTATTCTTGCACACCAGACAAGCAAATCCGTGATTTTACCCCGGGATAGAAATTTATATTCTGACCCTGTTGTTCCGACCCAAAATCGAATATTATCGAGTGTTTAATAAATGTACTGATTGAATACGACCGCATATGCGCCGTCGTTAAGGCTGATGACGTCATGCACGTTACGTGACGTTATTGAACATTCCTGTACTGTCATCACAATATGGCGGACATCGGTAACCGAAGTGACTGCAGCATTAAAATCCGCGCTAACAAATGGAAGGTTAGCAAGAAAAAGAATCCTGTATGGGTATGAGGGGTGGATAGAAAAATCCGTCCCTCGGGATCACTGTCCGGCATCACTCGGCAAGCCTCGTGATGCCGGACAGTGACCCTCGGGACGAATTTTCCTATCCACCCCTCACACCCATATAAGATTCTTATATTCCTTTGGACTCAGAAAAGAGATCGAAACAGCCGTGACTAATGAGCCATCGATGTTCGACCCATCGAAGTTTCATTGTACGCAAAGGATAAAACAATGAATCATAAGGTTGAAGCAAAGAATTTAGTACATTACGGTAACACACCCGTGCTACGGAGTGCATTTTCTCCATTACGATAACATACCCGTGCGACATAGTGCATTCTTTCATATCTCCAAAATGGCTACTTTTCCGATGAAAATTTGTTATATTTTTCTTATTTGTACTTTTAACATAGGTTGTGGGTATTCGTTAGAACCGCCTCAATGAGGCGGTTCTAACGAGTACCCACAACCTATGTCTTGGAGCAGAAATAAGAAAATTAATGTTTACCCCCTTAAACCCCAGTTTTCTCTATATAAAGTGGGGTTTAAGAGTGTGTTCATTTCACGGGCTTGTTAACGTGATGACATCTCCAAAATGGCTACTTTTCTAATGAAACTCCGTTATATTTTTCTTAATTCTACGGTCGTGGGTGCTCGTTAGAACCGCCTCAACTAATGAGTACCCAAAATCTGAGTCTTGGAATAGAAATAAGAAAAATATAACTCATTGCCAAATAAAAGGCAATTTTGCCATTCGATGGTCTTTTCAGTCGCTTTTTGGCCATATTTCATGCTAAAAATGCTAGTGTTCGTCAACTGTTAGTGTTCGAAAACATATAAAAACAGCCTTCGTTACGGACAAACATCGGAATATTCCGATGATAATCGGAATATTCCGATGATACATTTTGAAAATTGAAGCATATATTATGTATATTCCCGTAAACCCCAGTTTTTTTAATATATAGGGTGCGGAATGGGTACACATTCAGGAGAGGCAACTCCATCAAATTTTAACATGTCCGTGAAACGAACATCCCTCTGCATTCTGCTTTATATATATATTATGATGTAAAATTTTGGTACTTTGCTATAAATTTAAATGTGTAAATCAAACGATAATGTTTGGTATCAAAATGTTCCTTTGAAAAGCGGATTCTGAAACTGTTATTCTTATTTTAGAATTTTGAAAATTTTGTCAATAAAGATACTTTTGGTTTAATTTTTATTTTTTGAAATCAAGAAACGGGTTTCATTTTAGGATTATCGGGCTAGCTTTTAACATGTTTTGCTATAGGATTAAGTAATCATATTTTCATCTCAAGAAGGAAGCCTTAAATTGAATAGAAGAATAGGCCTATCAAGTTTTCACGTTGTTAAACAAACATGTATGTAGGTACTGAGATGCAATTCATACTCAATGTGTCATTTTGGTAGCGGAAGCCATTTTTGTTTTGATTTGTTTTTCATACTTTTTGTGCAATAAGCATCTCACGTTAACGCGAACACTCCATTGGTTAATAAGTTATTGTTTGCTTGTTTAGGGGCGTTACATTTGAATTTTAGCGTGGTTTTGTTGAGTTTTGAAAAATAACAAGGCAGTAAGGAATTTCCAACTGAAGGATTCAGAAGCAAAATAAAGTACATATAATTTAGGCTTGGAGTTTACCAGTAGAATATTGTTGAAATTATAAGACTGAAATTATTGTGAATTTTAATGTTTATGTAATTTTGATATAACCAGTTATTGTCGTATATTGAAAGAACGTTTTGTTATTTGATGAACATTATTAAAACTGGAAAATAGAACTTTATCCTGTCACTGCGTTTTGAACATATTCTCCACATTTAGAAGAACATTAAAGAGCTGAAGTTACCAGCCCTTAATATATAGACAAAACTGTGGTTTACATGGGTATACCTGTTCCAAGACAAAGGTCGTGGATACTTGATAGAACCGCTGTTCTAACGACCACCTTCAACCTATGTTTGGAGTATAAATACAGAAAATGATTCTAACGAGCACATACAACACTTTGTTTGGAGTAACGTTATAAATAAAGAAAATGTCAAAACTTTCCGACATAAAAATAACCATTTTTGAGATATGAAATAATTCACTATGTCTCACGGATGTGTTGTCATCAGTTAAAAATATTATCCCCTCGTTAATTGGGATGTGTTCTAATTACGATAACATACCCGTGCAATATAGTGCATTTTTCGTATCTCCCAAATGGGTACTTTTCTGATGAAAATCCGTGAATTTCTTCTTATTTATACTGCAAACATAGATTGTAGGTGCTCGTTAGAGCCGCCTCATTGAGACGGTCCTATAGAGTACCACAACCTATGTCGTGGAGCGCTGAAAAAAATAAAATAATGTTTACCCCGTAAACCCCAGTTTTCTCTACATAAATCATCACGTGAACAAGTCCGTGAAATGACGACCCCCCTAAACCCCAGTTTTTATAGAGAAAACTGGGGTTTACGGGGGTCTTCATTATTTTTTTTTATTTCTGCTCCAAGACATAGGTTGTGGGTACTCGTTAGAACCGCCTCAATGAGGCGGTTCTAACGAGCACACACAACCTATTGTATGAGCATTTATAAGAAAAATATCAAGGATTTTCATCAGAAAAGTAGCCATTTTGGAGGTGTGAAAAATGCAATATATCGTACGGGTGAGTTATCGTAATGTGGGGTTTAGGTGGTGTTCTTTTCACTGTAAAACTCTAACATCACGTAAGCCAGTCCGCGAAATGAATACCCCCCTAAACCCCACATTATATAGAGAAAACTGAGGTTTAATGGGGTATTCATTATTTTTCCTATTTCTGCTCCAAGACATAGGTTATGGGTACTCGTTAGAACCGCTGAGCGAGTAACCACAACCTATGTTTGCAGCATAAATAAGAAAAAAATATTACTGATTATTATCAGAAAAGTTTACATTTTGGACTGGATGTGAAAAATGCACTAATGCCCCACGGGTGTGTTGACGTAATGAGAAGCAAATTCTTACCTATAAGACCATTACGAAAACACACCTAAACAAATACAGTGTACATTTTACCATGGATAAAACGAGTGTTTTAGATGAAAAATTATAATTTTTTCTTAATTCTGCTCAAAATATAGATTGTGGGTACTCGTTAGAACCACCTCAACGAGGCGGTTCTAACGAGTACCCGCAGTCTATATTTTAGAGCAGAAATAAGAAAAATAAGGTTTACCCCTGTACTACTATACTATATAAAAGTGGGGTTCAATAGGGTCATAATTGTATAGGCGCGTTTTCGTGATGCAGAGGAGACCTATTTTCAATAAAGAGCTCCGTTTATATCAGAAAAGCATACAGTACGTTCCTAAAAGTTCACCTTCGTGTAATAAAAATAGTTCTTAGCATTTCTCAGCATTCATATTAATACGTTACTCAGTCTGTAAAACATAAAGAAGTTTTTGATTTAGCAATAATATTACTCAGCTAAAACGAGCGAATTAACAGAAATTAAAATTTGTGGACAGGTTATATCCTGGACTATTTTATATCGCTAAATGCGAATATTTACATTATTTAACCCTTATCTTGCTGTTCACGACAACCCATATCTTTGCAAACAGTGTAGATCCACATCAAACCATCTGATCAGGATCTTCACTGTTTGCCATTCAGTTTATGAATTTGTAGCAATAAATTACATCAAGTAATTTAATTGGTTGATAGACAGAAATGGGTGTGTCTTAGATGAATATTCAGCAAGATAAGGGTTAAGTAAATAAAACTTCATTCATCTGGTCAACTCTGAAATTTGCAAAGCCCTCGTTATGCGGTCTGAGGATAGCTAAGGGCCTAATGCTCCTTCATGCAGCCGCTTGAAGGGAAGGCTCTCGTCCAACTATATGGATGCGCGGGTTGATCTGATTCTTCGCTGGATATCCCGCTGAATAAATTAATTTAACCACACCATTGTTAATTGTCAACCAATCAAATTAGGTGATTTTTTAAATTTAATTGTGCAATTCATAAACTACATGAAAATCAGTGTAGATCCTGAAAAGATGGCTTCTTCACTGAACAGGATCTACACTTTTTACAAAGGCTAATCAACAGGGGTCTGATCTCGACCAATTTTAGATTGCTTGCTTGCTTGCTTGATTGATTGATTGATTGTTTGATTGATTGATTGATTGATTGTGTTGGGGTTTAATGTCATGTCAACACTTTTTGGTCACTTTGTGTCGTCTCCCAAAGAAAGGGGTAAAACAAATTAAGAGACTGTAGAGGGTATGAAAGTGGGGGACAAAATGAATGGAAGCGCAGAAATTGAAGAAATAAAAGAAAACGCTCCGAGATCCACCCCCATCCAATTGTCAACCAATCAAATCAGTTTATTTAATTTTAATGTCCAATTCATAAATTACATGACAATCAGGACAAATCATTTGATCTGGATCTTCACTTTTTACAAAGGATTATTAACAGGGGTCTATTCTTAACCAATTTGACCTTGATTGATTGATTGATTGATTGATTGATTAATTGACGGACGGACGGACGGACGGACGGACGGACGGACGGACTGGCTGACTAACTGACTGACTGGCTGACTGACTGATTGATTGATTGATTGATTGATTGATTGATTGATTGATTGATTGATTGATTGATTGATTGATTGATTGATTGTGAGGGCTTTAATAACATGCCAACCCTTGCGGGTCACTTTGTGTCGTCTCCCAAAGAAAGGGGTAATTTAACAGATGCAAGAGACAGTAGAGGAGATGAAAGTGGGGGACAGAGGAAGAGGAAAATGATGGAAGCGTTGAAACTGAAGAATAAAAAACCTGACCCCACCCACCCACCCACCCACCCACACACACAAACACACGCAAGCACGCACGCGCGCACGTACACACACCCCTTACCTAACAGGCCTCCGTGGCCTAGTGGTTAAGAGCGCTGACTCTTGATCATTAGGTCTCTCACCGCTGTGGTTCGAGCCTCGCTCGGGTCGCATGTGAGACGCCAAGTTCTGCAACGGAAGGTCAGGTGGTTTTTCTCCGGGTACTCCGGTTTTCGCCCACCTCTAATTTACGATCGGCTCGATATGAGTGAAATAATCTTGAAAGGGCCGTAAAACCTACCCCCCCCCCCAAAAAAAAAAAAAAAAAAAAAAAAAAAAAACACCCTTTACCTGTTGCAAGAACAGCGGGTCTTGCCCAACCGTAAGCCCAAGTCAGTCAGATGATGTCGCAGTTGTGCAAGCTACAGGCTAATCACGAAAACAAGCCTATATTTGACCCCCTCGAACCCCACTTTTATCTTCTATATAGCAAAACTGGGGTTTGAAGGTATATGTACTATTGTTCTTATTTCTGCTCAAAAACATAGAATTGTGGGTACTCGTTAGAACCGCCTCATCGAGGCGGTTCTAACGGGTATCCACAATCTGTGTTAAGAGCAGAAATAAGAAAAATAAAGAAATTTTTCATCTGAAAATGTTCATTTTTCGGGGGTGAAATTTACAATGTATTTGTATAGGCATATTTTCGTAATGTACTTTTGCCTCGCCAACCACCCACTATTCTTACTTTGACACCCGTAATAGGGACAAAGCCAAACAGTGCAGAAACCGCAAAGTCGGCGTCTGATCAGGGTCTACACTGTTTACCGACTGGATGGTCCATTAACAAAAATGGAATGAAACACAATCGACTCGACACCCTTTAGACGAAAAGTGGACTTGTCTAACATTTAACAGTGGAAGAATCCACCAGGACGCAATGGGTTAAAAGCAAGGCAGATTACTGCAAAATGAATAAGTCTATATAATTATGATCCCTTAAATCCCACTTTTATATAGTAAAACTACGGTTTACAAGGGTAGGTACATGTATATATTAATTTTCTTATTTCTGCCTAAACTCATAGATCGTGAGTACTCGTTAGAAACGCTGCGGCGGTTCTAACGTGTACCCATAATTTATATTGTGAGCAAAAATAGGAAAAATATCACAATTTTTCTTCTGCAAAACTTTGTTTTTTTGTGTTGTTTTTTTTTTCGGCGGTAAAATTTAGAATGTATTTGAATATATGTGTTTTCGTAGCACTAACAAGACTGGTGGGTCGATTGTCTCTGAGTGTATGGGGCGCCCTTTCACTATTTATTGCCTATTTATAGTTATCCATAATTAATTATCGATATCCATAATTCGAATTTTGGATATGATATCCAAAATTATTTATGGATATCAATAATTATTTATGGATATCTATAATTCGAATTAATGATATCCATAATTCGAATTATGGATATCCATCAATCGAATTATGGATATCTATAAATGAGTCGAATTATGGATATACATAATTCGAATTATTGATATCCATAAATCGAATAATGGGTATCCATAAATTGATTTATGGATATCCATAATTAAGATCCATTTATGGATATCTATAATTCGAATTATTGATATCATTAAGTCGAATTATGGATATCCTTAATTCGGTTCATTTATGGATATCCATAATTCGATTTATGGATATCCTTAATTCAATTTATGGATATCCATTATTCGTCTTGGCAAATAAATACAATAAATAATGACTGAAACCAAAGGCTTTTCGGTGAGTAATTGGATAGCCGAAATTCGAAATACGGATATCCATAATTCAGCCCGCTGTATAGATATCCACAATTCGATTTATGGATATCCATAATTCGATTTTTAGATATCCCTAATTCGAATTATGGATTTAGATAAATCTGCGGAATAATTGATATCCATATTTTGATTTATTTATATCCATAATTGGAATAAGTGATATCCATAATTCGAATCCATAAACCGCTCTGAAATAATGATATCCATAAATCAAACATAAACTAAATTGGAAAGAATACCGGCTAAAGACATGGCCGAGTTCAAGTTAAAAGTGCAGTCACTTCTCACTGCGTTTTGAAAGCTCGTATTATCCATTAGTGGTGAGGTAAAATATAATATTAGACTCTTCAACATCATTTTTTCAGTGCAACGGTCGGAGCATGAAATTGTATTTTAGGTTAGTCAGCAATACCACATCCCCTCAAAAATGCGGGCTCAAATTTCATCACGAAAACACGCCTATATAATTTTGACCCCCTTGAACCCCACTTTTGTATTGTAAAATTGTTTTCTTATTTCTGTTCTAAAATATAGATTGTGGGTACTCGTTAGAACCGCCTTAATGAGGCGGTTCTAACGAATATCCACAATCTATATTTTGAGCAGAAATAAGAAAAATATCACAATCTTTCACCTTAAAATGCTCGTTTTTTTCGGAGGAAAAGTTTACAATGTATATGTATAGGCGTATTTTCGTAATGAAAGTACAGTTTGCAGCGTGGCTTGTAAATTCAGGAGTTTCTATGGTAAATTTAGGAGTTTCTATGGTAAATTCAGGCGTTTCTATGGTAAATTTAGGAGTTTCTGGCGTTTTTAAAGACTAAACTAAACGCCTGTCATATATCTGATATTCTACTGCAACTCTTCTACTGCTGAACTCTAGGCAACCAGTCGTCAGCTGCTGGCGAAGGCACAACGATTTTGTTTGTTTGAATTGAGGTTTTACGTCCCCGTCAACACTATTTAGGTCATTTTGGAGACGTTGCTTCCAATTTTGTGGGACTTTTACCCGACACTGAGATGAAATGGTAGCTCAATCCCTGCAGTCCAAACAAACCAAAATGGTTAATATGCATTGACGGTCCGACTCACGCTACTTTAAGCGGTTTACTAGTACTCATGTGCGGCCGGTTTCAGCTCTGCGTGGAAGCATCATGTAGCCCAATCTATTGCTTCAAGCCCCGATGGGCGGGGGAGACGAAAGTACGGAGATAAACTGTCATCAGCTAACGAGAACTGTTACGGTGGCTGCCGGCAGCTACTGGTGAAGGCACGAATATGAACTGTTATTAGCTAACCGCGACGGTTACTGTGGCTGTGGCAGCCCCCGCCCACCGGGGCTTGAAGAAATAGATGGGCTGCACCATGCTTCCACGCAGAGCTGAAACTAACCGCACATGAGTACTGGTAAACCGCTTAGAGGATCTAAGAATGCCCAGGCAAAGCGAAGGGAGTCGGACCGTGCATGCTTATAAACCCTATTGGTTTCATTGGGCGACAGAGCTTGAGATGTCATTTCATCTCAATGTCGGGTAAAAGTCCCACAAAATTGGAGGCAACGTCTCGACAAATGACCTATACAGCGTTGACGGGGACGTTAAACCACAAATCAAACAAAGAAAAAATAATACTGTGGCTGTCTTAAACCTACGGGCGAAAGCACGAGTATAGCTAATGGTGACCAATACGGTGGCCGTCTTTGGCTACTGGCTAAGGCACGAAGAAATATTATATATATCGGCTGTCGTCAGCTAAAGGCGGTCGCTATGATGGTTGCCGGCAGGTACTGGCAAAGGCCGGGAGATTAGCTGTCGTAACTTAACGGTGACGGCCACGGTGGACATACTGAAAAGAAAAGAAGATTACCTGTCGTTAGCTAACGGCGACGGCTATGGTGGCTGTCCAAAGGCAAGAAGATTGTCGTTTCTAACTTGGCAGCGACGGCTACCGACAAAAGGAAATGATGGACAGTAACTGTTGTCGTCAACAAGTTTCAAAGGCAGTGAGGGTCAATTATCGTCAGACGGACCGTCATCATTAGTTAATGTCGAAGGTAACCAAGGGCAACTGACAAGAGCTACTTGTAATACAGATAGTACCAGAATCCAATCTATTCATGGGTAGTCAGAGACAGCTGTGAGCATAGTTTGTAAATAGGTTAAACCACAAACCGCGGGTGGAGGTATGATCGAAACGGTTCCCAACCACAAAACTCCTATCGGTAAGATATGAGTTTGTTACACCAGAAAACAGAACACAAGGAGGCTTTGACCAATCAGAAGCCAAGAAAAACTGCATCTAAATTACCTTCAGTTTATGCTTCGTGCATACTTAAGTTGCATCCATGTCATATTTTGAAAACATGCAAACATTGGAATCCTCGTCAGACTGATCTGGATCCATACTGTTTGCAACAAAGCAGCGGACAGTTGAGCAGACGACAATTGCTGAAGGTTCATCAGCGTTTCAGAAAAAAAAAACGAAATTGTATCAGTAATAAAAGGCATTTTCAAAGCTATTAAAACCTTTCTTTCGACTCCCTCATCATAAACTGAACAGTGTTGGCTGGACAGTAAATCTCCAAATCGAAACATAGTGTTTTGACAAGGATGGGCATCTCTCATGAACGGTACGTGTAACAGAAATATAAAATGAGCCAGCGCACGACAAAACCTACAATAAGACATGTGCGCCCATCGAAGACTCATATCAGCCTGCCCACCCATATAGTCTAACCAGAGTCTTCTCTTGCTGCATTGGGGAGCAAAGGGCCCCTAGCTATCCTTAGAGCGCACAACGAAGACTCTGATCAGACTGCTCGGATGCGCAGGCTAATCTGAGTCTTTGTTGGGCGCATATGTCTTATTGTAGGTTCTGTCATCTGCTGGCTCAAATATAATGTCGCTGGCATCGGTAACCCAGTCGGATGCGCGTCTGGCTGGTGATCAGAAGGACGCGGGTCCGATACCTGCAAGGGACGGCAACATTCTTTCGTGGAGACTGATCATTAAATCTTTTCTCCGGTCATTCTCTCCCCTCCGCTGGTTCAAGGACAGTCGTCAGTTTCTGGCGACAAATGTGCACTGTACTAACTACCGCTTACGTATAAACCTGCCCAGGAAAAGTGTGGACAGGTAAACTGGTCAACTCTTAAAGGAAAAGATTTGCTCCTCAGAAGCAAATTCTTTCCCATTTTGACATGGGTGACAAAATACTTTTGCAGCAGTTGCCTTCCATGAAAACGTACCCATACCTCTTAACGCCTCGTATAGTAGTCACAGATAAGACTGACTAGGCGGAGCTATCGTTTGTAAATGCTCTAGGAATATTCCATTACCAAAAAGTTAAACCAAGTCACCCGATTGTGTGAATTCAACGTAACACAAGCATAGCTGTGGCGTACATGACCATTTCGTCCGCATACAATAAAGTAGTATACCCGCCTCTGTGGCGCCAATGACGTCACAAGCCGGTCGACAAGATGGCCGCCATTTTGACCCTCGATGACCTCGCGGGGGTCGCCGGTTGACCCTCCATGGGCTTTGAGGCAAAGATGGCCGCCATTTCTGACCCTCGCGGGGGTCGCCGAATGACCTTTGCGGAGAGGGGGGGGGACGCGTTTAGTAGAAACGCCCTGGACCACGGGAAGGTAGCGTCACGTCCTAGGGTACGGTCGGGACTGATCAATCCGTATAATTTCTGAAGGAATTCGGATGACCTTGCGGGGGTCGCCTTTGTAGGCTAAGATGGCCGCCGGGTGACTGTTTAGACAGAGACACCATATCCATCAGATCCGTATCCCACATGCTGTCCAGCCCTTCGACAATCACTCTAGATCTCCGTAATCTCATTCTGGTCCCCTCTCGTAAGCGAGTAGGCTTCCTGTTCTGAAGCCATTTTACCTCGATCCGAGCCATATGGAACCGGATAGGAGCGGTGAAGCTCGAGCCCTTCTTCTTCTTTTGACTAAATTAGATGGCAAAATATTTAGCAGACGACAATTAAAATAATAACTCGCATTATTTTGCCTTCTCTCTTTGCTGCCTCGTCACTAAATGATTGCAGAATGGTTAAACTCTTCGTTTAATACGTCGGCTGACCCTAGATGACCTTTTAGACCGGTGTAGATCTTCACCACTGACTATCGGAAAATGGAACACTCCGTACTTAGACCGGTGTAGATCTTCACCCCTGACTATCGGAAAATGGAACACTCCGTACTTATTAGGCGGGGAGAGTCCATTGTCATACATGGGTTAGACCATTTATGATACTAAAACGTGGATCTATAATGAGAAAAAACATTCGACCATTCCGCACGCATTACGAGCACTCGCCTTTTCAAGCCTAACACCCTATAAATGGAACGAGGCAAACGGCGTAGATCCTGATGACACGACCCTAGGCAAACGGTACGGACTAAGGCCCATTATACGGGGATGTCTTGAATCAGGACTTTTTTTCATGAAAATGAGCAAGAGGACTAAAATCGTATCGTAGATGGTACTTTTCTATCATAGTTTTATCAAAATATCTGCAAAGGCGTGGTAGTTAATGCCATTTTTCGACTACCTGTCGATTCCACTCGTCTAAGATGGAAGAACTCATTCGGCTTAAATGGCCTTTGGTCAGTTTTTATTGTGTTACAGCATTGATTCACTAAATTCGACACCATTTCAAGCCTAAATGGCTTATAGATTTATACGCTGTTCGACTATTTATATATATATATATATATATATACTATCGCCATTGTCTAAATACTCCAGCAAGACGGAAAATTCTCTCTGTCGTAGATGAAAATTAATGAGAAAAACATTCGCCCCATTTCGCCCCTTGAATTGTCTTCACTCGTATGAGAAACTCATGCGACTTAAATGGGTTTATATCAGTTTTATCGCGTTACGGGTCGTTAAAATTCGATCGCATTAATTGTTTTTCAACACTTACCCAGGTATTAACTTTTTTGAATTCCGATGGTCTATTTTTAAACTTCAGCCGCCCGAGCTCATCGGGGGCTTGAAGAAATAGATGAGGCTGCGCGTATCCGAAACGACCGCATACTGGTCAGTTTCTAAGGATGCCAAGGCAAAGCGGTGCTAGGAAGCCGCTATAAACCCTATCGGTTTCATCGGGTGACAGGGCTCGAGGTGTCATTTCGTCTCCGTATCTTCTTCTTTCTTATACTGCGATCGGTCACATTTAACCATTACTCGCAGGTGTACATTATATGCACTCCGGGTTGCAGGGTTGCCGGACAGCCTACACAGTAATCGTGTAATTACGGTAGGGGTCTTCTTGAGGCCTAAATGGCCGAAACTAGCTAGTCTGGCCCAGAAATTTCCAGTTCTGTGGTGTATCCCTTGCTTCCAAATGATAACCCTTTCTAGGACATATTTGACCTCACTACAGCTGTTGTCTGGGAATGTGTGGCGGCCGTAAAACGTCTCCCTGCCCTACATCATAGTGTAGTTTATAATTTCTTGTCCTTTGGGATCATTGATTCCATTGTGGAATTTTGAAAATATTTGAGGTCACTGATGAGGCTTAAATGGCCGAAATTAGCTAGTCTGCCCCAGAAAACATGTTCACTCCATATCTTCCAGTTCTGTGGTGTATTCCTTGCTTCCAAAGGATAACCCTTTCTAGAACATATTTAACCTGCACAGGAGATGACTCTTCCTGCATAGGGGGCCTCCAGTTAACGTCCCGAACCGAGGGACGGTACACCTTTTGGCTTTCACCCCCAGCAAATGATGCCACTGGAGCGTGTTAGGACACCGACCGAATTGTCAGCACTCGTCTAAGACGGAATAACTCATTCGGCTTAAATGAGGTTAGGTCAGTTCCTTTAAACGCCGTTTGATGACCTTTATGTATTATAACAAATATTTTATCAATTTCGATACACGTTTTCCGCATATGCCTAGTGGCCCTTTTCGGGGACATTTGCAAACAGTGTGGGCCCAGATCATACGAGATGTTCGATGTAGGTCTTGACCTCATTAATCTCGCAAAGCTTATCGCTAACTTAACACCGCTTTTATTGAAACACTCCATAGTTTTCGACAGAAGATTCCATTGTGGGTTAGACCATGAGAAAAACATTCGTCCAGCGTACTGAGACCCATTTCAAAGTAGAAGTAAAACAAAGATCAGGAATTGATACAATTAACTTACTCCACCCATAAAAGACACCAAAGGGAAAGAAATACAAACATTAAGCGACCAGACCGTAATGGAAACCTAAACAAAGGAAGGCCATAAGGACAGTTACTTTCCCACAAAATGGCCATATGGCCATCCAAAACCAAAAGACACAAGTGATACACACAGTAAGTAACAAACAACAACATAAATAAATCGCCACAGAAGAGCCGCCTTGGAACGGTCAGTGGAAGATTTCCACTGGGGGGGGGGGGGGGGGGGTGGGGGGGCCTAAATCGATTTTACGTGGCCACAATCCTCGCCCTTACTTCCGTCGCGATTTAGACAAATAATTTGTTCAGTCCGCATGAAGGCCTCCTAACTCATCAGTGCAACATCTCCGTGAACACAAAAATCAAAGAACCACAGAGGTGAGACAACGGTGAGGACTCGACAGCAAGAAACCACTGAAATGCTGGAGCAAAAGAAAACCAACAGTTAGACTCCGATGAGCCCGACCAGAGACAGAGCATCAGGCACCAACCAACATTATCTCTCTAATTTTCAATAAGCCTTTACGTTGGAGCCGTCATAGAATCTGAGGCCTGACCCACCGGCGTGCAATTAAAGAGGGAAGCAAAGTTGCCAACCGTGATTGGGTTAACTACCATGCATGCAGTCTGTCGTATAATATCCATGTTATACCCAATCTTTTTATATCGAAGAATGATTTTACGAAATTGGGTGCTGAAGTCATTGCGGTTATATATTTTTCTGAATTTATATACTAAGTCACCATAAAATTCGGGTTCCGACAGACCTTGTTGCAGAAGAGATTTAAGTCCAATATTGAATTTTGAAATTAAATCAGAATGGCGTCTATAAAATTTTGAAAAGGCTTTGCGTAGTTTATGGTACCGATAACCCTGATTAAGGAGTTTAGCCGTTAACAATTTATTACGAGTGTTGAAGTCAGTTACATGACTACACACTCTAGCAAATCGAAATAATTGCGAAATATAAACGCCATAGGATGGCGCACGAGGAACATCACCATCCAAAAATGGAAAATTTACAATCTCAAAATCAAAGTCATCGCGTTTATCATAAATGGCATATAGATTTATACGCTGTTTTTTCCACATTGTTCTCTACCTTTATAACGGTAGGGGTATTTAAACTGCACAGGAGATGACTCTACCTGCACGGGGGGGGGGGGGGGGGGGGGGCTCCAGTTAACGCCCCGATCCGATCGTCGGTGCACTTTTTTGGCGTTCACCCCCGCAAATGATGACAATGGACATCGGAATAATCACCGCCTCAGACATACATACACACAACAGAACCATCTCGTTAAAGATACATGGTGGATGCGCGTTGAGGCGGATCATTAATTACGGGTTTCGGGATTCCGCCTCCGTGAGGCGGCGCTTCACGCCTAAGTTCTGGGCGTTTGTCCCTCAAAGACATGTTAAAATCAAAATAGTAACAGTACCGAATATCTACGTTACCGTGTATAAGGCTTGATACGAAGAAAAATCAAAGTAATAGCAGTACCGAGAATCTACCTTATCGTGCATAAGGCTTTCTACGAAAAATCAAAGTACTAATGGTACCTCAAATTTTCCGAAAAAAAAAATCAAAGTACAAAAAACCCCTTACATACTTATTTTGAGAAAAAAAAATCAAAGTAAAATGTTTGGCACGAATAGGATTCGAACCTATGACGTCCTGCTTATGAGGCAGTTGCTCTGACCGCTGAGATAAAGTGTCTGGGTATACTTTCCTTAATATTACGTTGTCTTAAACTTTCACAGCTCCACATAGCAAATGTGAAATATCCACACATTGGCGTTTGTAAAAATGAGATGCCCCCTCAAAGACATGTTAAAAGTCAAAGTAATAACAACATCTTAAATGCTAATTTAAGACATCCATCCATCCATCCATCCATCCATCCATACATCCATCCATAAATCCAGCCATCCATCAATCCATCAATCAATCAATCCATCCATCCATCCATCCATCCATCCATCCATCCATCCATCCATCCATCCATCCACATCCATCCATCCATCCATCCATCCATCCATCCATCCATCCATCCATCCATCCATCCATCCATAAGGCCTTCGGGACCCTGCCTCGGTGAGGCGGCTCGTAACGCATGAGTTTTAGGTGTTTAATTTATTAGAATGAGGTGGTCCCTCAAAGGACATGTTGTGGGTGCACGTTAAGACATGTTTAATGAGACTATTTATAGTAATTGACGCTTGTTTCGAAAATAACGACCTCATGAAGCTCAAACCATGAATGAGGCTGAATATAGTAACTGACGTTTGTTTCTAAAAATAGCCACCGAGCACACACACAACACACAAAAAATATTCACTGCACATACACCTAAAAACGCAAACTGCTTCAAACCCTAATTGAATGCGAAAAGTTTAAAACGACATACCCGATCAGAGCTTTGCGCCATCCTAACAGACAATAAATTCTATTAGATAAAGCCTATGTTTAATATGGCTACGACGCATACCGATTGGTTGCTATTAATAACCGACCTATAATACTTATGCTGTGAACAAATGATAGCCTCGTTTTGAAATCGGCGAAGAAAACACAAAGATTGTAGTAAATAACTTCAGTCTCAAACGAATCCGCAAAGACAAAACACGACGCGTTCTGTTCCAGGTAGGATGGGAAGGATTCTGACATTATATCGCGCTTGCGGCGGAGATGAGTGCATAGAAAATGATCTGCACGTAATTAATGAAGTTATTAATAACTGGAATTTCAACGAAAGGGTATATGTTAACCAGTCTTTGGGCACGTAAAATCGATTAAAGCCCCCCAGTGGAATTCGTTTCCGCTGACCGTTTCAAAGCGGTTCTTTTGTCGCGGTTTATTTTTGTTATGGTTTTTGATATTGGCTGTTTGTGATGCTTATATTATTTTGTTTTTGATAGCCTATTGGCCATTTTGTGGGAAAGTAACTGTCCTTTTGGCTTTCCGCTATTGACGTTTCCATTAGGTCTGTTGTTTCATGTTTGTGCTTCTTTCCCTTTGGTGTCTCTGATGGGGGCTGTAGGTTGATTGTATCGATTTCTGATCATTGCCTTCACTTCTATTTTTAAAAACATTGCACATTTTTGTCATTTGTGTACTGGAATCCATTAAAATAACGGGTAGATAGTAGTTGTCCGTGTCCATTTTATATATCCTCCATACACTCCATCCAAATGATGGATTCCCCGAGTTATTATTCAGACACATGATTCCTTATTGCAAAAAAAAAAAAAAACGCGATTCTTTATTGCACAAAACGCGATTCCTTATTGCACAAAACGCGATTCCTTAATGCACAAAATGAGATTCCTTATTGCACAAAACGCGAACCCTTATTGCAGAAAACGCGATTCCTTATTGCACAAACCGCGATTCCTTATTGCACAAAACGCGATTCCTTATTGCACAAAACTTGATTCCTTATTGCACAAAACGCGATTCCTTAATGCACAAAATGAGATTCCTTATTGCACAAAACGCGATTTCTTATTGCACATAAACGCGATTCCTTATTGCACAAAACGCGATTCCTTATTACACAAAACGCGAATCCTTATTGCAGAAAACGCGATTCCTTATTGCAGAAAACGCGATTCCTAATTACACAAAACGGGATTCCTTATTGCACAAAACGCTATTCTTTATTGCAGAAAACGCTATTCCTTATTGCACAAAACGCGATTCCTAATTGCACAAAACGGAATTCCTTATTGCACAAAACGCGATTCCTTATTGTACAAAACGCGATTCCTTATTACACAAAACCCGTTTCCTTATTGCACAAAACGCGATTCCTTATTGCCAAAAAACGCGATTCCTTGCACAAAATGAGATTCCTTATTGCACAAAACGCGATTCCTTATTGCATAAAACGCGATTCCTTATTACAAAAAAAGGGATTCCTTATTGCACAAAACGAGATTCCTTATTACACAAAATGAGATTCCTTATTGCAAAAAATGGGATTCCTTATTGCACAAAATGAGATTCCTTATTGCTAAAAAACGCGATTCCTTATTGCACAAAACGCGATAACTTATTGGAAAAAATTGGATTCCTTATTGCACAAAATGAGATTCCTTATTGCTAAAAAACGCGATTCCTTATTGCACAAAACGCGATAACTTATTGCAAAACGCGATTCCTTATTTCACAAAATGAGAATCCTTATTCAAAAAAACCTGATTCCTTATTGCAATAAACATGATTCCTTATTGCAGAAAATGAGATTCCTTATTGACAAAAACGTGATTCATCATTGACAAAAACGTCTATTTAAAACCTCAGCCGCCCCCCGCTCATCGGGACTTGAAGAAATAGATGGAGCTGCACGATGCTTCCAAGCTAGAACCGACCGCATACTAGTAAGGTTCTAAGGTTGCCCAGGCAAAGGTGTGCGAGTTGGCCAGTCCACGTTTATAAACATGGTTTTTATCGGGCGACACGGCTTGAGATGTCATTTCATCTCAATGTCGTGTAAAAGTCCCACAAAATTGGAAGCAACGTCTCCAAAATGACCGTTACAGTGTTGACGGGGACATTAAACTTCAAATCCAACCTTACATCATTACAACTGGTAATGAAATACTCCAGGAAGACGGAAAATCACCTCTGCCGTAGATAGCTTAATGTATTTGACGAAAAGGTATTGAAATTAATTAGAAAAATATTCGCTCATTTCGCACTTTGAATTGTCTGCACTCATCTAAGATGGAAGAACTCATTCGGCTGAAACGGGGTTAGGTCAGTTCCTTTAAACGCCGTTTAAACATGTTAGGACTAGAAGACCTTTATGTATTATAACAAACTTTTCTCATTTTCAGTACTCGTTTTCCACATATGCCTAATGGCCCTTTTGTGGGGACATTTGCAAATATTGCACAAAAATAGATACCTTATAGCGAAAATTTCCTTATTGCAAAAAACGTGATTCCTTATTGCAAAAAAAACGTGATTCCTTATTGCACAAAATGAGATTCCTTATTACACAAAATGACATTCCTTATTGCCCTCTGCGATCTCTTATTGCAAAAATTGGATACCTTAAAGCAAAAATTGGATCCCTTATTGCAAAAATCGGATACCTTAAAGTGAAAAATTGGATTTCTCAAAGCAAAAATTGGATTTCTTTATTGCAAAAATTTGATTCCTTATTGCCAAAAACAAAACGCGTATTCTTATTGCACAAAATGAGATTCCTTATAGCACAAAACGCGATTCTTTATTGCACAAAATACGATTCCTTATTGCACAAAACGCGATTCCTTATTGGACAAAATGAGATTCCTTATTGCACAAAACGTGATTCCTTAGTACAGAAAACGCGATTCCTTATTGCACAAAATGAGTTTCCTTATTGCACAAAACGCGATTCCTTATTGCAAAAAAACGGGATTCCTTATTGCACAAAACGTGATTCCTTATTGCACAAAACGCGATACCTTATGGCACAAAACGCGATTCCTTTTTCCAAAAAACGTGATACATACACACACCACTGCCATCATCACTATTCACCACCACCACCTCCACCACCATCACAGCCACCACCACCACCAACTTCACCACCTCCACCTGCTTCACTACCACAAACATCTCCAGCACCACCACCACAGACACCACCGACATTTCCTCCACCAACACCTCCAACCGACACCAGCACCACCAACCGCCACCACCACCAAAATCACAACCCAACACCACCCGTCAACACCACCGCCACCACACACACCGCCACCACTACCATCACCACCACCTCCACCACACACACACACACCACCTCACACGCCACACACCACCACCCGACATCACCACCACCAAGTACGGTTTCCAGTCGGGCATGTGTATCAAATTTGACTTTCAAAAGAGATTGAAAGTGATACAATTTGAGAAAAGTACACATGTCCGACTGGACACCGTACTTGGTGGTGGTGATGGCGGGTGGTGGTGTGTGGCGTGTATTGGTGGTGGTGGTGGTGGTGTGTGTGTGTGTGTGTGTGTGTGTGTGTGTGTGTGTGTGTGTGTGTGTGTGTGTGTGTGTGGTGGAGAAGGTGGTGGTGATGGTAGTAGTGGCGGTGTGTGTGGTGGCGGTGGTGGCGGCGGGTGGTGTTGGGTTGTGTTTTTGGTGGTGGTGGCGGTTGGTGGTGCTGGTGTCGGGTGGAGGTGGTGGTGGAGGAAATGGTGGTGGTGTCTACGGTGTTGGTGGTGATGTTTGTTGCATTGGTGCAGGTGGAGATGTTGTTGTTGGTGGTGGTGGTGACTGTGGTGGTGGTGGAGGTGGTGTTGGAGAATAGTGATGATGGCGGTGGTGTATGTATGTATCGCGTTTTTTGCAAAAAGGAATCGCGTTTTGTGCAATAAGGAATCACGTTTTGTGCAATAAGGAACCCGTTGTTTTTTGCAATAAGGAATCGCGTTTTGTGCAATAAGGAATATCATTTTGTGCAATAAGGAATCGCGTTTTCTGTAATAAGGAATCACGTTTTGTGCAATAAGGAATCTCATTCTGTGCAATAAGGAATCGCGTTTTGTGCAATAAGGAATCGCATTTTGTACAATAAGGAATCGCGTTTTGTGCAATAAGGAATCTCATTTTGTGCAATAAGGAATCACGTGTTTTTTTGCAATAAGGAATCAATTTTTTTGCAATAAGGAATCAAATTTTTGCCATATGGTATCCAATTTTTGCAATAAGGGATCCCGTTTGGGGTAATAAGGAATGCATTTTGTGTAATAAGGAATCTAGTTTTGTGCAACAAGGAATCGCGTTTTGCGCAATAAAGAATCGCGTTTTGTGCAATAGGGAATCTCATTTTGTGCAATAAGGAATCACGTTTTTTGCGCTAAGGAATCAAATTTTTGCAAAAATGAATCCAATTTTTGCAAAAATGAATCCAATTTTTGCTATAAGGTGTCTATTTTGTGCAATATTTGCACATGTCCCCTCAAAAGGGCCACTAGGCATATGTGGAAAACGTGTACTGAAACTGAGAAAAGTTTGTTATAATACATAAAGGTCATCTTGTCTTAACATGTTTAAACGGCGTTTAAAAGACTGACATAACCCCATTTCAGCCGAATGAGTTCTTCCTTCTTAGACGAGTGCAGACAATTCAAAGTGCGAAATGGGCGAATATTTTTCTCATTAATTTCAATACCTTTTCGTCCAATACATTAAGCAATCTACGACAGAGGTAATTTTCCGTTTTCCTGGAGTATTTCATAACCAGTTGTAATGATGAAAGGTTGGATTTGAAGTTTAACGTCCCCGTCAACATTGTTAAGGTCATTTTGGAGACGTTGCTTCCAATTTTGTGGGGCTTTTACACGATATTGAGATGAAATGACATCTCAAGCCCTGTCACCCGATGAAAACCATGTTTATAAACGTTGACTGTCCGACTCGCACCGCTTTGCCTGGGCAACCTTAGAACCTTACCAGTATGCGGTCGGGTTCAGCGTGAAAGCATCGTACAGCTCCATCTATTTCTTCAAGCCCCGATGAGCGGGGGGTGTCTGAAGTTATAAATAGACGTTTTTTGTCAATAATGAATTACGTATATTGCTTTAAGGAATCAGGTTTTTTTTGCAATAAGGAATCTCATTTTGTGCAATAAGGAATCGCGTTTTTGCAATAAGAATCACGTTTTGTGCAATAAGGAATCGCGTTTTTTTTTGCAATAAGGAATCGCGGTTTTTCTGGCAATAGGGAATCGCGTTTTGTGCAATAAGGAATCTCATTTTGTGCAATAAGGAATCCCATTTTTGCAATAAGGAATCTCATTCTGTGTAATAAGGAATCGCGTTTTCTGCAATAAGGAATCGCGTTTTGTGCTATAAGGAATCGCTTTTTATGCAATAAAGATTCGCGTTTTTGTACAATAAGGAATCACGTTTTGCGCAATAAGGAATCCCGTTTTGTGTAATAAGGAATCGCGTTTTTTGCAATAAGGAATCGCGTTTTGTGCAATAAGAAATCTCATTTTGTGTAATAAGGAATCGCGTTTCTTGCAATAAAGAATCGCGTTTTGTGCAATAAGGAATCTCATTCTGTGTAATAAGGAATCGCTTTTTGTACAATAAGGAATCGCGTTTCGTGCAATAAGGAATCGCGTTTCGTGCAATAAGGAATCGCGTTTTGTGCAATAAGGAATCGCGTTTTGTGCAATAAGGAATCGCGTTTTGTGCAATAAGGAATCTCGTTTCGTGCATTAAGGAATGGCATTTTGTGCCATAAGGAATCGTGTTTTGTGCAATAAGGAATCGCGTTATCTGCAATAAGGAATCGCGTTTTCTGCAATAAAGAATCGCGTTTTGTGCAATAAGGAATCTCGTTTTTTGCATTTAGGAATCGCGTTTTGTGCATTAAGGAATCGCGTTTTCTCCAATAAGGGTTCGCGTTTTGTGCAATAAGGAATCTCATTTTGTGCATTAAGAAATCGCGTTTTGTGCAATAAGGAATCGCGTTTTGTGCAATAAGGAATCGCGTTTTCTGCAATAAGGAATCGCGTTTTGTGCAATAAGGAATCTCAATTTGTCCATTAAGGAATCTCAATTTGTGCATTAAGGAATCGCGTTTTGTGCAATAAGGAATCGCGTTTTGTGCAATAAGGAATCTCATTTTGTGCATTAAGGAATCGCGTTTTGTGCAATAAGGAATCGCGTTTTGTGCAATAAGGAATCGCGTTTTCTGCAACAAGGAATCGCGTTTTGTGCAATAAGGAATCGCGTTTTGTGCAATAAGGAATCGCGTTTTCTGCAACAAGGAATCACGTTTTTTTGCAATAAAGCAACACGTTTTTGCAATAAAGCAACACGTTTTTGCAATGAGGAATCGAGTTTTTCGCAATTAGGAATCACATGTTTGCAATAATAACTCATTTGGATGGAGTGTATGGAGGATATATAAAATGGACACGACAACTACTGTCTACCCGTTCTTTTAATGGATTCCAGTGCACAAATGACAAAAATGTGCCATGTATATAAAAATAGAAGTGAAGGCAATGATAAAAAATCGATACAATCAACCTACAGCTCCCACCAGGGACACCAAAGGGAAAAAAGCACAATCATGAAACAACAGACCTAATGGAAACATCAATAGCGGAAAGCCAAAAGGACAGTTACTTTCCCACAAAATGGCCAATAGGCTATCAAAAATAAAATAATATAAGCATCACAAACAGCCAAAGACAAACCATAACAAACAATAAACCGCGACAAAAGAACCGCTTTGGAACGGTCAGCGGAAACGAATTCCACTGAGGGGGGGGGGGGTGGGGGGGAGGGGGGCTTAAATCGATTTTACTTGACCAAAGACTGGTTAACATATACCCTTTCTTTGAAATTCCAGTTAATTTAATTAATTACGTGCATATCATTTTCGATGCACTCCTCTCCGCCGCAAGCGCGATATAATGTCAGAAACCTTCCCATCCTACCTGGAACAGAACGCGTCGTGTTTTGTCTTTGCGGATTCGTTTGAGACTGAAGTTATTTACTACAATCTTTGTGTTTTCTTCGCCGATTTCAAAACGAGGCTGTCATTTGTTCACAGCATAAGTATTATAGGTCGGTTATTAATAGCAACCAATCGGTATGTGTCGTAGCCATATTAAACATAGGCTTTATCCAATAGAAGTGATTGTCTGTTAGGATGGCGCAAAGCTCTGATCGGGTATGTCATTTTAAACTTTTCGCATTCAATTAGGGTTTGAAGCAGTTTGCGTTTTTAGGTGTATGTGCAGTTGATATTTTTTGTGTGTTGTGTGTGTGCCTGGTGGCTATTTTTAGAAACAAATGTCAGTTACTATATTTAGCCTCATTCATGAGCTTCATGAGGTCGTTATTTTCGAAACAAACGTCAGTTACTATAAATAGTCTCATTAAACATGTCTTAACGTGCATCCACATGTCCTTTGAGGGACCACCTCATTCTAATAAATTAAACGCCTAAAACTCATGCGTTACGAGCCGCCTCACCGAGGCAGGGTCCCGAAGGCCTTATATATGGATGGATGGATGGATGGATGGATGGATGGATGGATGGATGGATGGATAAATGGATGGATGTCTTAAATTAGGACTTAAGATGTTGTTATTACTTTGACTTTTAACATGTCTTTGAGGGGGTATCTCATTTTAACAAACGCCAATGTGTGGATATTTCACATTTGCTATGTGGAGCTGTGAAAGTTTAAGACACCGTAATATTAAGGAGAGTATATCCAGATACTTTATCTCAGCGGTCAGAGCAACTGCCTCATAAGCAGGACGTCTGAGGTTCGAATCCTATTCGTGCCAAACATTTTACTTTGATTTTTTTTCTCAAAATAAGTATGCAAGGTTTTTTTTGTACTTTGATTTTTTTTTTCGGAAAATTTGAGGTACCATTAGTACTTTGATTTTTTCGTAGAAAGCCTTATGCACGATAAGGTAGATTCTCGGTACTGCTATTACTTTGATTTTTCTTCGTATCAAGCCTTATACACGGTAACGTAGATATTCGGTACTGTTACTATTTTGATTTTTAACATGTCTTTGAGGGACAAACGCCCAGAACTTAGGCGTGAAGCGCCGCCTCACGGAAGCGGAATCTCGAAACCCGTAATTAATGATCCGCCTCAACGCGCATCCACAACGTATCTTTAACGAGATGGTTCTGTTGTATGTATGTATGTCTGAGGCGGTGATTATTTCGATGTCCATTGGCATCATTTGCGGGGGTGAACGCCCCCCAAAAAAGTGCACCGACGATCAGATCGGGGTGTTAACTGGAGCCCCCCCCCCCCGGTGCAGGTAGAGTCATCTTCTGTGCAGTTTAAATACCCCTACCGTTATAAAGTTAGAGAACAATGTGGAAAAAACAGTGCATAAATCTATATGCCATTTATGCTTTAAAAATGGGTCTCAGTACGCTGGACGAATGTTTTTCTCGTGGTCTAACCCACAATGGAATCTTCTGTCTAAAATTATGGAGTGTTCCATTTTCCAATAAAAGCGGTGTTAAGTTAGCGATAAGCTTTGCGAGATTAATGAGGTCAAGACCTACATCGAACACTTCGTATGATCTGGGCCCACACTGTTTGCAAATGACCCCGAAAAGGGCCACTAGGCATATGCGGAAAACGTGTATTGAAATTGATAAAATATTTGTTATAATACATAAAGGTCATCAAACGGCGTTTAAAGGAACTGACCTAACCCCATTTAAACCGACTGAGTTATTCCATCTTAGACGAGTGCAGACACTTCGGTCGGTGTCCTAACACGCTCCAGTGGCATCATTTGCTGGGGATGAAAGCCAAAAGGTGTACCGTCCCTCGGTTCGGGACGTTAACTGGAGGCCCCCTATGCAGGAAGAGTCATCTCCTGTGTGGGTTAAATATGTTCTAGAAAGGGTTATCCTTTGGAAGCAAGGAATACACCACAGAACTGGAAATACGGAGTGAACATGTTTTCTGGGGCAGACTAGCTAATTTCGGCCATTTAGGCCTCATCAGTGACCCTCAAACATTTTCAAAATTCCACAATGGAATCAAAGATCACAAAGGACAAGAAATTATAAACTACACTATGATGAAGGGCAGGGAGACGTTTTACGGCCGCCACACATTCCCAGACAACAGCTGTAGTGGCGTCAAATATGTCCTAGAAAGTGTTATCATTTGGAAGCAAGGGATACACCACGGAACTGGAAATGTCTGGGCCAGACTAGCTAGTTTCGACCATTTAGGCCTCAAGAAGACCTCTACCGTAATTACACGATTACTGCGTAAGCTGTCCGGCAACCCTGCAACCCGGAGTGTATATAATGTACACCTGCGAGTAATGGTTAAATGTGACCGATCGCGGTATAAAAAAGAAGAACATACGGAGACGAAATGACACCTCGAGCCCTGTCACCCGATGAAACCGATAGGGTTTATAGCGGCCTCCTCGCACCGCTTTGCCTTGGCATCCTTAGAACCTTACAAGTATGCGGTCGTTTCAGATATGCGCAGCCTCATCTATTTCTTCAAGCCCCCGATGAGCTCGGGCGGCTGAAAATTAAAAAAAGACCATCGGAATTCAAAAAAGTTAATACCTGGGTAAGTGTTGAAAAACAATTAACGCGATCTAATTTTAATGACCCGTAACGCGATAAAACTGACATAAACCCATTTAAGTCGAATGAGTTTCTTAGACGAGTGAAGACAATTCAAAGGGCGAAATGGGGCGAATGTTTTTCTCATTAATTTTCATCTACGGCAGAGAGAATTTTCCGTCTTGCTGGAGTATTTAGACAATGGCGATAGTATATAAAAAATAGTCGAACAGCGTATAAATCTATATGCCATTTAGGCTTGAAATGGTGTCGAATTTAATGACTCAGCGCTGTAACACGATAAAAACTGACCAAAGGCCATTTAAGCCGAATGAGTTCTTCCATCTTAGACGAGTAGAATCGACAGGTAGTCGAAAATGGCATTAACTGCCACGTCTTTGCAGATATTTTGATAAAACTTTGATAGAAAAGTACCATCTACGATACGATTTTAGTCCTCTTGCTCATTTTCATGAAAAAAAGTCCTGATTCAAGACATCCCCGTATAATGGGCCTTAATCCGTACCGTTTGCCTAGGGTCGTGTCATCAGGATCTACGCCGTTTGTCTCGTTCCATTTATAGGGTGTTAGGCTTGAAATGGCGAGTGCTCGTAATGAGTGCGGAATGGTCGAATGTTTTTCTCATTATAGATCTACGTTTTATTATCATAAATGGTCTAACCCATGTATGACAATGGACTCTCCCCGCCTGATAAGTACGGAGTGTTCCATTTTCCGATAGTTAGTGGTGAAGACCTACACCGGTCTGAAAGGTCATCTAGGGTCAGCCGACGTATTAAACGATGAGTTTAGCCATTCTGCAATCAATTAGTGACGAGGCAGCAAAGGAAGAAGGCAAAATAATGCGAGTTATTATTTTAATTGTCGTCTGCTAAATATTTTGACATCTAATTTAGTCAAAAGAAGAAGAAGGGCTCGAGCTTCACCGCTCATATCCGGTTCCATATGGCTCGGATCGAGGTAAAATGGCTTCAAAACAGGAAGCCTACTCGCTTACGAGAGGGGACCAGAAGGAGATTCCGGAGATCTAGAGTGATTGTCAAAGGGCTGGACGGCATGTGGGATACGGATCTGATGGATATGGTGTCTCTGTCTAAACAGTCACCCGGCGGCCATCTTGACCTACAAAGGCGACCCCCGTAAGGTCATCCGACTTCCTTTCGAAATTCTACGGATTGATCAGTCCCGATCGTTGTATGTTCGATAATCCGTAAAAAAGGGGTCACCCCTCCACCTTGTAGATGAGCCTGTATATAGAAGACCCCCGTGCCCTAGGACGTGACGCTACCTTCCCGTGGTCTAGGGCGTTTCTACTAAATGCGTCACCCCCCTCCCCGCAAAGGTCATCCGGCGACCCCCGCGAGGGTCAGGAATGGCGGCCATTTCGGTCACAAACCCCGTGGAGGGTCATTCGCGAGGTCATCCAGGGTCAAAATGGCGGCCATCTTGTCGACCGGCTTGTGACGTCATTGGCGCCAAAGAGGCGGGTATACTACTCAATAAGTAGAAAGCGTGCGAAAGGCACTTCACCGAATCTTCTGGTGGACTCAGCGAATTTGACATACATGTATATTGACAACACCTGAATAGCTCCGCCTAGTCAATCTTATCTGCGACTACTATACTCACATATATTCCATATTTTCTCCTTCCGAAATTATACTAAATCTCCGTTCAATTAATAACCGACTTTCTCACACTCTATGTTACTACTAAATGAAATCAAAACGCATTTGAGCATGGCACAACTGTTGATATATCAAGTCACGGGTGACCTGTTCATATAAGGAGAAAAAAAAAACAGACAAAAAATAAAAATAAAACACATCCGTGTCAGATATAAAGCGTACGTGCGTGCGTGCGTGTTTGCGTCCAACCAACAACTGTAATTTCACATAAAATGGGATCTCGGTTCAAAGACTGGAGAAGCCCGGAATCAAACCCACGACGCCTGGTTCATGAGGCGTATAACTTAATTCTTCAGCTGCGGACGCTTCTACCTCACGAGAACAAGACAAACTTTATCATATTGAATTTATGAAACAAGTGGGGTCAAATGATATGATACGAGGTTTTGCCGAGTATTATTTCCTTTCATACAACGTGTTTAACCCCTTTTGTACCAAATGCAATCTTCTTCCTAATATATGGCAGGAGTCTATTTCAAAATTTATGGGTGTCAGGTTGTGTTTTCATCAAAATGTATTTGGAAAATGACTGAACATTTAGCAAACAGTGGAAGCCCTGATCAGACGCCGCATTCTGCGGCGTCTGATCTGGACCTGCACTGTTTGCCAGGGTACCCGTTTTGGGCTTTCCGGTACTAAATGGGTTAATAAAGTGGAGACGAGGCAAGTTCAATTGTAAGAATATTTTTATCGCATAATATTCTTTTTAACAATAACAATGGTCGTTAACTGATATTGTCCAATTGAATAACAATGAAAATTAATGCAAACTGTGCACATGTTAAAGGCTTTGTATGTTGTTTTATGGACAGCGCGAAAAGAAAATAGCGGGCCCACAATATTTTTATACTGCTGAAATAGGCATTCTAGTAACCTTATAAAGAGGGGTCGAATAACTGCACGCTATAATCGATAGTGACCTTTAAGACCTTCTACTGACCTTTCATACGTATTTATACCACAATCAGGCATTCTAGTCACCTAATAAAGGGGTCGAATAACTGCACGCTATAATCGGAAGTGACCTATAATACCTTCTACTGACCTATAATACGTCTAGTGACCGTTTATAGACCGGACCTACTTTTCAGACCACTAATTTACAAGTGTAAACAATAACATGCAACCTTTTATACATGAGAAAACAACGAAACTGCAAGTTCAAATCTTTGCAATATTTATTTGAATAAAGGGGGTTGAATAACTGCTCGCTATAATCGGTAGTGACGTAAAGACCGGACCTACTTTTCAGGTGTCTAATTTACAAGCGTAAACAATAACAGCCAACCCAACAATGCAACTGCAAGTTATAATCTTTGCAATATTTATTTAAACAGATTTTCAGAAATTTCAGCTAAATTCTTACCTTTTCGGCCTTTCCTGGTTTGAATGGCCTGTTGGAATATCTGCGCACTGCTACAGCATGTGCATCTCAACCTCGAAAATAGTTTCTAAAGCTAAAATAAATTATTTATTTGTAGATTTTCATACAGATTGTAAAGCGCTGAGTAACTTTATTCGAGCGTCCATGTTGTTTCCTACGTCTCTGTGGCGCGGTGGCGTCAGAAACTTTGCACTAGTTGACGTCACGTTCTTGCACAAAAATATCTATGCGCATGTCTGTTTGAAGCCATTGTCAAATGGACCGAAAGCCGTGCTCAAACAGCAAAAAAACATGTTCAAATCATGAAATTCTCGTGCTGTTTGAACATTGATTTTGAGCGTTTGATATCACAAGACTGGCCTTGCTTTGTTTACGTTACGTTGAGCGACGTAACGTTATCGCCCTGAACGTAGCATTTTAGCGTTCTGTGATGACGTCAGATGGTTACTGCGTAACAACGCCATTGTAAACAACATTCTGAACTGGCCGTCATGTTGGTTTGCCGGTCGCATTTGAAGAGTTTCTATGGAGTTTATATGGAGCTTTGGGGCGTTTTCGTCAGAATTTGCTGTCGGAATCGTAAGTTATGCAAGAACAACGATCAACCATGGTTATTGCATTGCATTAACATTTGCCAAATCCCTTGGAACATATTTGAACATTCGGCCTAGCGGCCTCATGTTCAAACAGCTTCCTCGGGACCCGGCGAATGTTAATGCATGAAAAACCATGGTTGATTATAGGGACCATGAAAATAATTTCTAAAGCTAAAATAAACTTTTTATTTACAGATTTTCATACAGAATGTAAAGCGCTAAGAAACATTTATTCGCGCGTCCATGTTGTTTCCTACGTTTCTGTGGCGCAGTGACGTCAGAAACTTTTCACTCGTTGACGTCACGTTATACTACGTGTGCGCGCCATGGCACTGAATGTCGTTAAACATGCCACACTGTCTGTTGTCTTTTTAGCTTGCTTAAATTTGCTATATTATTGCAAAACCCTAGACTGTTTTGAATTGCGGTATAAACTAAATACATTTTATACCGCAACAGGCATTCCAGTAACCTAATAAAGGGGGTCGAATAACTGCACGCTTTAATCGACCGTTTATAGACCGGACCTACTTTTTAGGTCACTATTTTACAACTGTAAACATAGTATATACATGGTTAGTGTCTTTAATAATACAATATAATCGGTGAGTTTAGAAATTATTTTCGAGGCTGACACGCAACCGCAGTAGCAGTGCGCAATCATTCCAACGGACCATTCGAACCAGGAAAGCCCGAGAAGGTAAGAATTTAGCTGAAATTTCTTAAAATCTGTTTAAATAAATAGTGCAAAGATTATAACTTGCAGATGCATTGTTAGGTTGCCTGTTATTGTTTACGCTTGTAAATTAGACACCTGAAAAGTAGGTCCGGTCTATAGGTCACTACCGATTATAGCGTGCAGTTATTCGACCCCCTTTATTCGCTTACTAGAATGCCTGACTGCGGTATAAATATCTATTGCAAAGTTGAAGAATGTCATACGGGATAACATTTCTGCTGACAAATTTTATAAGGATGCTTATTGACCACACAACGCTTACTGTCCATGTGAACCATAAGATTGTAACTGCAACGCTTATTGTTCACGTTGTACAATAAGTACGGAATATGTTCTAGAAAGGGTTATCCTTTGGAAGCAAGGAATACACCATAGGATTGGAAAAAATGGAGTGTACATGTCTTCTAGGACATACCAGCTAGTTTTGGCCATTTAGGCCTCATCAGTGACCCTAAAATATTTTCAAAATGCAACAATGGAATCAATAATCCCAAAGGACAAGAAAATATGAAAGACACTATGATGCGGAACCCTGGAAGGGACATGCAATTTATTTTAATAGGTTGTGCGAACAAGATAAGATCTTGCGCTTACAAGACATTATCTTATGCGAACACAATAATATCTTGTGCACACAAGTTATTATCTTGTTTGCACAACATAGGCCTTTTGCAGACAACATAATATCTTGTGCGCACAAGATATTATCTTGTTCGAACAACTTAATATCTTGTTCGGACAACATAATATCTTGTGCACACAAGATCATATTTTGTTCGCACAACTTAATATCTTGTTCAGACAACATAATAGATTGTGCGCACAAGATATTTTCTTGTGCGCACAAGATAATATCTTGTTCTCACAACTTAATATCTTGTTCTCTGCGAACAAAATATTATCTTGTCCGATCTTGTGAGCACAACATATTATCTTGTTCGCTTGTACGCACAACATATTTTCTTGAGCGGACAAGATATCTAGTTCGCACATCTTCATATCTTGTTCGCACAACATATTTACAATAAAATTGCATGTTCCTTCCAGGGTTATGAAAATAAGCGATGCGATTGCAACACCTATTGTTCATATGGATAACAAGCGTTGCTCTTGCAACGTTAATTGGCATCCATGAACAATATGAGTCGAGGTTGTCCATAATATATGTGATCCCTGCGCTTGTTGTTCATCTACAATATATTCAACTCCAAGGTTCTAGGATCAGAGAGCATTCATATTTGAATCGGATACCCGGGAGGGCCGACATCGTTCCCATGATTCCAGCTCCAAGTTTGATGTCCCAAGGTGGGTCTAGACATCAAAATCTAGGACACCTTTTCTACTTTTCTGTTATGGATTCACTTAGGCCGGTGGTTTGTTTGACTTCGGTCATGACCTTTATTTCACAGTCCAGTGAACTGATTTTGATATATCCCGATGAGAGCCCAAATCCAGCTCCGGTAATGCGTTACAGATATAGAGAATACAAGGTGTCTTTTGATCAGACAAGGCTTCGAGAACGCTTGTAGAATCGCGAGGCTTGCCGAGCGATTCTTCATGCGTTCTCGAAGCCGAGTCTGATAATTTGATATCGAATGACACGAATCTGGTATTCTGTATATCAGTTTATCCCATTGTACACTCTTAAAGATGCAATTTACGGTCAGTTTAATATCGATGGTCGTCAATGCGTCCCAAAATTTCGGCGGATGATATATTATCAGCTGACCATATTTTTTCCTATTATCAGAGGACCATATTTTTTTTCTATGATATTTTTGTTTCAAGTATTTTTTTTTTCCATTTTTTTCCAAGTAACAATAACATTGTTCGTAATATTTTCAGTAAACCGGTTCATTAATAAAAGTGAAATGTTACGATGACGTGACAAAGCTCACTTGTCCTAAGAAAGCATATCTTTATCAGGCCAATTTGCTACAATGCAGTTAATATAGGGGTAACTGATAACACTTTTGTCCATACTATGTTAAAAACTGATCAAGACGTAGCAACTGTAATACTTACCAAAATTTTGACATTAGCGGCTGATACTGTAGTCGATCTACATGCTAGTTTGCAAAATTAACAGTTGTAACGCTCACGTGGAAAATAAGCATTGTGTGGAAAATAAGCGGCGACACGTCCTATATTTTAACCAAAAATACATGTACTAAAAGGAGGTGCACATTTTAAATAAGTCACCTTCATATTGTCATGGTAATAGTTCATCCGCAATAGACCAGTACACGCAAAATTCGTTAGGATATCGGATATCTACCTTATTGTCCAGTAGATCAAAAATACTATTCTAATACATTCAGGTCATATTTAATTTCGTTTTTTTTACTGTTCAGCCATCTATATAAAAAATATGATGCTAGGTTATTTTGTGGGTCGCAAACTAAAATGAAATCAAACCACTGACAGCACTGGTTTGTTTGTTTGTCTGATTTGAGGTTTAACAGTATAAAGGTCATTTTGGAGACGTTGATTCCAATTTTGTGGGACTTCTACTCGACATTGAGCTGAAATGATGACATATCATGCCCAGCCACGTAAAGAAACCTATAGTATTTATATGTGTGGACGGTCCGACTCGCACGACTTTGCCTTGGACATGCTTAGACCATCATTCTAAGCGATTTACCCGTGCTGAGCCTGCCCAGGCAAACTGGTGCGAGTCAGGCTGTCCAATTCTTTACGCCTTTTGGTTTTATTGGGCTGCAGGGCTTGAGATATCATTTCATTTTAATGTCGGATAAAAGTCCCATTAAATTGGAAGCTCTGCAAAATGGCATAAATAGTGTTGACGGGGACGTTAAACCTCAATTCAAACAAAAACCAGTACTAAAATGCGGTCGGTGTCATATCTGGGTGGAAGTACCATGTAGCCTAATCTACTTCTCCAAGCCCATATGGGCGAGGGCTCGATCTTTTTTCTGAGTGTATGCCGGTAAAATAGACTTAGACTGAAACATAAATTATTTCGCATAACCTTAAATTCAAGTGTTTAGGGATCTGATCTGGGTCTACATTGTTTGCATTTTGATTTTACCAGGACTGGAAGAGAAGCGCTGTTATAAATTTTTTATTACTACATGTATTTTTCCAGTTCATGGCCAGCGATAATCAGGTTGACAAATGCAGGCAGGAAGCTTCTGTAGTCCGTTACTTTGGGTAGATTGACAAACAACCAATACAAAAGATATGTCATTTAACGTAAGGCTGTTTCGTGAAATTAGCCTTCCATTCATTCATTTTTTCTTTTCTTTTTCTTTTTCTTTTTTTGGTTTTACGGCCCTTTCAAGATTATTTCATTCATATCGAACCGATCGTTAATCAGAGGTCGGCGAAAACCGGAGTACCCGGAGAAAAACCACATGACCTTCCGTTGCAGAACCCTGGCATTTAATATTAACACATTTCATGCGGGAAACCCTTCAAGGGATACCTTGGCAAACAGTGCAGACCCAGATCAGACGCAGCAGAACGCGGCGTCTAATCAGGGCCTGCACTATTTGCTATCAGTTTTCCTTCAAAAATAGAATAAAAACGAAAAAAAAAAAAAAAAAAAAATAGACCTGACACCCCTGATATAACAAATGGACTTGCCAGACATATTGAAATGGAAGAGTCCACTAGTATACAATGGGTTAAACATTTATGATGAATGCGCATCCTGTTGTTTATCTACCTGGTCCAGGCTTGTCCTGCTGAACTTTTGATGCCTATGACCCACAAAGAGGGTTGGCGCGTCATTAAATCATCATCATCGTCATCAGCATCGTCATCGTCGTCGCCATCGTCGTCGTCATCATCATGCTTTGCCAACAATGTAGATTCAGATCAGATGGCTTTCGCACCGAGGTGAACAGGTGTTATGCATCTCGGAGGTTCTGGGATATCGGTGGTAAACAAACACAGGCCTCCAAACCTATCATAACCTTTAATTTTGTGTCAAACCTATAAAACCTTTATTTTGATCATAAAAACCTATAAAAAGCCTTATTTTCTTGAGAAAAAAAAATAGTTTATTTTTAGGGCCCAGCAACATTTTTGCTGGTGCCTTGTAGTAATCACCCTGTCCGTCTGTCCGTCCTTATGTACGTCCGTCCGTGCGTCCGTCCGTCTCTCCGGCCACATTTATCATGCTTTTTTCTGAACTCACAAACCGTCGAACGCATCAACTTCAAACTTTAAGCATAAGATAATAACAATACATAATTTCATGGCGAGTAGTGTAACTCTAGCTACAAAATTGTCACAGTTATGGCCCTTTGAAAAATTCGAAACTTTAGCATGTTTCATCTTTTTATCCCCGACCGAATAGGTTCGGGGGATATAGCGATCAGCCTGGCGTCCGTCCGTCCGTAGACGCAACCTTCAATACCCTTTAAGATTCATTGATGGTTCTTGGCAAAATTGTTCACAAGGCTGAGACGGAATGTCATGCGCAATAACTAGAACTCTGGCTGCCATAGTTTTTGAGTTATCTCCCCTTTTAATAAAATAGAATGACTACCTTGTGATTGCCATAACTCCAATACCCTTTGAGATATATTGATGGTACCTGCCACGATTACTCACAAGGCTGAGCGGCGTGTCATGCGCAAGAACCACAACTCTGGCTGCCATGGTTTTTGAGTTTACTTTTTCCCCACTTCCAATAAATCAGAGTGACTATCTTGTAATGGCCATAACTCCAGTAACATTTGAGATATGTTGATGGTACCTGGAACTGTTGTTCACAAGGATGAGACGGTGTGTCATGCTCAAGAACCACAACTCTGGGTGCCATGATTTTTTAGATATCTCACCTTCCAATAACATATTATCAGTACCTTGTTATGGCGATATCTCCAATACTCTTTAGGATATATTAATGGTGTGTGTGTGTGTGTGTGAATTAGGGTTTAGCGTCGCTTTCAACAATTTTTCAGTCATATCACAACCGTGTCTGGTTGCGACAGGGAGCTCAATGCTCACTTTTATAGTGCTGCCTCACTGAAGTATCATGTCCCAGACACATTGCATGACAACACACCCAGTCACATTATCCTGACACCGGGTCGACCAGTCCTAGCTCTATCCCGTAAATCTGAGTGCCAAGCGAGGAGCAGCTAGTACCATTTTTAACGACTTTGGTATGTCGCGTCCCGGGATCGAACCCGTGACCTCCCGTTCCCCGGAGCGGACACTCTACCAACTGAGCTATCGGGGCCGGTATATATTGATGGTACTTGGTACAGGTGTACATGACGTTAAGCAGGCGTGTCTAGGTGTCCTGGTTTTTTAATTATCTCCCCTGACAATATAACCTTGTGATGGTCATAACTCCAATACCCTTTGAGATATATTGCTGGTACTTGGCACAATTGTGGACAAGATGGAGACGGCGTGTCATGCCTAAGAACCACAACTCTGGGTGTTAGGGTGTTTGAGGTATCTCCCCTTCCAATATAATCGTATGACCACCTAGTGATCAAACTCCAGTACTTTTTGAGATGTATTGAAGGAACTTGGCACAATTGAATACAAGGTATAGAAGAATACAAGAATCACAACTCTTGGTGCTGTGGAAATTGAGTTATCTCCCCTTTCAATATAACCGTACGACCACCTTGTGATCGCCATACCGCGAATACCCGTTGAGACATATTGATGGTACTTGGTACAGGTATACATGAGGTTAAGCAGGCGTGTCATGGACAATTACCACAATTCTGAGGGCGTTGGTTTAAGAGTTGTCTCCCCTGACAGTATAAGCTTGTGATGGCAATAACTCCAATACCTTTTAGATATATTGCTGGTATACTTGCCACAATTGTACATGTATATACAAGGGTGAACAGGTATTTCATGTGCAAGAACCACAACTCCGTATACCTGTACTTTGTGCATTGGCAATCTTAGATCTTCATCATGTTGTTTGTTTGTATTTTTTTTCTTTTTCTTAATGACTTGCAAACCCTGAAATGCATCAATTTTAAACTTAAAATATAAGGCCACAACAACAATACACAGTTTTATATCAAATTATGTTAGTCTAGCTACAAACCCTTAGTAAAATTCAAATGTTCAGCCTATTCCATATTTTTTTCATCATAATTTCAAAACCGCAAATACACATTTCATTGAAACTTGCTGTACTTATTGGCACTGGCAATACACACATGTGTAGCAAAACCAACAACTCTAGTTTAAATAAAATGTGGCTTATGCCCCTTTGTATGTTTAAAACTTTTACATAGGCCATAGTTCCTGATATTCAGACCACCTAAATGACTTGAACAGGATCATAAATTTTAATGGTGGAACTGATGGACAAATGGGCAAAACCTTATACTTACATAGTGCCTCGCTTTCAAGCAGGTGCAACAAAAATGGAATAATGAAATTTCTACAACCTCAACATACCGTCTTATGACAGAATAAAGAGACTGAAGATAAGTTTGAGATATTCGATAAAAACATAATGTTGTGGGTACTTGTTAGAAACACCCAAATTTAGCTCTGACAGCCATTTTGTTCAGCGGAGCAGAATCATATTAGCAATTTTTGTAGAGGGTCACCAGAGGAACAGTTCTGTGAAATGATTTTGAAATCCGGCCATTTGCCTAGGAGGAGATGTCATTTAAAGAAATTGTTGACGGACGACGGACGACGGACACAAAGCAATCACAATAGCTCACATTGAGCACTTCGTGCTCAGGTGAGCTAAGAATTGAAAAGGAAGATAAAGAGAAGAAATGCAGAGATAAATGCAGATGGAAAAATTAGAAATGGAGAGGGGAAAAAGAGAAATGGAAGAACGTCTTCAAAAAAAAAAAAAAAAAATAAATAAATAAAAAAATAAAGGAAATGTACGGAACCCGGGAAGTACGGAACCCGGGAAGGGACATGATTTTTTATTTTTATTATGTTGTGCGAACAAGATAATATCTTGAGCGGACAAGATATTATCTTGTTCGGACAACATATTATCTTGTGCGGACAAGTTATTATCTTGTGCGGACAAGATATGACCTTGTTCGCACAACATAATGTCTTGTGCGCAAAAGATATTATCTTGTTCGCACAACATAATATCTTGTGCGCACAAGATATTAACTTGTTCACACAACATATTATCTTGTTTGCACAACATAGATCTTGGGAAGTTGTGCAGACAAGATATTATCTTGTGCGCACAACTTATAAAATAAAAAAAAAATCATGTCCCTTCCCGGGTTCCGTAGGGAAGGGACATGATTTTTTATTTTAATTATGTTGTGCGAACAAGATAATATCTTGAGCGGACAAGATATTATCTTGTGCGCACAACTTATAAAAAAAAAAAATCTTGTCCCTTCCCGGGTTCCGTAGAAATGCAATTGTAACGAAGATCAATGGTCTGCTGAAATTTGCTGTATGGCCATGATTGTGGATAGTAGCTTTACTTGTCACAATTTTAGCGAGCTAGTACGGGTATGGATTATTTTCCTGTAGTATTCAGATATAAATACCCTGAAAAATGGACCTAATACCAGCAGCAGGTCAATTGTCAATATTTACATTTCCAGTGTAAAGTCTAATGTAAACCTTTAGAAAACAATTGCGTTTATACGCCCATGAACGCATCGAATCGCATGATTTTCAGTGACGTTAAGTGACGTCATTCTAAACCATTGTTCTCTACGGGCGTTGATGACGTCAACGCTGCTCAGCTCTTTGTAGAAAAACAGCGTGTAAATGTTTTTGAGCTTTAAAAGTTTGCCTTACAAGCATTTTTTCGCCCATTGATGAGGGGCAAATAATGTAAATATAAAAAATAAACTTAATTTTTCTGCTTTTCATGAAAGTATGAACGACAATGGGTCGCGAGCAAAGTTTACATGAACCCCTTCGGGGTTCATTTACTTTGCACGCGACTCACTGCGTTCATACTTCCATGAACTGCAGAAAAATAAATTTCATTTCTTAAAAGTATACACACATTTTGACGAGCCATATGAAGAATCTTGGGCGGTATGTTAAATGTGTTTAGTATTATTTTTTGTATGAACATGCTTGTAGGTTTTGGAGGGGTTTTCTTCTAGTATACCCCAACATTCTGAAGCCGATCCTGGATTCACTTTAGAAGCCTCTGTGGTGTAGTGATTATACTACTCGCTTTACCAACTGGGGATAGCAGGATCGATCCCAGGCTTCTCCTGAATTCGAATGAGTCTTTTAAGCGAGGTTCTGTCTCCGTATGACCCTAGATGTTGATGAGACGTAAACTCGGACACTCGCTCATTCTAGATTTTGTAAAATCCATTTATAAACGTCGGGTCATTTGTTCGATCCATAGCTCTTTGTCTATCGGTTGTTAGAAAACCATGGTCCCGTCTCTATGTGACATCAGGTGTTGAGGGGACATACAATTAAGACGGGTTTAACCATATCTACATCATCAGGGCGAACTCTTAGGGCATCACGGGTTATCCGTGATGATGATAATGATGAATTGATATAGCAAGCATGTTTCATGTTTTTTAGAAATAATTTTGTTCAAGAAGAATTACGAGTTCATTTGTAATGATGCCGTTTCTGATGATAAGTTAGGGTATTAGGTCGCCACACGTTATAACGGCCTGGGCGGCGTGGATGACGTCAGTTGCGTCAAAAGCGTTGCGAAGGCGGTTCTGAAGTTGTGCCTACCAAAAACGGAAAGAATGTACGGCAAACAGTATTGATCCCTATAAAACATTGAGAGATGCTGTGAAGAATAGATAAAAAATCTTCCTGTTTTAATGCCTAGCTATTTTTAATGTAGTGCGTTTGTGAATAGCTATATTTGTGAGCCGTGTCGCGGAGAAGGGTATGAAATGGCGTTTGTTATGTTTCCTGTAATTGGCGAGTGACTAGGTAGCGCAAAGGCGCGGTTTGTTCATTTGCCTCTTACCTGTGCTAATGTAGTGAGCGCGAATTTACTGAGTATTATACTCAGATGAAGTGAGCATTGATTGATTTCTGTAGTGCTCAGTAAGGAAGCATAAATTGAGTATTCTTGTTTCAAGCGCTGGGTGCTGATATTTCGTTGCATAGTCAAGTTGAGTTCTGCTGCGCGGTTATTTGACGCATGTGCTGATCAGCCTGATCTCCTGTTTTAATGTCTAGCTGTTGTTAATGTAATGCGTTTGTGAATAGCTATATTTGTGAGCCGTGTCGCGGAGAAGGGTATGTAATGGAGTTTGTTATGTTTCCTGTAATTACTAGTGACCAGGGGCCAGTTGTTCAAAGCATCGTTAGCTTAACGAGCTCGTTAGCGTTCATATTGTTAACTGTTCTAGCAAGTACAATATAAAAAATTTTGGCATTTTTGCTGAAAAAAAATGTGAGCAGCTTTTGCATCCGCAAAAGCTGCTCACATTGTTTCAGCAAAAATTTCAACATATTTGCCATATTTAATGATCAAAGTTTTAACGATACGTTAACTAACGACGTCGTTAGTTTTGAACAACTGGCCCCAGGTAGCGCAAAGGCGCGGTCTGCTCAATTGCCTCTTACCTGTGCTAATGTAGTGAGCACAAATTTACTGAGCATTATGCCCAATTGTAGTGAGCATTAATTGAGCCCCGCCAAGCGAATTTGGGTCTTCGAGCATTCCGTCATGACAAATTCTAACTGCCCATGCCCAGTCATTCAGAGGGGCCAGGGATATGGCTTTCAGTCTGAAGGTTCCTCTTGATTCACTACTTGTATGAGCGAGCAGCGAAGGTTCTGGCGAGACTGCGCGGATGCGCAGGCTCGCCTGAACCTTCGCTGCTCGCATAGGCGATAAGTACCAAAATCGCTTGACGCGGCCCAATTGATTTCTGTAGTGCTCAGTAAGGAAGCATAAAATGAGTACTCTTGTTTCAAACGCTGGGTGCTGATATTTCGTTGCACAATCAAGTTGAGTTCTGCTGCGCGCTTATTTGTCGCATGTGCTGATCAGCCTGTTTGTCTGGTCGGCGCACGCGCAATAACGGTTTATGCATGAACATATTTAGACTTCTCCGGGGCAGGGATCATGATATAATGTATACGTTTCGTGAACCGTATTTTAGTTGATTATCGTCAATTGCAAGCACACAAGATCAAGATGGCGTGTGGTGACTTGCTGCTCCCTGGTCGATAGGAGCAGGTATTGGTCCAGATGCCCTGCAGAGGCGGACAGAACCGTTATACAGACCGCCGAGACCACAAAATAACGACAAGTTGTCGGTAAATACTAAAGTTGTTGGTGAATAATCAAGTCTCTGGTCGGGCCCATCGGAGTCTAACTGTTGGTTTTCTTTTGCTCTAGCATTTCAGTGGTTTCTTATTGTCGAGTCATCACCATTGTTTCATCTCTGTGGTTGTTTGATTATTTGTGTTCACGGAGATGTTGCACTGATGAGTTAGAAGGCCTTCATGCGCACTGAACAAATTATTTGTCTAAATCGCGACGGAAGTAAAGGCGAGGATTGCGGCCACTAAAAATCGATTTAAGCCCCCCGGTAGAATTTGTTTCCGCTGACCGTTCCAAGGCGGTTCTTCTGTCGCGGTTTATTTTTATTATGGTTTGTCTTTGGGTGTTTGTGTCGTTTATATTACTATTTTTTGGATAGCCTATTGGCCATTTTGTGGGAAAGTAACTGTCCTTTTAGCTTTCCGCTATTGATGTTTCAATAAGGGTCTGTTGTTTTATGTTTGTGTTTCTTTCCCTTTGGTGTCTCTGATGGGAGCTGTGGGTTGATTGTATCGATTCCTGGTCATTGCCTCTACGTATATTTTGTTGGTGATAGTCAAGTTGACAGTGATAGTCTTGTTGATATGGAATAATAAGTCGACATGATTTAAATTCTCAGTACAGCAGCGCGTCGACGCAATTCATCCCATGTAGGTTTATATTTTTTCCTGGCCAGTCGTTTTTTTATTTGTTGTTGTTGTTGTTCGTTTACTTTTTGCTTCTTTATAAATTCACGTCACCGGCCCGAACACAAAACGTAGTTTTGCCTTTGGGGCTGGCGTCGTGAGTTGTTTATAGAGGCAAATAAATGTAATGTTTAGTGTTCGTATTGTTGTATATAGTTACTGTTAAAAATGTACGTCTTGTATATAACATCTTTCTTGTGCCTCACCCCACAGCTGCCCGTTCACTTGTCAGAGATCACCCTTGGTCGTTTTGTCAGCAAGCGGGTTTGCGGGACGCCGTAAACCCACATGTAACAGTCAGGGAGAGTTTGTACGGCCGCCATACATTCCCTTAGCATCAGTGTAGTATGGCGTCTGATCGAGGTTTGCCCGGTGTTTGGCGCTTATTAAACAAAAGCTGACATAAGGTAGAGGAGCTCGCCTGGAGATATATCTTTAAGGTCATGGTCATAGGTGGTTTATTGCTGAAAAATGGACCTTAACCTACCAGCATAGGAAATATTAATCAAAGCCATCATATGGTTTGGAAACTGTGAGCTATTAAGATTTGTAACATTGCTAACTGAGAAGTCCGTGACGTTGACTTTGAGGTCCTTTGCATCAACGGGGGTTTTGTTGAACAAATCTGGGTCTATCACCCTACCATATGTGAACTAAATTCATCATTTGTTTAGAAAAATATAGAGTTTAAAATTTCTTAACATAAGCAATTTCTATGTTTGTAACCTTAACCTTGATGTCATGGGTATAGGCGAGGTATTGCTGAAAAAAAAAAAAGTTGGGCCTATATTTATTATCATACCAAATGTGAACCAAATACATCGTGCGGGTTGGAAAATACGATCTCTTAAAAAAAGATAACAAGAGTTGTCAGAAGACAACATAGCTCGCCTTTGGGGGCCTAAGATGGATGAGGGCAAGTTATCAAAAAACCTTTCTTCTGTAAAACAGCCCAATAGACTGCAGCAAATGGAAGAGAACCAAAATGTACCCCTAATCATCCTGTTTTCAAGCCTTTCCACTGCAAAAAAAAAAATGAAAAAGAAATCTATATTTGATAAAAAAAAATTCTACAAACTACCAAGTAATAACAAGGCATCACAGACGATACAAATCCCCTCGAGCAAGACAAATTGAAAAAGCCTAGCCTAGCATTTGTGTAAAATTACATTATATCCATCAATAAATTTAGGTACTTAAGAGTGACGACAAAGTTTTTCTAAAAATAGCCACATTGACCTTGACTTTGAGCCCCAGACCCTGAAAGTTGAACTTCATAGCCAACATTTGTATGAAGTTACCTTAAAATCCATCAATAAATCTGGACACTAGAGCAATGATCAAGTTTTTCTAAAAACAGCCACAGTGACCTTGACCTTCAGCCCCTGACCCGGAAAGTCAAAGTCACTCAAGATATCATCATACCAAACATTTGTGTCAAAGTATATTAAAATCCATCAATAAATGAAGGCGCAAGAGCGATGACAAAGCTTTTCTAAAAATAGCCACAGTGACCTTGACCTTCAGCCCCAGACCCTGAAAGTCGAACTCGCTCAAGATATCATCATTGCCAACATTTTTGTGAAGTTGTATTAAAATCCATCCATAAATGTAGGCACTAGAGCAATCACAAAGTTTTTTTTCTAAAATAGCCACAGTGACCTTGACCTTCAGCCCCGGAACCTGAAAGTCGAACTTGCTAGCGATATCATCATACCCAACATTTGTGTGAAGTTATATTAAAATCCATCAATAAATTAAGGTGCAAGAACGATGACAATGTTTTTTTCTAAAAATAGCCACAGTGACCTAGACCCCGTGACCCTGAAAGTAGTGAACTTGACCTTAGGCCCCGGGCCCTGTAAGTCAAAGTCACTCGAGATATCATTATACCCAACATGTGGGTAAAGTTATATTAAAATCCATCAATAAATGAAGGCGCTAGAGCGATGACAATGTTTTTCTAAAAATAGCCACAGTGACCTTGACCTTGAGCCCCAGACCCCGCTATGTTTTTAAAAAGAAAAACAAAACAAAAAAAAAACGTTCATCCTCCAGGATTTGAACTCACGCAGACGCAGCTTGCAGGTACTTTAACACAGAGAAGTAAGGGAGGTAATACAGAGGAGAATATTAACTTCTCAAAAAGTCCAATTTAAGCCAAAAATCCTGTAAAATGAAGTACAATGATAATGTTAAATATTGTTTTTTTAGCAATTATTAATTATATATTCAAAAGTTGAAAAGCTTGCAGGTAAACTTTAACCAAATGCGGACGCCGACGCTGACGCCGACGCCGACGCTGACGCTGACGCTGACGCTGACGCCGACGCCGGACGCCCGGGGGTATGGCAATAGCTCCCCCTTACTTTCGTAAGGCGAGCTAATAAAAAGTCAAAGTCTGTGACCTTGACCTTGAGGCAACAACTTTGTGTTGGGGTGGGTGGGTATTGTTGAATAAAACGTAGGGCCTATATCTGCCATCATACAAACTTTGAACTAAAGTCATCAATGATGAGCTCATAAAATTTTAACGTAAATGTGGATGCGAATGCCGACGCCGGCGGTAGTGCAATAGCACTTCCTTGACTTTCGGGCGAGCTAAAGTCACTTCATTGCGACCGCTGTTTTGCATCACTCGGTGGAGCATCTGACCCTTTGGACGTTCTGTGCACACCCTGCGTCCAGGATAGATTCTTATAATCATACATACCAATGCCAGACCGTGGGGGCGAATATTAACCCATTTTGTACCGGAAACCCTAAAATGGGTACCCTGGCAAACAGTGCAGGTTCAGATCAGACTCCGCATTCTGCGGCGTCTGATCAGGACCTACACTGTTTGCAAGATTTTCAGCCAATTTCCGAACAGTTTTTGAAGAAAACACAACCTGCCACCCCTAAATTTTGAAATGGAAAATAGAAGCGGAGGCAATGATCAGGAATCGATACAATTAACCCACAGCTCCCATCAGAGACACCAAAGGGAAAGAAACACAAACATGAAACAACAGACCCTAACGGAAACATCAATAACGGAAAGCCAAAAGGACAGTAACTTTCACATAAAATGGCCAATAGGCTATCCAAAATAAAATAATATAAGCGACACAAACACCCAAAGACCAACGATTACAAAAATAAACCGCGACAGAAGAACCGCCTTGGAACGGTCAGCGGAAACGAATTCCACTGGGGGTGGGGGGGGGGGGGGGGGGGTGGGGGGTGGGGGGTGGGGGGTGGGGGGCTTAAATCGATTTTACGTGGCCACAATCCTCGCCCTTACTTCCGTCGCGATTTAGACAAATAATTTGTTCAGTCCGCATGAAGGCCTCCTAACTCAACAGTGCACCATCTCCGGAACACAAAAATCAAACAACCACAGAGATGAAACAACGGTGAAGGCTCGACAGCAAGAAACCACTAAAATGCTGGAGCAAATGAAAACCAACAGTTAGACTCCAATGGGCCCAACCACAGAAAGAGCATCTGGTACCAACCAACATAAGCCATTACGCTGGAACCGTCATAGAATCTGAGGCCTGACCAATCGGCGTGCAGTTAAAGAGGGAAGCAAAGTTGTCAACCGTGATTGGGTTAACTACCATGCATGCAGTCTGTCGTATAACATTCCAGTGGTTTCTGGCTGTCGAGTCCTCACCGTTGTTTCATCACTGTGGTTGTTTGATTTTTGTGTTCACGGAGATGTTGCACTGATGAGTTAGGAGGTCTTCACTCGGACTGAACATGCCGACGGAAGTAAAGGCGAGGGTTGTGGCCACGTAAAATCGATTTAAGCCCCCCCCCCCCCCCCCCCCCCCCAAACCCCAGTGGAAGTCGTTTCCGCTGACCGTTCCAATGCGGTTCTTCTGTCGCGGTTTATTTTTGTTATTGTTTGTCTTTGGGTTTTTGTGTCGCTTATATTATTTTATTTTGGATAGCCTATTGGCCCTTTTGTGGGAAAGTAAATGTCCTTTTGGATGTCCGCTATTGATGTTTCCATTAGGGTCTGTTGTTTCATGTTTGATCACATCCTACACAAGAAGGCTGATCGTCACCAACAAACATATAAGGATGGGTAACTCGTAGTATGGCCAATGCGCAGTAGCGTTAATAATACATCCTCTTTCCTTTTCTGTCGGCACCTCCTCCCCATCCGACACCATATACATATTTTTTCCTGGAAAACTGTGGAGGAGAGCATTTTGTTCCAACGACAGGGTTTGTTATTTATTGCACGGTCCCATTCGCCTTGCCATTCCGAAAATATGTATCTATTGATAAATGGTTTAAAATTAATAAAAGGAATTTTTAAAAACAGATGGATCAAGATTGAGCAATTCCTTTGCTTTCTTGTCAGCATATTCATTGTCGGCAATGCCAATATGGCTCGGAAGCCAACAAAACAAGATTTGGTGTGTTTTAGAAATTTCATGATGTTTTTTTTTCGATCAATTTTTGTATTTGAGGATTTTTAGATGATGAATGGTCTAAAGCCTTAAGCACAGAACGTGAATCAGAAAATATAATTGCTTTTTGAATTGTTGAAGAACTGATAAAATATAAAGCTAGGTCGATTGCTTTGGCTTCAGCAGTCAAAATAGATGAACCGTCTGGAAGGCGCAAGGTTTGGTGCGTATCTTTAGAAACATACGCAGAACCAACTTTTTCTCCATCTTTGGAACCATCAGTTTAGACTTGCTGGTAATCATCAGAACGTGACTGCTGAACCTGAAAGTTTTGTTTGAGTAGTATTGAATTTGATTCGAATTTGTTTGCCATCATGTAAGTCAAACAGAATAGGTTTTTTAATACACCAAGATGGAACTTCGGCTGTTTCATGTTTTTGAATATTTTAAGCTCTATACCTGAATTTTTTAGCAGTGGTAATATACGTTATCCAAAAAGTTTGATGGCTGTGGGTTTAATTTCATACTTGTCTTACAATTCAGGCGGAAATGGAATTTTGAAAGCCGGATTAGATGGATTAGCAGCAAGTCTGACAGCATACTGAAGAGAAAGTTTTTCTCTGTGCGAAGTTAAAGATGGTTCACCTCTTTCAACATAAAGGCTTAGTACGCGAGAAGTACGCGAGAAGTACGAAAGGCTCCCATAGCCAGACGAAGGCCTTGGTGATGGATAGTATCCAAATATTTTAAACAGGACTTTCTGGCAGAACTATAAACAACAGATCCATAATCTAATTTAGATCTTATTAACGACCGGTAAAGATGTAATAAGGTATACCGATCTGCTCCCGATCTTGTATGAGCCAAAACCTTCAGAAGTGTCAAAGCTTTTAAGCATTTCGCCTTAAGATATTTAATGTGGGGAATAAAAGATAACTTTTGATCAAATATGACCCCTAGTAATTTGGCTTCTTCAAAAACAGGAAATTTGTGATCCGTATAAAAACCGGGAAGGATGTTTGTGCTTCTTCCGTAGCTTACAAAAACGAACACACTGCGTTTTCGACTTGGAGAACTTGAAACCATTTTTATCAGTCCATTCTTCTATTCGTTTAAAATTTTGTTGTAACTTGCGTTCAATTGTTTTCATATTTTTTTAACGGTAACGTATACAAAAATCATCAACATATAATGAACAATCTGTTTTGTCGTCCAAACATTGTACAATATTATTTATTTTGATGTTAAATAGCGTAGTCCTTGTGGGACACCCTGCTCTTGTTCATACAGATCTGACAGGTTAGATCCCACACGCTCCTGAAATATGCCCTCACCTAAAAAGCTTTCAGTACGAAAATACGCCTATATCCAAATACATTGTAATTTTTTCCGCCAAAAATATGAAAATTTGCCAATAAAAATTGTGATATTTTTCTAATTTCTGCTAAAAATATAGATTGAGGGTACACGTCAGAACCGCCTCATTGAGGCGGTTCTAACGCGTACCGACAATCTATATTTTAGAGCAGAAGTACGAAAAATAAGGTTTACCCCTGTAAACCCCACTCCTTCCTGATGCCCGGGACTTCCGCGATGCTGATGTTGGCTCGGTGGGGGACACCTATAAGTCCGCGGGTGGGCGTCTCTTGCCTGATTCCTCCAGTTGACCGGTCTCACGAGCTACGTCGGTCGGTGTGTGCTCGGAGGGGGATGTGCTGTGTTTGCCGGGTCTTGTCCATCATTCGTTTCGGTTTCAGAACGTTTGGGTTGAGACACACTGATGAAGACTAAAAATCAGAAAGGCCTCTGTGTCACCAACTTAGGTATAGTTACGCCTTAATTATAAGAAAGAAGTGATCACTTCCGAAATGATCATCATAGACACACCAGTCATACTCTAGGAAGAAAGATGGGTGACACAAAGACAGGTCTAAAGAAGACAAATGACCTGTCGCAGGGTGAATGTAAGTATAAGATTTATCATTCATCAAGCAAAGATCGTTCTTTGCAGTAAATCTTCAATAAGTGCTCCTCTGTTGTTGTTATCTTCACAGCCCCATACAATGTTGTGACCATTGAAGTCACCAACTAATAGATATGGCAATGGAAGTAGACCCAGTAATGATTCAAGATGTTCGGGCTTTATGTTGTTGTTTCTTACTTACTGTGTAAATCACTTGTGTCTTTTTATTTTGGATGGCCATATGGCCATTTTGTGGGAAAGTAACTGTCCTTTTGGCCTTCCTTTGTTTAGGTTTCCATTATGGTCTGGTTGCTTACTGTTTGTGTTTCTTTTCCTTTGGTGTCTTTGATGGGTGGAGTAAGTTAATTGTATCGATTCCTCATCTTTGTTTTACTTCTACTTTAAAGAAAATGAGGGTGAAATATATAGAGAGCAAGTTGTAGTTTCTTTTTCCAGAGAAACCGACAGCTTGTAGTTCTGTTGTCAATTTGACCTCTCTTTGTGTTAAACAAGATTTAACAATAATTAAACTGCCACCAGATGGCCTGTTACCATCAGAATAGATATAGTTATATATATTGAAACCCCTAATATCGATGTTGTCATCAGTTTTTAAAAAAGATTCTTGCAAACAAAAAACCGATGGGTTTAATTAAAAAAGAAGTAATAAGAGTTCATTATAATTTGATTTAAGACCTCGGCAATTCCATTGTATTATTTTGTGAGAGATATTTACATGATTAGAAAATAATGCGTCGTTATCGACGAAATTACCTACTTTATATAAGGTATCCTTGTAATTCTGCTACCCTCCCGAGGACTGATTGGAGCATCACCATCATCCATTAATTCTACTAGCGAATAATGTAATCGGATCGGATCTTCCGATCGCTTACTGGTTCTACCTGAGTCGAATTTCTCTTTTACATGCTGCGACGGCTTCGGTTCGGTTGCTGTCGGCCGTTCCGGGAAAAACCTGGATTGCGCCATTTGAAAAATTGGTTGAACTTTGTGGTGCTGCAGTGGATTTACTCCATGCACCAGATTTTTACAGTTCCGCTATATATGATTCAACAGTCTGTGTTGCGGAACTAGTAAATTTTACACCAGCACCCTTTGTGATGCTGGCGTAACTGGTGGTTGGTGTTATGTATCGCTCTTCAACAATCTTCCGCGCTTCTGTATTTCTTTTTTCTTTTTTTCTTTTTTCCACGCCGGACAGTCTCGGGAGAAAACAGCATGTTTGCCACTACAATTTACGCATTTGGCCTCATTTTTAGCTCATCGTCACGTAGTGACGAGGTGAGCTGTTGGAATCACTTTTTGTCCGTCGTCCGTTGTGCGAGCGTGCGTCCGTCCGTGGGTAAACAATTTCTTCAAACGACAATTCCTCCTGAACAAATCCTCGGATTTTGACCAAACGTCACAGGAATGATCCTTAGGTGGCCCCCTTTCAAAGTTGTTCCAATGGTTTTGGTCCGTTGCACATCTAGGTCACAGGAGCCAAAAATAGATTTTTTTTTCACCGAAAACTTAAAAAATCTTCTTTACTGCAACCACAAGGCCTAGGTCTTTGATATTTGGCATGAAACGTCATCTAGTGGACCCCTACCATGATTGTTCAAATCATAGTGCTGGTGCTAAAAATGTCCACACCCCGGGACCATTTGGTTTTACGTAGGATTATATAGGGAAAATCTTTAAAAATCTTCTTCTCTGAAACCTCAAGGCCCAGGTCTTTGATATTTGGTATGAAGCTTCATCTGGTTGACCCCTACCAACATTGTTCAAATTATAGTGTTGGGGCCAAAAATGCCCCCGCTCCGGGACCCTTTGGTTTTACATTGGCTTATATAGGGAAACTCTTTAAAAATCTTATTCTCTGAAACCGCAAGGCCCAGGTCTTTGATATTTGGTATGAAGCTTCATCTAGTGGACCACTACCAAGATTGTTCAAATTATAGTGCTGGGGCCAAATATGCCCCCGCCCCGGGGCCCTTTAGTTTTATATAGGCTTATATTGGGGGAAATCTTTAAATATCTTCTCGGAAACCGCAAGGCACAGGTCTTTGATACTTGGTATGAAGCTTCATCTTGTGGACCTCTACCAAGATTGTTCAAATTATAGCCCTGGGGCCACAAATGCCCCTGCTCCGGGCCCTTTGGTTTTACATAGACTTATATATGGAACATCTTGAAAAATCTTCTTCTCTGAAACCACAAGGCCTAGGTCTTTGATATCTGGCATGAAGCTTCATCTAGTGAACCCCTACCAAGATTGTTCAAATTATAGTGCTGGGGCCAAAAATGCCCACGCCCCGGGACCATTTGGTTTTACATAGAGTAATATAGGGAAAATCTTTTAAAATCTTCTTCCCTGAAACCTCAAGGCCCAGGTCTTTGAAATTTGGAATGAAGCTTCATCTGGTGGACCCCTACTGAGATCGTTCAAATTATAGTGCTGGGGCCAAAAATGCCACCGCTCCAGGGCCCTTTTCTTTTACATTGGCTTATATTTCGAAAATCTTTAAAAATCTTCTTCTCTGAAACCGCAAGGCCCAGGTCTTTGACATTTGGTATGAAGCTTCATCTAGTGGACCTCTACCAAGATTGTTCAAATTATAACCCTGAGACCAAAAATGCCCCCGCCTCGTTGCCCTTTGGTTTTACATAGACTTATATAGGGAAAATCTTCTTCAGTCTTTGAAACCACAAGGCCTAGGTCTTTGATATTTGGTGTGAAAGTTCATCTAGTGGATCTCTATCAAGATTGTTCAAATTATAGCCCTGGGGAAAAACTTGCCCCCGCCCCGAGACCCTTTTAGACTTATATAGGGAAATCTTTAAAAAATCTTCGTCCCTGAAACTGCAAGGCCCATGTCTTTGATATTTGGTATGGAGCTTCATCTAGTGCACCTCTACCAAGATTGTTCAAATTATAGCCCACGGGTCACAAATTTTCCCGCCCCGGGACCCTTTGGTTTTACATAGTCTTATATAGAGATAATCTTTGAAAATCTTCCTCTCTGAAACAGCAACGTCCAGGCCTTTGATATTTGGTGTGAAGCTTCATGTAGTGGACCTCTATCAAGATTATTTAAATTATAGCTCTGAAGCCAAAAATGCCCCCGTCTCAGGGCCATTTGGATTTACATAGGCTTATGTATGGGATATCTTTAAAAAATCTTCTTCTCTGAAACTGCAAGGCCCAGGTCTTTGATATTTGGTGTGTAGCTTCATCTTGTGGACCTTTGCCAAGATTGTTCAAATTAAAGCCTTTTTGCTATTTGGAATGAAGCTTCACATTTTTAGACCTCCCTCAACATTATGCACATTATAGCCCTGGGGTCAATAATGATCCTTCCCCTGGGCCCACTTTGTACTCTAAGGATCAGGTGAGCGATCCAGGGCCATTATGGTCCTCTTGTTGCAGTTGAGGTGAGTATCAACATGCTTTTCTTCACCACAATTAGGACAGAGTTTTTTTTCATTGACATTTGCTTTCGTGATGGCCAGTAAAAGCCTGACAAGAGTAACAGGGTTTGGGATGTATACCTCTACGTTAATGGAAAGATATGCTACTTTGATTTCATTGGGTAGAATTGGTATATTAAAATTCAACACATAAGTGCTAGTTCATTTCTACGGACTTTAATATGAAGAACACCAATTACGCCTTGATCTTTCAAGTTTTCGATAATCTCTTCATCTGTACTAGGATGCAGTTCTGGGCTGCGAATCACTCCCTTAGGTGAATTTAGCGTGTGGTGTAACGAGACTTTGACTTGAAGATCAAACAGATGATTTTGCGTTGAGCAGGCTTATAACCTGCTGTTTTCTCTCGACTTCCAAGAGAAGGTCGCCTGATTTGAGTTTTCTAGTGCGATTCACACAATCGCACCAGGAGGGACACTTAAGCTGAAATCTGATCGCTAATGCAAATGGCCGAAGAACCACCAAAATTCTCCATGAAAAAAAAAACATTGCTCCATATTCAAAACAGTTTGAAAAAAAAAATATTGCTCCATATTCAAAACAGTTTGAAAAGTTTCACAATAGACTTTCAGTTAAACTTAATATTATAATTTGTATGTTCTATTAATCAGCATCATGAACGCACATATCCTACTGTTTATTTTTCAATAATTGATTTTTTTTTCAAAAGAGTACTTATCAATGAAAAGCATTGATGACGTATCCGCGGAAGAATACAAGGCACGCCAATGGTAAAACCTGTGACAACCGCGGTAACGAGACGTTTCGCGACATAGACGTTTCGCCCGAAACCGGTCTCAAAACGGGAACAGAATATGATTACCCGATCAGGAAAATCCCGTCCATCAACCAAGAATCTTTTGGTTTAAACATATTTTATTTAATGAGAATGCTTTATGGATCAGTACAATTAACCAATTTTTATGCTGCCTCATTACAATTAACCCATTTTGTACCGGAAATTCAAAACCTGGTAACTGGCAAACAGTGCAGACAAAGATCATCATTTAACAGAATCTCCAAGCTCATCCGTTTTCAGTGGCCCATGTCCAATTATAGGGGAGTCAGATTTCTATTGATAGTACTGTTAGCAGTAATATGCACTTTCAGCAAACAGTTTAGACCCAGATCAGACACCGCTCGTTATGGCGTCTGATCTGGGTCTGCAATGTTTGCAAAATGCCCCCCCCCCCCAAAAAAAAAGACGCTAGGCACATTTGGGTTAATGGGGGTAGCAGTCGGGAGGTTGAATGGACTTTTTGTTTCAGCCATGAAAGCCCTATTCGGCCAATCAAGCCTCCCACTCGATTTTGGTAAAAAGAAACCCCCTCCCAGCAGATTTATCAAACATATTAATTAACCAAATTAAGCCTTCAAACCCCAACACATTTTTTTGCGACACATTTCGCCACATCGCAGCACTAGTAGCGCATGTTAACAACCCAGGGAGGGTGAATGGATTTTCTGTTCAGGCCATGAAAGCCCCATGCAACCCATTAAGCTTCCCACCTCATTTTGACCCCAAAAATCCTCATTTTGGCAAATTAAGCCCCCCAACCAAAAAATTCAATATTTTTCATTAGCCAAATTAAGCCTCCCAACCGTAAAAGAATTTCACCACAACTGGCTGCGACATACCAATGGCACCTCGTATAACAACGCGGGCAAAAACCCAGAGCCCCAGGAGCGGCCAAACACTACGGCATTGAGTGTATGGATTCGTCGTCTGCGAAACTTGTGCTCGACATGTTTATAGATGTAATATGAAATCAATAGGATCATGTGATATTGGTTTATACTCATTTGAATAAGAAACTATACCCTCGCCCATAAATGAGTGTTAATCTTGTTTTTATGGGGTAAACAGACAGTGTGTGATACGTTTCTTTTTCCTGCTTTGTGGTTTAATCGTCAGGTATAATCGTTAATGACAAGAAATATCGAAACTGACTAAAAATATCGAAACTGACAAAAAACAGGAGCTGACTAAAAGTGATGTGAAACGATTAATATTTTTTTTCACACACACAAAAAAAAATTCTTTTCACTTTCTCAAGGTTGCTATTTCCAATAATGTTTTATCGACAGTATAATTAACCGCAAAGCGAGTTGTGTAAATAATTTATATAGTTGTATAGGGAAAAGTAAAACTATACTGCAGGAAGTAATAAGTCATGACCAGCTTGTTTTACCCATTCAGTCCTAACCAGTTAGTTATACTCATCTCGTCCTAAAGACACTGATCAGCCTGTTTGCTCGTTCAGTCCTAACAAGTACCCATTTCGTCCTAAAGACACCGATGTAACCAGCCAGCCGTGGTCCTAAATAGTCGGTTGTACATATTTCGTCCTAAAGACACTGATCAACAGTTATACCCATTCAGTCCAGTCTATTTGTACCCTTTTCATCCTACAGACAAAACTCATGAGCGGGATGAGGCGACTTTGTATACCACTAGGCCCGTCGTTGCGATCCCCAGGATGACGAAGGCAATTTAGCGTTCTTTCTGGTCGTCACTCGGTTGGTAAAAGTCGGAGAGCTTGGGCTCGGGCCCCAGGTCAGCAAGGCTGACATTTTTCCCGGTTACCTGCGCATACAGGCGCATCGTGTATTCGACGTATTTGAAGGTTCTAACGGCGTTCCCTTCGCGACGAAGTTCCTCAGTGATGAAATCAATACGCTCGGTTCGTTTCCGAGACCATTCTGCCTGTGCAGCCTGTAACTGTTCGACCGCTTTATCATATCGCTTGCGTTCTTCGTCCACGCCAGAGCTCTTCAACATGGAGAACATTTAGTTCGAACCCCAGAACGCCAGAGCGTTCACCAGAGCACCGCCAACGAGCATAGTAATACTTGTCATTACTTCATGATATCAGCAGGTATCAGCCCCTGTTTAATTAGCATGTCTTTGGTTGCCATGGCGAGAGCGACGTCAACTATTGCAATGCCCACATCGCGGGGTATGAATAAAAATAAAAAATGAGATCCTTTAAGAGCAATGAAAACATTCATAAGAAAGAAGATGGGTCATACTACTAATAAAGCCTCATCATTGACCCTGTAATTATCCGACAAAGAAAGCCAGAGGAAACATACTGCAATTTTGCGAATTTCGAAAAGGCAGTCGATTCAAAGACTGATATAAATCAAAATGGGGTCCAAATACATAAAAACCTGTCTAGAATATGAGTCTAAATCAATATTTTTTTCTGATTTCTCAGAATATTCACGCTGATCTCAAAGGAACAAAAGTAAAATATAAACTGCACTATGGTTGATGTACGGGGAGACGTTTTACGGCCGCCACACGGCACAACACCAGCTAGTTTAGTCTAGTTTCGGGGGGCTACCCCCATCGACATCTTGCCAAGCCGGGCGTATCCCACAGCGATGCCACAGACGACTGAGCTATGGTAGAGCGCGTTGACAAGCATTTTACCATCAGTTGCCGGGGTTGTCATTATTGCTACGCAACGGGCTTCACTCCATACAGAATGGGTCTGGGTTTGTCTTTAATTGTTGTTGTCGCAATTGCTTAGTGTGCGAAACAACAAGCTGCTTGGGCATCGACGCCGTCGATGAGTAAACGCGGGGTGCCACTTGTGGTGTTTGTACCGCCTGTGTGTCGCGCAAACGCAGAAGAAACATTAGTGCACCACCCTTAAGACAAGCCCCAATTATCCATGGGGTCTAGTCGGTTAGTCCATGGTTGTGTGCTGCGTGACGGTTCCTTTGAGACCGCTTCCTTTGGAGGAATACTGACATCAGCTGCGCTGACAGGTGGACGAAATGAGCCTTTAGCCGTCCGAAGCTGTTCGAGCAGCCGTTCCTGTTTGGCCTTTCTGGCAGCAAATCCAGCACGCCCGGTCGCCACTTTTTTCGGATCCTTAACCGTGTTGCTTCGCAAAGGCGTGGGGGTCGTAACTCTGTCTGCCGGACTCTGTGCTGGCTATTGGTTCTCCTGTTGCTCCGCAACAATCTGCTCGTTCAATTATGCCATAGATTGAAATAGGGCACTGATGTCCAAATCGACAGTGCTTCGCTGTAGTAAGCGCGGCAGTTAGCGGCGCCAAGTACATGCCATAGCGATGGTAGAGCTCGCAGGTAGCACTGCTAAGTGCGCGTCCGACAAACGGGTCGCCCTCGAGGTCAGCAATAAGACCAGGTTGGTTTTCGGCCGGTATCGGGAGAACATAGATGCCAGCCCCGCATAAAGCTGGAGAGCTGTAGACCCCAGCGTCTTCGTCATCGCTGCCCGAAGCCTTGTTTCATAGCGGGCGTAAAGCTTTTCGATTTCGCTATTGTCCAGAGCGTCGATCCGTTCTGAGGTGAGGACCTTCTCATGCACCACTAGTCCATGCTGCTTGTCTTGGCCTCCCACTACCAATGCGGCGAGCCTTTCACGGTATTTTTGCGACCGGTCCTCGAGGACCGGCTCCTCATGGCCGTCTGACGTCGCTGCCGTTCCTTCCGCGGTTGGAGCTTCAGCGTTCTGCCTTTGCTCCGTCGTTCCTATCAGATCATCGATCAGTTCGTCAAAGGCCATTGCTATTGCTTTGCGATTCATTGCGAGTTGGCGGACCAGTCTAATATGGTGTCGAAAGCGCAGGCAGAAGCGTGCGTGTGTGTTAACTGCCTAGCAATAAAGAACAGCAGTACCAGATGCGCCCTAAGCACTGTGATTAGCAGTCCTTCAGTTAGTTCGTACATTACTTAACACCATATAAGCAGCTGGTTGGCCTGTCTTTAATAAAAACTTAGTATGCTTTGTCTCGGTTAACTGCTGCCTCACTGACGCCTGCTGTTCTCGTGTGGAGATCATGTCATTCTCGCGCAAGCAGTCTTCGAATAAATCACGATCCTTGCAGTGAAACAAACAGACCCAGCGCGTCTGCTCGCGCAAGTCCTTCAGGACGGATTTGTACTTTTGGGTGAGGACCCAGACGCTCTGGTCGGCGTGGCGGCCCGAGAACGTTAGCTCTGACAGCATGTTTTTCTTTTTCGTCAAAACTCTCGTGGCCGAGCAGTTATCGACGATATATAAGGTAGGCTCGTCCATAAAAACCTGGTAAAACGCTCGCAGATAATCGTGAAGCCGCTCGCCGGGGTCTAGAACGTAGACCTCAGGGTTGGTCCAGATCCAGGGGGGCTGGTATGTTTTATTATACTTTATGGTGGGGCAGAGGACCACGATGCGCCGAAAGAACTCCCGGTAGGGGCCTTCGAGCAGATCGAGAATAAAAACGGTTTTTCCGCATCCCGTTTGCCCGCATATTGTCGCCGAATGGGCCGTGTGCGGTAGGAGATGTATTATTCGTTCCTCAGGAACATTAATAGACCGCTGAGACGAACCGGCCATTTTCGATGTTAAGGTGTGCATTCATGATGACGTAGAGGTAGATGTTCAATGCGCCAGCAGCCTCGGCTCTTTTCGTTTTCTGGATGGTCACACCGTGGCTGGCATTCTCTATCCGCCCGCCGAAGCCGTGGAGCCGGTCGTCGTCGCTTGTCCTGAGGTCAAGCCACAGCGCGTACTTGCTGGTGAGGCATGTTGCAAGGCTGACGTCGGCTAGGGCAAGGTTTTTTTTACCCTGTCATACAGGATCGAAATGCGGCTTCTGTACTGGTTGTTGATCATTTGGGTCAGCTCTGGCAGGGTGACCATGTCATAATCAAGACAGGTGTTTCCAATGTTGAAAGAGGCACCTCTGCCTGTGGCCTGGATCACACGGTTGTAGTCGTTGAACGTGAGCTCATACTCGAGTCGGTCGCCCAGCGCGCTCTGGTAGAATGGCATGTGGCTTTCGAGTAGCTCGAAGTCCAGTGGGATGTAGAAACGATTGCCGAAAGCATCGGCGACGGATGTGTCCTCTAGAACGGACTCGTCTTTGTTCCCAGCATTGATTCGGATCCTCATCGTATTTTGGTTTTCCGACGTATCAATGCCTTGGTACTGGCCATTTTTCCTCTCTGAAGCCGTCCTCCAGAGATCGCGGTAGCAGTGGTACACGTCACTGTCGTCGATGCTGAGGACCTCATTTCCCGAAATTTTAATGACAGTCTTTTTCACGAGGGCGCGGCCTAGGTTCTGAACCAAGGTCCAATTGGCATCATCTTCGCTGTGTAGTGTGATGGTGAAGGCCAACCTCGCGGTCCCAGGAACGATGACATCATGTTGGCCGAGGTTGGGGAATCGAACGAGAAGCTGCTGGTTCGGGCCGATCGTGCTGGGGTTGTTAGTTATCGACACCGATTGCCTCACCCCTTTCACCCCAAGGGGTTCGCGGAGGCACCGGTAGGGGTCAAGCTTTCGTCCGTACTTACTTGATGACATGGTGTCAGCTTCGTTGACACTCGACAAAGTCTGTTTTAAAGATGCGCGACAACCTTCAAATGCATATACTTGTTACATAAATATGGCTGACTTTGAAAACCCCACGTTCGAAGACTGGCCCGACCCTTATGATGACGCCGACTATGATGACGCCGACTATGATGTGTCCAACCTGCCAGACGCTGTAATGGACCCACCACCGGACGTCGAGCAAGGACTACGAGCGGCCGGGGACAATCTTCAGAACCTCCGAGGCGAGTTACGATGGACAGCACTTTCTGACCAGAAGAGGCGCCTGGTCGATACTTTCTACAAAGAAGTGCGCCGTGCTTATAAAGGGTTGCGCCTCGAAGGCAGTATCGACTATGACCAATTTGGGATAGATGACCATGATCTATTAGACCCCCGGCGACAAAAAGATTACTATCGCTGCGACAAGGGGAGGATTCCGGTTTCTGGCTCTGTCCACACTGGCCTCGAGATATGGAACAAGGGGTGTAAATGCAATTCGGCAATCACTGAGGCTCACTGACTATAAATCGAATATGCCGCGTCTCCACAAAGAGGCTGTGGATACACTCCAAAAAGCAGAGGAAACCCTCCCAAAAACATTACGTCGAGATGACAGAGCTCCCCGGCGAAGCCCACGACTTAATTCAAACAACAGGAGATGTCGAGACCGCATTGAAGACAATTGATGATCATCCTATCGACACCGCGTGGGTCACACAGGCCAAAAGAGAGCTTGCTGGGCTTGAAAAGGCTATGACTCGAACCCGAGATGAGTTGGTGAACAGCCTAGGGAAGCTGTCAAAGGTCGACGAGGGAAAATCCCTAGTTGAAAAACACTTGGCCAGGGAGCGGCGGAAAATGACGGAAACGGACGACACCGAAATCCAACAGGAAATTCGGGACCGGATCAATCCTCGAGAGTGAGCTTTCTGACATCGAAATCGAAAGACAGTCGAGGCTCGAAGCCCTCTCTACGAACAGAGAAGCTCTCCGGTCCCAGATTAACAGAATCTGTGAGACATTCAGGAAGACAAGATGCTGGCTGAGCGAATACGGACACTCTTCAGCGAACAGAAGATAACGATCGTGAGCATCCTAACAGCGGTTGGGATGGCAATTTCGACCCTAGTGCTTGCCCTCACCGGCGGCGGGAGTGAACCGGCCACCCGGCAAGGGCGAGGTCAAGGAGTGGGTAAAAAAGTACCTACAGTCCTGTAAGAACTGTATTCAGTTTTATTAAAATCTATCAGGTCATATCCGATGTTGACATATTTGGTATAGCGAAATAACTCTAGTTTCGTGCAGCCAATCTATAACTGCAACTGCGTAGAAGTTTATAACGTCAACTGCGTTTATGTAGGACTTGAAACGCGAATATAACCCTTCACACGTTAGATACGTTAGCGTCATGACGTTGCGCTATTGTGAGATTGCTGGGCGTTACGTTTACAACCGCAGGACGAATATTTGTTACAAGTAGAATTATTAAGGATTTCGAAGAAGTAAAAAGGTGCAAAGTCGGTAAGATGATTTGATTAATTGCCTTAACAGCTGGAGATTAAGTTCTTATAATTTTATAAGAGATGCCTTTAGTTTTTGACCGATATTTATATAGTTGTTCTTTACGAGGCAATCCAAACAGTTTTAAAATGAAATGTACATGATAAACTGCTTTACTGTGAGTATGATAAAGAACTACAGGCGACTGCTGTTGCATAACGTGTAATTATTTTCGCTTGTTTATATGTCTTTGTATCTAGCAGTTTTTATTTTTATTGTTTCAGAGAATCGCTATCATTGTTCACATGTACAACACATAAAGATTCAGGCGCATATCTCGCACGCTTCCTTGTTGTAATCCGAAATTCCTTACAATTCTCGACTGGCTGTAGTGGTACACAGAACGATGGATACGGCGGATTCGCTAGATGAAACTACGGACCTTTTAAGTAAGAAACGTGTCCGTAGCGAACAGCTATCCCAATTGACAAAACTCTATAATGAATTAGAGAGGAGCATGAGCTCATACCAAAATAAAGACTTTGTGAAGTCGTTGTACGGTAAATTAAATGATCGCTTTGAACAGTTCGGGTCGGCACATTAACAGTGTCTAGATCTTTGCACGGAGTCAGATGCAGCGAATAATCTGGAACAGAATTTTGATAGCTGTCAGAAGAACTTCGTCGAGTTCCAGAACAGGTTTTCTCAGTGGATTACGGAAGGAGAAAGGCCTACACCTGATGATAATGACGGTAGTTCACATGTCAGCCGCACAACCTCGTGTGCGTCTGTTTCGTCACAGAATAGACTACGGACTGCAACGGCTAAGCGACTTGTAGCAGAACTGAAACTGAAACAGTTGTCCAAAAGGCACGAAATGGAACGTGCTCACAAGGAATTGGAGTTAAAACAGCAGCTGTTTGAGCAACAGTGTAATGTTGAGGAAGCAGCTCTCGAGGAATCAGTTTGGCAGCAGGCAGTAAATGAGGAAAGCGACAAAACCACCGAGTCCACGGTTGTACCTTCTCTTCCAACCATGCTGGATACGATACATGATGGTATACGGGACCACGACGGAGCGGTAGGAGGAGCTGACTATAATCCGGTAGCTATGGTAACTGCAAAGACGCAGGTAAGATCCGAGTCTCCGAAGAGAAATGGCCAGGATAACCTGTCTTCAGATTCAAAACAGTCTGGCTGAAGAGAGAACTATAGTAGATAAACATGTTTGTCTTTCAGCCACCAAGTTTGCTGTGTGTGTTAACGAAGGCCAAGACAAGCTTCCTACGCTATACTGGTTACCAAAACTTCATAAAAAACCTTACAAAGCACGGTTTATTGCAAATTCTAGTTCTTGCACTACCACTGAACTTTCTAAATTATTAACTTCCTGTCTTACTGCTATTAAAACGCATGTAATTAAATATTGTGATAAAGTCTTTGAAAGATCAGGAAGAAATCTGTTTTGGTCTATAAAAAATTCGAATGAGGTTTTAAATAAATTGAAATCTAGACAGTTTCGTGCTTCTAGTCTGTCTACCTACGATTTTTCCACTCTTTACACTACACTTCCTCATAATCTTATAAAAGAAAAGCTTAATGATTTAATTGAATGGGCTTTTCACAGAGAAGATTCTCTCTATCTTGCATGTAATGTCAGAAATGCATTTTTCACTTCTAAAGAGCATAAGAATTATACACTTTGGTCATGTCAGAAAGTGTGTGATGCCCTCACCTTTCTACTTGACAATATTTATATTAGATTCGGTACTAAGTTATTTAGACAAGTTGTGGGTATTCCGATGGGTACTAATTGCGCACCTCTTGTGGCTGATCTGTTCTTGTATTGTTATGAAAGAGACTTCATTTTGTCGCTTTCCATTGCTAACCAATCTGAAATTATTGAAGCTTTTAGCTCTACTTCTAGATATTTAGATGATTTATTAAATATTGATAATACCTATTTTGATGGTTTGATCAGTCAGATTTACCCCCTAGAACTTCAGTTAAATAAAGCAAATTCTTCTGATACAGAGGCCCCGTTTTTGGATTTACATCTATCTATTGTAGATGGATTTGTTTCGTGCAAAATGTATGATAAACGCGATGACTTTGATTTTGAGATTGTAAATTTTCCTTTTTTGGATGGTGATGTTCCTCGTGCGCCATCCTATGGCGTTTATATTTCGCAATTAATTCGATTTGCTAGAGTGTGTAGTCATGTAACTGACTTCAACACTCGTAATAAATTATTAACGGCTAAACTTCTTAATCAGGGTTATCGGTACCATAAACTACGCAAAGCCTTTTCAAAATTTTATAGACGCCATTCTGATTTAATTTCAAAATTCAATATTGGACTTAAATCTCTTCTGCAACAAGGTCTATCGGAACCCGAATTTTATGGTGACTTAGTATATAAATTCAGAAAAATATATAACCGCAATGACTTCAGCACCCAATTTCGTAAAATAATTCTTCGATATAAAAAGATTGGGTACAACATGGATATTATACGACAGACTGCATGCATGGTAGTTAACCCAATCACGGTTGGCAACTTTGCTTCCCTCTTTAATTGCACGCCGGTGGGTCAGGCCTCAGATTCTATGACGGCTCCAACGTAAAGGCTTATTGAAAATTAAAGAGATAATGTTGGTTGGTGCCTGATGCTCTGTCTCTGGTCGGGCTCATCGGAGTCTAACTGTTGGTTTTCTTTTGCTCCAGCATTTCAGTGGTTTCTTGCTGTCGAGTCCTCACCGTTGTCTCACCTCTGTGGTTCTTTGATTTCTGTGTTCACGGAGATGTTGCACTGATGAGTTAGGAGGCCTTCATGCGGACTGAACAAATTATTTGTCTAAATCGCGACGGAAGTAAGGGCGAGGATTGTGGCCACGTAAAATCGATTTAAGCCCCCCAGTGGAAATCTTCCACTGGCCGTTCCAAGGCGGCTCTTCTGTGGCGATTTATTTATGTTGTTGTTTGTTACTTGCTGTGTGTGTCGCTTGTGTCTTTTGATTTTGGATGGCCATATGGCCGTTTTGTGGGAAAGTAATTGTCCATATGGCCTTCCTTTGTTTAGGTTTCCGTTGTGGTCTGGTCGCTTAATGTTTGTATTTCTTTCCCTTTGGTGTCTTTTATGGATGGAGTAAGTTAATTGTATCAATTCCTGGTCTTTGTTTTACTTCTACTTTCCAGCACTTTGCAGCTACACTACAGGAGGGGTTTAACCTGCCCAAACCAGAACCATTGACATTTAATGGCACACCAACAGACTATTGCAAATTCATAAGTAACTTTGAAACAAAAATAGAAAACAAAGTTAATGATGAAAGACTCAAATTAAGTTACTTAATTCAGTATTGCAACGGCGAGGCAAAATCCTGCATAGAAGACTGTGTGTTGCTTGAACCATCTGAGGGTTACAAACGTGCTAGGTCTATATTATACTCACGGTATGGCAGACCGCATGTAATTGCCAGATCCTATATAGACAAATTGGTAGGTGGTCCACAAATAAAGGAATCCGACACCGACGGGTTCTCAAGTTTAGCATTAGATATGCAAGTATGTGAAATTACGCTGTCTAAGTTAGGGCTTGCTTCTGATGTCGATAAGTCAGAAATTTAAGACGCGTCGTGAAACGCTTACCCATGCATCTTCGAGCTAGGTGGGCAAACGTTGCGCATTCAATCAATGAGCCGGCGTTAGGTTATCCCGGTAGAGAGGCTAAATTTTCCGACCTAGCCAAATTTGTCGATGAAAAATCTCGCGTCGCTAGCTCGATGTACGGTCTAGATCTTTCAAGAGAAAATACTCCGAATAAAGGGGGTAGGGGTTCTCATAGCCAACATCAGAGTAATGCGGATAGGATAAAGGTCACAACACTTGCTACCAGTGGTGAAACTGAAATAGCTAAGCCTGAGCGAAAATGTGGTTGTTGCTCAGGTACCTGCTACAATTTGGAATTATGTAAAAAGTTCAAACAAATGAGCATCGCTGACCGATATCAGTTGGTCCGTAAGATGAAAGTGTGCTTTAAATGTTTGAAATGTAAACATTTTTCCAGACAATGTAGAAAGCCGCAAGCCTGCACAGTGCCTGACTGTGAGCAATTGCATCATATTTTGTTGCATAAATGGACGGCGGAGTCTGATCACGTGGATACACAGCCCTCTGTCAGTTGTGGGGTGACGAAATCCTCTGCGCCCAAACATTGTTTGGGGATTATTCCTGTTGTGGCCACGGGTGGGAATGGTAACTCATGTGAGACGTATGCACTTCTTGATGACGGTGCAGACAAGACGTTATGTGATGAACGCTTGCTACGTGCTCTCAATGCTGACAGCAGACAGGTGACGTTTAACATTTCAACAGTGAACTCCACGGGCTGCGTTACTCATGGACAGGAGGTCGATCTACAAGTTCAGCACTTGAACAGCACTGATAGAGTAGATCTGCAAAATGTATGGACAGTCAAGAGACTCCCTATTTCATCCCGAACCGCTGCGGTAAGTGCCGATATTAAGAAATTGTCTTATCTGAAGGACATTGATGTACCAAGTATTGCTACCACAGATGTTATGCTGTTGATAGGCACATATTCGCCAGCTCCCTATATCCCATTGGAAGTTCGTTCGGGGAACAGTGACCAACCGTATGCAATTCGTACACGTCTGGGTTGGGCGATACGTAGACCTGTCCAGGCTTCTAATGCATCAGGCGGAATCAGTGTAAATTTTCAGCAATCCACTGATGTTTTATTGCAGCAGCAGCTAGAACGAATGTGGACAACGGACTTTGATGACAAAATTAGAGACGAAACAAAGTCCATGTCAGTGGAAGACAAGCTTGTCATGCAGAAGATGGAGTCTTCTATCTCTTTTGAGAATGGACATTACCGACTTGGACTTCCTTGGCGTGACGAGAGCTCTCGTTTGCCAAACAACATGACGTTGGCACATGCCCGCTTACAGCAGTTGAGGCGCAAGTTGACTCATGACCCGTCCTTGCATCAGAAATATGCAGACACAGTCAATGACTACATAGCAAAGGGTTATGTTAGTGAGGTGACAACCATTGATACCACCTCGAACCGCATTTGGTACCTACCGCACCATCCTGTGAGTAATCCAAACAAACCTGGAAAAGTGCGTGTGGTGTTCGATTGTGCAGCTAAGTATGAAGGTATTTCCCTGGACAGCCAGCTTTTACAAGGTCCCGATTTGAATAACAGTTTGGTCGGCGTTGTTATCAAGTTTAGACAGGAACAATTAGCTCTGGCTGCTGATATTGAATCAATGTTTCACCAGGTGCATGTTCTGGAAAGAGACTGCGATGCCCTACGCTTTCTGTGGTGGCCGAACGGGGATATCACGAAGCAACCTAGATGCTACCGTATGCAGGTTCATCTGTTCGGTGCAACACCGTCACCAAGTTGTGCTGCATATGCCCTCAAACGAACTGCCGATGACAACGCACATGTATTCGATCCAGAGGTGGTGTCGACTGTCAAGAAAAATTTCTATGTTGACGACTGTCTCAAATCTGTTCCATCAGAGAAAGTTGCAGTGAAGCTAACCCTAGACTTGCAGTCTCTGATGAAGATGGGTGGTCTCCGGCTTACAAAATGGCTCAGTAACAGCAGGTACGTTCTTCGCTCGATACCAGAGTCCGAAAGAGCTCCTTCTGTTGTAAGCCTTAACCCTTGCGACGATCTGCCTAGAGATTGTGCTTTAGGCATAAACTGAGACGTAAATGACGACAAAATCAAATTCATAGTTCAGGTAGCAGATCGACCATTCACTAGACGTGGCATACTTTCAATAGTAAGCTCCATATTTGATCCACTTGGGCTCGTGTCGCCAATCACACTTCGGGCGAAGACCATTGTCCAAGATCTATACAGAAAGAAGCTTGGACGGGATGACGAAATCCCGCTGGCGAACCAGACTGAATGGAAAAGTTGGTTAGCTACCCTACCACATTTGCAGAATATAACTGTGAATCGTTGTTTCAAGCCTCAAGGGTTTCATGACACAATCAATGCACAGTTGCACATATTTAGGGATGGGTCAGAACTCGGTTACGGAGCAGCTGCATATTTGAGGTTAGTTGACGTCTATGGCTATGTTACCTGTTCGCTTGTTATTGGCAAGGCTCACCTATCGCCAATCAAAAGGTTGTCAATTCCAAGGCTTGAACTGTCTGCAGCTGTGGTTGCATGTCGACTTTATCGACTTTTATCTGACGAACTGGAACTAAACTTGGACAGGGTCACGTTCTGGACCGATTCCATGATCGTTCTAGGCAACATCAAAAACGTTTCGCGACGTTTTAAAACATCAGATCAGTGGTGCTACATCGAATCAAATTTGAATCCTGCGGGCATAGCATCAAGAGGAATTGATGCGAGCGATACAGAGAAACTCAGAGTTTGGCTGAACGGGCCTGAGTTTATTTGGCATGACAGTCTGCATTGGCCACAGCAAAACCTGACATGTAACATACCTGACGACGATGTTGAGATTAAGAAAGAGGTAGTGATCAACAACGCTACTGCTAGTTACTTTATCGACAGTTTTGCTGATCACTATTCTGACTGGAGAAAACTGCAACGTGCTACGGCGTGGTTGACGAGGTTTAAAGTAGAAGTAAAATAAAAGATCAGGAATTTCATCCTGAACGGTGCCGACGAGGTAATCTCACCTTAACAGAAATACAGAAGGTTACGAATGATATTTCAGTCTGTGCCCAAGAAACTTCCTTCATGAAGGAGACCACCAGCTTGAGAAACGGGAATCCTGTGGGAAAAGACAGCCACATTGCGTCACTCAATCCTGTTTTAGTTGATGGATTGGTTCGTTCGAAGGGACGTGCGAGCTTTGGAGCTATTAGCAGGTGTCCTGTTATACTGCCAAGTGGTCATCACGTGACTACACTTATCATTCGCGTCCTCCATGAGACTACGGGTCACGTCGGAATTCAGCAAGTGTTAGCCGCAACCCGTGAAAATTACTGGATTGTTAAGGGGCACAGTGCAGTGAAGAAAGTTTTAAGGGTTGCATCCTGTGCAAACGCCAACATGCTCCGTTGTGTACGCAACAGATGGCCCCCTTGCTTGAGGAACAAATGTCTCCAGACAAACCACCATTTTCGTTTGCAGGAGTAGACTATTTTGGTCCACTGATTGTAAAGGCAGCTCGAACCCATTTGAAAAGATATGGGTGCCTATTCACGTGCCTTACGACCAGGGCAGTTCATCTAGAAATTGCCCACAGTTTGACCGCTGATTCATTCATTGCTGCCTTTCAACGCTTTACAAGCCGACGAGGAGTTCCAGAGAAAGTGTTCTCTGACAATGGATCAAATCTTGTCAATGGCGACAAGGAGTTGCGGAAATCCGTACAAGAATGGAATGAATCAAAAACAGGTCGACATATGTTGCAAAGGGAAATTGGATGGCATTTCAATCCACCGTCTGCAAGCCATATGGGTGGGGTATGGGAACGAATGATTCGTTCTACACGTACTATTCTGAAGGCACTTGCCAGTGAACAGCTACTCACTGATGAACAGCTACAGACACTTATGGTGAGGCAGAGCGGATTATGAATGACAGACCTATAACACCAGTAAGCAGCGATCCTAAGTATCCACCGGCTTTGACTCCTAGCATGCTGTTGTTGATAAAATCTAACTCCAGTATCCCTTCAGGCGTGTTTGTAAATGACGTATATTCCAAGAGCTGGTGGAGGCAGGTGCAGTATCTCGCCTCTGTGTTTTGGATAAGATGGGTTCGCGAGTATTTACCTGCACTCCAGGTCCGACAGACGTGGATGAGGGCAAAGGCAGAACTTCGCAAAGGTGACATTGTGCTTGTGGCCGAGGTTACCATCCCTAGAGGTCAATGGTCATTAGGCAGGGTTATCGATGTAAATGTGGGTCGAGATGGGCATGTTCGTAGCCGCGTGATCAGAATGCGTACATCGCAAATAGTGCGACCAGTCACTAAGCTGTGCTTGCATGAAAACTCAAATTGACGATATTGTTGGTTATGTAATGGTCATTTGTTTGTTTTTATGCACATATGGGTATCTAAACTTGATGAAATTTAGGGAAATTTCATGGTGGGGACTGTAAGAACTGCATATACTTTTATTAAAATCTATCAGGCCATATCCGATGTTGACATATTCGGTATAGCGAAATAACTCTAGTTTCGTGCAGCCAATCTATAACTGCAACTGCGTAGAAGTTTATAACGTCAACTGCGTTTATGCAGGATTTGAATAGCGAATATAACCCTTCACACGTTAGATACGTTAGCGTAATGACGTTGCGCTATTGTGAAATTGCTGGGCGTTACGTTAACAACCGCAGGACGAATATCTGTTACAAGTAGAATTATTAAGGATTTCGAAGAAGTAAAAAGGTGCAAAGTCGGTAAGATGATTTGATTAATTGCCTTTACAGCTGGAGATTAAGTTCTTATAATTTTATAAGAGATGCCTTTAGTTTTTGACCGAAATTTATATAGTTGTTCTTTACGAGGCAATCAAAACAGTTTTAAAATGAAATGTACATGGTAAACTGCTTTACTGTGAGTATGATAAAGAACTACAGGCGACTGCTGTTGCATAACGTGTAATTATTTTCGCTTGTTTATATGTCTCTTTGTATCTAGCAGTTTTTATTTGTTATTGTTTCAGAGAATCGCTATCCTTGTTCACATGTACAACACATAAAGATTCAGGCGCGTATCTCGCACGCTTCCTTGTTGTAATCCGAAATGCCTTACAAGTCCCTCGGGCGTGCCCTGGCCAATTTGGCCGGCAAGGCCGCGGCTGCTATGCCCGGAATCATCTGGTCCATCGTCTCTTGGCTCTTCAGCAAGCTATGGAAGACCGCTTCATGGCCCGCAGATAATTTGTGGGCCTTTGTCATCGGTGTTGGGGCCCTTATTCTCGTGGCTTCACGGGATTGGTTATCTCGACCGTTACCGCGGAGTGATAAACCAAGGCACCACTAAGCCAACCCCGATCCCTGCGACTATGAGAGCTGTTTTTTCTTCTTCATGGTCGAGACCGGATTTCCAGTCTGCTGGTGTGACTACCGTGGCAGACGTAGGCGACCCTTCGGGAGGTTGTCCTGCGAGTACTCGCGGGTCGGTCCCGACAGTTTTCCCTTGGAATGTCCTGTCGCTGCCAGCACTGTTGGCGCTGATCGGTGCTGCCGTGTTTATTCCTGGGTTGTGGCCGATGACAGCGTCTGACCCCGCTATTCGGATTTGGTTATTATAACCTTGGACATTGCCGGGCTGGAGTGTCATGTCGCTCGGCATCAAGAAGAGCGCTCTCCCGCAGATGTAATCCAGTGGTGTGGATGCATATTGCAACGTCTTTTGATAGCGATCGATGCTGCTGGGGATGTCGACGGGTGAGGCGATGGCGCCTTCGAGATTCGTCGTAAACTGCTTTTGGGCGTCGAACCCCGTCCAGACTTTGAGAATGTTGTAACGGGTCTGAGCTTGTGCTCCCAAGATTGCCCAAACGTAAGTCCGAATCGAGTCGTTGAGGCGCTCGACACCCGCATGCGTGAAACCTTCTGATTTAACGAGAATGAAAGTCGTCCACGCCTTTGAAATACGTATCCTTATTATGGCGTATGGCATCCTTCGAGTGAAAGAAGGGGCCGTCGGAGCTGTGATAACTGCGGTATTTCCCCGAAGGGGTCATGAATGTACTAAAAGATCCGAGGCCTTGACACCCGTAGTCCAACTTTTGCCTCCAATCCGTAGAAGGCGAAATGGCGAACTCCTCGCAAAGCCGCTTGTAGGCCCTGGAGTCATATTGGTTATCGAACCATGAATTGGACTTGTCCCCAGGGAGGGCGACTTTTAGCTCCTTAAGCAGACGCCTCGTCGTATAATAGACATGAAAGCAATACAGGCTTGCAAGAAGGGGCTCCTCCGCTTGGAGATGTTCCTGGAATGAAATACCACATCCGGCGGTTGCGCACCAAACCGTAAAGTTCAGCCGACACTGCCACCAGTTTAAGGAGGCATGCTGCCAGTTGTTGTACGTCTTGTTTACCGTAGTGACGTCCTAGGTAAGCGGAGGGTTTTGATAATCGGAGAAGACGTCCGGGTACTTGGCAAGGAAGTGACTTCCCTTATCGTCGACCATCATGACTAGGGTGGGCGCCCCGGCCGCTGACTTCCTTTCTTTGAAACGGCCGCCTACCTGATATTTTGCCGAGCTATTAAACGTAAATGCCTTTATATCTATACCCATTTTGGTGCTGTTCAAGTTTTATTAGTATGTACATCACACTCACTGACGTACAAAATAATGTGCCAATCAATCTTGCCAGGACCCTGTCTGCGGGTGAGCGAGAGATTGCTCTCTGCGAGTTGACGTATTATCACCGGTGGTACAACATATGCACGGCGAAAAGGAACAATAAGGTCTCAAATAACAAGACTGAAAAAACAATACCTGACGGGTATTATAACGTCTGTGAGTTGAATGAAAAGGTGTTTAAGTGGTTGAACGCCGAACTCACTTTTGATGAACCGTCTGGTCTACTGCATCTAATGACATCTCAAGCCCTGTCGCCCATTGAGGCTAGTGGGGTTTAGAATGGACGATCCGCCTCGCGCCGCGGTTTCTGGACGGGATTGTGTCCTTTGGGCGGTTTGCCGGTGCTAGTGTGAGGGCCGGATTCGGCTCTGCGCTGAAGCATCATGCAGTCCATATATTTCTTCAAGCCCCTATGGGCTCGGGCCGCTGAACTAGTAAGACGCCGTTTAGAAAACGCTTGTACAGTCGAATTTTATCACCTCGAGCACCGTTGGGACTGTAAAGCTCGGTTTGAGATGGAGAATGGTTCTTTGATGAACAATCATAGCACCATGACAGGAAGAACAACACGTTCTTGTCCGATCTACAATAAAGACATGTTGCGTGGGTTCGTTGGGGTCGCCTCGTAGAGGTGATTTCAATGTTTACACTCAACATGCCTTTTGAAAACAAAATAAGGAAATAAAACCCCCACCAATCTAAGTGGCCTTATATATACAGATTTATAGAGACTTGGGGACTCAAGGGGGAGTCCGATTATACCGCAGTGGATAGTGTCATCTCGGATCGAGCATTTGAAGTTCCACTGTTTACAAGGTCATATTTGTGCAACTGTTATTATGTTATAGAACCGAAACTGGTATGTCTGAGTCGGCGCCGGTCTGCTGTGGCACGTAGTAGTGTCCCGTTACAAAGCGCGAAACCGATGTGCTGTGTGCCACAACCGAATGGAAACCTGGTTCAGATATGATTGTTTTGGTCCGAGGTTCATGTATATATTTATGTATACTTCATTCCTCATCGTCCTTATAATCTTCTTCTTTGATATAGAAGTTTGTTTACATGTAAGTAGATTTTCGTAGTGATTAAGTTATCTATTTATGTGTCTATTTATTTATTTACTTATGTATTTTATTCATTTATTTATTTACTCATTTATATTTGATCTCAAAGTTGAGAATTATTATACATATGAAGTCGTAACATGCTAGGCTTAATAGCCGGTGAATTCATTAAACATAGTGGTATAACCAAAAGTGGCCACCATACTATTACGGTGACACATGCTACATGACACAGTGGATGTACATAAGGGTGCGGATGTCTTTGGGACCTCTGTACGCGACGGCACAAGCGTCAATGCGTCAGCCAAATGTGCATCCACTGAAATATTTCCGTTCCTATAACTTACTATGGGTGATCGATAATGCAACCAGGAAGTTCTTTTTATTTTTTAATCAAGTAAAACACGAATTTATTTTCTCCAATCATATTATGCACTTTTACTTTAGGCAAAACAGTGTCCGACTGCAAGCTGATTACACGCCCCATTGGCCGGTTTTAAAGAAACTATGAAACGCAATATTTTATTGGCTTTTCTAAACTATGCCAATTATTGTTAGACGCCAGATTAATAATTGGGCGGAGCATCTTAATGCTGTCAGCTTTACCCAACTAAAAGATATAGTGTAGAATCATCGTTCAGAATTGTATGTTACAAGAAAATTTATGTTACTATCACCGCACACACCTGTATCCTGCAATGAAACCTTGCTCCCCACACCACCCAACCGCCTCAGTAGATACACCGCAGATTCTCATCACGAAGTCCTTTTATGCTTGTTAATGCCACCATCATCATTATCATCAACATCATCATCATCGGCGCAATCATCAAATTAATTATTATTATTACTATTATTATCATCATCATCATCTTAATTATTATTACATTCACTGCTACAACTTGTAACTGTTATATCCTATGCCTCATACGTCAATATTATGTGTGACATGAGAGATCAATAAACGAATTATTCTGTTCTGTACTGCAATTAACGTCAAAGCCCGGAGAAGTTATAACAATGAATCGCGAATTAGCTAATATCTTAGGCTCTTCCGACAACACTTTCAAAGCTCCTCCCACGACCGTGAACCCTGTCAGTGGCGTTCAAAAGGAACCCCACTCCCAGACGTTCACTGCAGATGAGCCACACAAGCTGGTCGTCCATCGTGAGGTCTACTTTCATCTTGCTGAATTAAGTACTTCAGACAATCTGTATAACGGTCGCCCCTCTACACTGCTAAGATCTGTCCCCGTCGAGAATGAAATGTGTGGATCTGGTAGAACTGAGTCATTTCCTGTCTAACAGTACAAAAGGTTGTCGTCAGGGCCTGTTTCACAGCTAACTATCTCACTTAGAGATACCAACGGGGAGATGGTACCATTCGAGTATATGAGTGTAACCCTACATATAAGGAATGGTTGACGCAAGCGGCCCCAGTGGGATCAGAAAATGCCCTGGTGTGGCTTTGGCTGGTCTTGGTGACACTGAGGGGTTCGATAAGGACGGGAAGGAAGATCGATTGTATGCCTTCCAACTCTCTGATGAGGCTACAAAAGAAAAGAGGTCCCCCAAGCGGAGTCATTGGCATTCGGTGATCTCGGCGGCGTAGATACCTCACATGCCGTTCAAAACTGGGTTCATATGCTGGCCGTCACTGGGAGCAAGTGGGTTGCTTTTGCGGACCCCGTCCAACAAACAGGGTGGCTTATTGACATACAAATCTCGTCTCCGTACGTTATGACTGGAAAGCAGCACAAAGTTAGGAAGGTAGTTAATAGTGGAACTCGACTGTGCTCGTATATCCCCGGGACGAAGAACATTGTCGTTTCCGAAGATAACGTGCTAAAGACAAGCAACGACCGGCAGGGAAGCCTGAAAATAGTCTTCGAATTCCTCCCAGCGGGAATCATTGGTATGAACTTGCCAACATCATCGATCAACCTTGATCTATTTCTCGGAGATAGACCCGACGACTTTGTTGATGTGTTACCCGGCTTCAAGCTCAAGTGGAGTCAAGCAAATACTAATAAAGAAGTTGCGATTTATATACAAGTACAAGAAACGCATCGAGTGCAGTTCACTCTTGAAGGAATCCAACACCAAGTTGAATACCGTCATTTAGATCTACATAATATTTTTATAGGCCCAGTGTCTCTCAAAAGGCTGCGGTTTACGCCCGGTGCGCTCACAACAGACCAAGCTATAGTCATTATTAGCCAGTAGTCTATTTAACCCATCCAGCTCGAGAGGTAGTACACGATGGGCCTCTACCCAGGACTTGAAACCGGAGACAAACACCGCCTTCAGCACGTGGCCGAGGTCAAATTCCGTCTCGAAAAAGAACGAGACTTTAGAGCCTCGCTGTACATGAAGTACCGGCGCGGGGCTAATGTTGTTGATGGGATTGATACCACGCTTACTACGACTAGCGTAGGGTGGCTGCTTCTGGCGTCGGGCTCTTGTCAACTATCATCGCGACGCCTGTCGCCATTGGCCTTGGAGCTGGGGCGATTGTTTGTGGGTTGCTTGGTGTTGGTTGGAAATGTTTTGGACAAAAACTCCAAACAAAAGCCAAAAAACACGACGAGATTCGTATCTTGGCTGAGTCGAAGCTAAACTCAATCGCCGACCGCCGACCGCATTTCTATCGCGCTGAACGACGATAATATATCTGAAACGGAATTTTGCCTGATTCTGTGTGAAATCGATAAGTTCAATCAGATGAAAGAAGAAATTCGTCAGGCCAGAAACAAACTGTTGGTTTGTCGGAGAAGGAAAAAAAGAAGTTGTTTCAACGTGCGAGAGACGGCCCGTACCAAGCTGTTGGAAGAGTTGGACAAAGCTGGTCACAGTGGCACCTGAATATTTCTTGCTGGCGAGCATAAAAGAGTGCAGGCTACCTAGACAAGCAGTTGTTTTCGTTAGAGACTTAATGCTAACAAAGCAACAATAAATACATGGATCGACGCCTTGCGGATATTTATTACAGCCCTAAGGGTTACTGGAGGGGTCTTTAGGCCATAAAGAAGCTGGCTTCTGCGGCTAAGACCTCAGAAGATGTGGCCCGAGCTTGGTTGAAGAAGCAGGCCATCTGCCAGATCTACCCCGCCGCCCCGCAGCACGTTCCACGACCTAAATTCGACATCACCAAGCCGAACGAGGTCTATCAAGCTGACCTTCCCTTTTCTGCCACACGACCGTGTTCGTGTTCGCAAAGCGAACAAGCGCACGTACAAATACGCCCTTACCGTGGTTGATGTAGCCTCACGCTTCAAAGAAGCTGAGCCTCTGGCCACTAAAGAAGCCAAAGAGGTTGCTGAAGCTTTGTCTCGCATCTACAGGTGAGGCCCGTTGAAGTGGCCCAAATTGCTCCAGGTCGACCCCGGTCGTGAGTTAATGGGCTCTTTCAGCCAGCTGTTGGCAAAGCACTCTGTCCAGGTTCGGCGCGGTCGGGTTGACATCCATCGGGACCAGGGTATTGTTGAGCGCTTCAATCGTACCTTGGCTGAGCGGCTCTTTGGGCACCAGTACGCTCAAGAGATACGACTCACTTCTGGTCAGCGGTCTTCAGAGTGGATGAAAAGGTTGCCTGCCGTTGTGACAGCCTTTAATGGCGAGGTCGCCCGACTGACCGGCAAAAAGCCCTCTGAGGCTATAAGGGCGCGATCGGTGCCACAAAAGCCCTCCTCTGTAGTTCTTGGTCGTCCTGTTGGTCTCGAGGAGACAGTAGTCCCCTCCGGCGTCCGCGTTCGTTAATTGTACCAGCCTGGCGAACTTGAAGGGGGGGGGGGAGCACCGGCGAGCGACAGATCCCATATGGTCCCTGGTTGTTCACCGGCTCGGGCGCACAGTCACCAAGCCCAACGAGCCCGTGGTGTATTACTTGCAGGATGGACCTCAGCGCGGTTTTGTGCGCGAAGAACTTCTTGTTGTGCCTCGCGACACTCAGCTTCCTCCGGATGGGATCCTTAGGCGCTGAGGACCGCACAACCTCTTTTTCGGTTGCACTCCAGGCACGTCATGCGAACATTGTCACGGGTGTGGCCTTTGGTATTGTCCAGCCGGTCAACAATGAACTGCTGGGTGTCCTTTGGTTGGTAAGCCCATAGGAGGTCAATATCGCACGCGGCACAGTGATTGTTCTGTGCCTCCTTGAGTTCTAGGATTTGACTAACCTTCAGGTTAAACCTTAGCCCCTTGGCTTGGTCCTGTCGCTTGTTGGCCACAAGCTTCTTCGCAATAACCTTGCGTATATGCGCCGCATGTTGCTGCTCGGTTAGTATGGGTGGCCCCTAAGAACCCTCCTCTGGGGGACGGACTACCCTTTCGAGCTGGTGCATGTACTCCACCCTTGACACTGCCAAATATGCGAGATTGGACCACTGCAAGAAGTCATCGATATTCCAGACTTTTTGGGGGTATGCGCTGGTGAGACCTTGGCTTGAGTGGACTGTGATGGCATAGCCAAGAGCTCAGTCCTGGCCCCATATACCGTCGAGGACCTCACGGGCGGTTTGCAAGGAAACCTCGACAACGTCGTTCAGAACGAGTTCCTGCTGGTGTCGCTCTCCATCTGTCGAGTCGACGACTAAGGGCCCAGGGATGGTGACCATTATGTTTTGCCGCCGAGTATCCTAAGGACTATATAGCAGAGGCACGGGGAGGTCAGGGAAATGCTTCTCATGACTCTCGAACAGCTGCATCTGGGCCCGGTCGCGAACCTTCTGCCTCGACGTCAGGATCAAGTCCCCCGGCTTCCAAGCTTCCACGAATCTATCCCATCCAAGGCAAGCCGGTAGCGCTTGTCTCATAGCCGACACTCTACTCGGTCTGGTTGGAGACGGATCTCCTTTTTAAGAGCTTCCAGGGCCGGTTCTTTTGCCCTGTGGTCGACCAGGACATCTTCATAGTAATCGGCTCTCCGCTGCAACCAGTCGTGCGGCATCTCTGCCGCGATTGGGGGCGGCTGCCCCTGGTCGCCACAGCAGATGACTTGGACGCCCCGACCATCGAGCCAGTCGAGGAAGCTTTCCAGAGTGGGGCGGGGCACAGTGCAGATCACGTCCCAGATTAACACGCGGGGAACGAACTTCTGTCCGATCCTTTCGGGTGTCCAATCTGTCTGGCCACTCCAGCGGAAGAAGCTGTGATAGGTCTGGGCCTGGACGCCCCTGGCCCGCATCTCTTTGGCCAGGCGATGGGTCAGGGTGAAGACGAGGGGTTCTTGCCGCGGAAGAGCTCGATCGCTCGGGTGGTCTTGCCGCTGCCCCCGCCGCCGTTTAGGTAGCTCAGCTGATGTCGGGTCAGGGGATCGTCATAAAGTGGCGCGGACGAATCGGGCAGGTCTTTGATGTTCGCTATATATTCAGGGTCGGGGCGTAGACCGCGTGCCACAATGGCATGTAGAGTTGTTCACCCTTGTCACGCCACTGAGCTGGGGCAATCAAGTCTCGTGGTGGCATCGGTGTCTCCTCCTCGTGTAACAGATGCGACATTTTCCTTTTGGGTGGATTTCATGAGGTTTGAAGGCCTCAACTCCCTCTAGTTTATAGAGTGCCGCTTTCCGGACATAGATAGAATCGGTAGCCACTCGGACAACCTCATCGGGTTCAAACCTCGAAAGCATGGCGATTAGATTGATGTGGGCGTAGTCCAGTATGCTCGCCCTCAGGTGAGCGTACTGTGGTTGGGAGCCATCACTATACGTGAGAATATAGCCTAGAGGACACTTTTCGGGATCTCCGACCAGGGTGCCGCTTTGGCGGGTGTCTCGCACGAGAAAGTCGAGTTCTCCCTGGTCAGTCACAAGCCTTCGTGTCAGTCTTTTGCCACCAGTTTCGTCGGTAGCAGCTTTTGCGCCCTGTGTGAATTTACCGATGACACTACAACCTTGGTTGCGGTCTTCTGGGAACCACATTTCGGTTTGCTTCTTAAAGGAGATGATGGCTTCCCGAACCTTGAGACTCTTCAACAAACCAGACTTTGTGAGATAAACAAGGAGCTGTGTCGGGGCCCAACCATCGGAGGAGAAATGCTTCCCGAACCAGGCAGGGATGACAGGATGGCAGGTTGCAACAAACTCCCATTCTTGGATCTCGGCGAAGCCTGTACCTATGTCTTCGGGGAGAGGGCCATTGATGGCTACGCGGACCATCAGGTGGGTTGGGTGTCCGAACCGCTCGAAATAGGGTCTGGCTTCGCCCATGCCCTGGAAGGATGCTGGATAGCAGGCCTTCATGTTTTTGCTGACAACATCCCTCGTGTTATAATCCATCGAGTTCCAGAGGCCGCCGTGTCCGTGCTCCACACAGGCATTCTCGATGTCTGGGAGGAGGCTGGCTTGGGTTGGCTTCCAACCATTTCTTTCCTTTGCCACAATATTGGCCGCATGATTTTCGCCGAAGGCTCTTTCAGCAAGTTCAGGGTTACCAAGTTTGGTGCAGATTGCTTGGAGTCGCTCTTGGGCCTCCCGCGTCCTGTTGGTGCGGCCGTCCTGGAGCACGAACTGGTCGACTGAGAGTTGTCGGCCTACATTGATGTCTTGGCCACCCAGGAGCCAGACCGCAATCGGCTCCCCACGGGTTGCTTCCAGAATGGCCTGGCAGACGTCCCCCTCGTAGATGTGAACCTCTATACTCTGGGGGAAGTGGAGGTCTTTGGACCAAGCGTGGCCGTTGTGGCAGATGAGTTCTATGGATCTATGACCACCATTCCGTCCTCTACCATATTTGCCACTGTTGAAAATATCATCCACAGCAATATCCCTCGGGATGATTGCCCGCTTAAGACTTTTTCTAGGTTAGACACATCTACAACCGAGGCTCCATTTTCACGGATCCTCTCTTCCCATTCCTGTATTTTTTGGCGGCGGGTCGGTGTAAAACCCTGACCCCTCATAGCACCTTCAAAATGCTCCACAACTCTCTGGGCCACACAGTTGAGGTCACCATCTCTTATTGGGGCGAGTTTGGCAGGATCCGGGTCTCTGATGGGGGTAGAGTCCGTAGACAACAGCGGTTACGGGATAGGCGTTTTGGTAGAAGACTTTGTCAATTCCAGTCAACACACCAGGCCGAGTGTCCCGTGAAATCTCAACGATGGCCTGTCCCCTCCTCCCACATTTTCTACATTGAAGTGGGATTTTCTTACCTTTGCGAATTTTGGCTAAACGAATCTTGCAGTACACCTTGAAGCAGTTCTTCCCACAGGTGGTTGACCTGCCTACATTCAACCAACCACAATTGTCGTATCCCTTCATAATTAGCTATCTATACTATGTACATCGATATCCCTAAATGAAAATGGCACCCCGCTGCGGGGAAAAATACGCTCTCCTTCGTCGACCTCGACGTGCGCCTGCTGCGACTTTTCCGGCACTATGTCCTCTTCCCCTTCTTCCGTAGCTTTGTCCTACCCCGCAGAAGGGCCGCGCGCGCAAGGTCCTCTCGCAGTTTTGCGTTCTCGACCTCCAGCTGCTCCTCCCGCCTCCCTCTTTCTTTCCGGGCTTCCGCAAGGTCTTCTCGTAGTTTTGCGTTCTCGGCCTCCACTTCCCTCTGCTGCAGTCTTTCTTTGCAAGCTTCCTGCAGTCCCACATTCCCCACTGCGATGTTGCGCATCTTGGCGTTCTCCTTCTCCAGCTCCTCTCGCCGCCATTGTGCTTGCTCTGCCTCGTCCTTGGTGTGCTTGGATTCGGCTTGTGCTTGCTCTTCGTCGTCCTTGGCTTCGGCTCGTGCTTGCTCTGCGTCTTCCTTGGCTTCGGCTCGCGCTTGCTGTGCGTCGTTCTTGACTTCCTCGTTCTCCAAGCCTTTCCGAATACGGAGAACCCATCGTTCTCCTATCCCATATCTCGACTTCGCTGCCCGTATACCAATCTCGCTCGAAGCGATATGCCGAATAGCTTACTCGGACAGTTGTGTTTTCCCAGGCATTGCAATGCTTTACGTCTCCACTTCTCTAGTAGGGTGTCCCTACCCTGTCCCTACCTGTGTGTGCATGCTGGGTGTCCCTACCCTGTCCCTATCTGTGTGTATGGCTGGGTGTCCCTACCCTGTCCCTAACTATAGGTGTCCCTATCTGTGTGCATGCGGGGTATCCCTACATGTGTCTGGTGTGCACATGCTGGGTGTCCCTACCTGTGTGCGCATGCTGAAAAAGTAGCACAAAATCCTGGTAGAGTGGGGGGAAAATGCGCTCTCCGAATTCTGTTGCATCCCCTCTCGGTGGGGCCGACCCGGGGGGTGGGGGTTGGAGTGGGCACCACAGTATTGCGGGGATGAAAAAATTGTCCTCGGCATCCACACTCGGTGGGGCCGACCCGGGGGGTGGCCCCCAAAGTATGGGGGGTGGGTTTTGTCTCACGACCCCCTAGAGGGGAGGGTGTTTCTCACCTTTGTCCCAGAGCCCGCACTCCGTATACTACTGGAGTACTCATGTAGAATCTTTGGCTAGATGTGGCTAAAGATATAGAGGATCTTACAGGGATGGTCATTTTGAATGAAATTTATGAAACGAGCCTTTGGTGTGTTTAATATATTCCATATGAAATGAACACTAGTGTAAGATCATGTTTATCATATAACGATTTAAATCTGATCTTGCTGCAAATTATTTTCAAATAAATCATAGTGTTGTAATGGACGGCTTCATGTCAGTAACCATGTTATTGTACGTGTGGTTAAACGATTGTATGACATGATGTTATCCACAACATAACAGCGGCGTTATATAGAGGATCTTACATGAGTGTTCATGTATTATTGAATTTATTAAACGTGTTTAGGAAAAGGGGTAAAATGTGAGGCTTTGCCGAGCATTCAATCCTTTTTCTCTAACGAGTTTAATAAATTCAGTTATACATGAGCACCAATGCAAGATTCTATTTATCATATGGCATTTAAAACGCATTTAATTCACGATTGTTTAACAAATATGTCAATATTCCGTCATTAGTAAACGCGACGTCGTTAAGGTTTCGTTTGCGTTACTAACACACCTATGCAAGAAAATTGTATCTTTCCTGTCTCCAAAAGGGTATTTTTCTGATGAAAACGTGTGATGGTTATTTCTTGGTGTTCGCTGCCCACAACACCCTTATTGTAGATTTTGTTGTATGCTGGATGAGTTGTAAGCCTATATCCTTGATTGATGGGATTAGAGCTGAATATGAATGCAAGTTTGGACCAGTAGGAATCAACATGACTTGTACAACTTTGATCTGCCATAGTGTTGAAAACAATACACGTTCTTTATCACTACGCTGAACATTTTGAAATCCTACATGCCTCCCCATTTTTCAGCCATTATTTGTTGCGTGTTTTGAAGCAAAATGTTACTTGTTCTGCTCATAAATATTAAAATGCCAGCAATTTGGCATTTTAACCCATTTAGTACTAGAAGCCCCAAAACGGGTACCCTTGCAAACAGTGGAGGCCCTTATCAGACGCGGCAAAACGCCGCGTCTGATCAGGGCCTACACTGTTTGCTAAAAGTACCGGTATTTTCCAAATAAATTTTGAAGAAAACAGAACCTGACACCCCTTAATTTTGAAATGGACTCCTGCTATGTATAAGAAGGAAGATTCCATTTGGTACAAAAAGGGATAAACTTTATAAGCAGTACACATTTCATGAGCATTTAAAACGTTTGATAACCTCGGGGCCTAGGTGAGTCGGATTATTTGTTGCTAACCGATACGTAGTTGAGATCTTGAGAGAGCCTCATGCAACATGTCATTCATCTAGACTTATTGGTTCCCTGCGCTGATTCAACTAAATTATTTAACATTGTCTGGTTGCTAACATGATAACTGCCTTCTCATGAACAGGCCCATTTATTATCACTTGTCTCACAGTCTGTGTTTTAAGCTGGCAAACAAAAATGGTGTGGGTGGCTGAACTAGGTGATGCTGGTGGAAACTAGAAAGCTTACGGTGTCTCAGTGTCCTACTACTTCTGACTACAGTAGGATAAGGGCTTGCCTGCTTGCAGTAGGAGTCGGATGGCTTAGCTGTACTTTTTCTTTTGTATACAATCTTTTATTTCAAATGCAGCCACCATCTTTTTGGCGGTAAAAAGAAACAAGAGGGCCATGATGGCCCTGGATCGCTCACCTGATCCATAGAGTAACAAGTGGGACCCGGGGAGGGCCATTATTAACCCCAGGGCTATAATGTGCATAATGTTCAGAGACGTCTAAAAAGGTGAAGCTTCATACCAAATATCAACAAAGGCTATAATTTGAACAATCTTGGCAAAGGTCCACTAGATATGCTACATAACCAAATATCAAAGACCTGGGCCTAACGGTTTCAGAGAAGAAGATTTTTATTAAAGATATTCCCTACATAAGCCTATGAAATACCAAATGGCTCTGGGGCGGAGGCGTTTTTGGCCTCAGGGCTATAATTTAAACCATCTTGATAGAGGTCCACTAGAGGAAGCTTCACACCAAATATCAAAGACCATGGCCTTGCTGTTTCAGAAGAAGATTTTTGAGGAATATCTCTATATAAGTCTATGTAAAACCAAAGGGCCCCAGGTCGGGGGCAGTTTTGGCCCTAGCACTATAATTTGAACAATCTTGGTAGGGGTCCACTAGATGAAGCTTCATACCAAATAGCAAAGACCTGGGCCTTGCGGTTTCAGAGAAGAAGATTTTTAAAGATTTTCCCTATATAAGCCCATTTAAAACCAAAGGGCCCCGGAGTGGGGGGGAGGGGGGGGGGGGGAGAAGGACCATGGCCTTGTGGGATGAAGCTTCATACTAAATATCAAAGACATGGGCCTTACGGTTTCAGAGAAGAAAATTTTTAAAGATTTTCCCTATATAAGCCCATGTTAAACCAAAGGGCCCCTGAGCGGGGGCATATTTGACCCCAGCACTATAATTTGAACAATCTTGGTAGGGGTCCCCTAGATGAAGCTCCATACCAAATATCAAAGACCTGGGCCTTACGGTTTCAGAGAAGAAGATTTTTAAAGCTCTTCACTATATAAGCCCATGTAAAACCAAAGGGCCCTGGAGCGGGGGCATTTTTGGCCCCAGCACTATAATTTGAACAATCTTGGTAGGGGTCCACTAGATGAAGCTTCATACCAAATATCAAAGACCTGGGCCTTGCGGTTTCAGAGAAGAAGATTTTTAAAGATTTTCCCTATATAAGCCCGTGTTAAACCAAAGGGCCCCGGAGCGGGGGCATTTTTGGCCCCAGCACTATAATTTGAACAATCTTGGTAGGGGTCCACTAGATCAAGCTTCATACCAAATATCAAAGACCTGGGCCTTACGGTTTCAGAGAAGAAGATTTTTAAAGATTTTCCCTATATAAGCCCATGTAAAACCAAAGGGCCCCAGGGCGGGGGCATTTTTGGCCCCAGCACTATAATTTGAACAATCTTGGTAGGGGTCCACTAGATGAAGCTTCATATCAAATATCAAAGACCTGGGCCTTACGGTTTCAGAGAAGAAGATTTTTAAAGATTTTCCCTATATAAGCCCATGTAAAACCACAGGGCCCCGGAGCGGGGGCATTTTTGGCCCGAGCACTATAATTCGAACAATCTTGGTAGGGGTCCACTAGATGAAGTTTCAGACCAAATATCAAAGACCTGGGCCTTACGGTTTCAGAGAAGAAGATTTTTAAAGATTTTCCCTATATACGCCCATGTAAATCCAAAGGGCCCCGGAGCGGGGGCATTTTTGGCCCCAGCACTATAATTTGAACAATCTTGGTAGGGGTCCACTAGATGAAGCTTCAGACCAAATATCAAAGACCTGGGCCTTGTGGTTTCAGAGAAGAAGATTTTTTAAGTTTTTGGTGAAAAAAATCTATTTTTGGCCCCAAAAACCTAGATGTGCAACGGACCGGAACCATTTGAACAACTTTGAAAGGGGACCACCTAAGGATCATTCCTGTGAAGTTTGGTCAAAATCTGATCAGTGGTTTAGGAGGAGATGTCTTTTAAAGAAATTGTTTACGGACGCACGCACGGACGCACGGACGGACGGACGACGGACGAAAAGTGATCCCAAAAGCTCACCTCGTCACTACGTGACGGTGAGCTAAAAAAAAACGTTTTGAAGAATGGCCCGAGATGGCGGTTTGACTGAGTACTCGGCCGTTGACCCATTGACAATTATAAGCTTAAGTAAGCCTGTCTAGGAACTCTGTTTGTAACTAAAATAGCGTATACATGAAAATGATGTAGGCCTACATGTAAAGCACTGCAGAAGGCCAGTTTTCTTTGATCTGAGGCTCTTTTAGCTTTCGCAGCCTCTTATTAACCCCATTGTTAGGGTCCAAAGCAGAAAACGTGTTAAATAGCCACCCAGCAGGCACTCAACGTTGAACTAACGTTGAAACAACTCAACGTTGAACTAACGTTGAAACCGTTGTTTCAACGTTAGTTCAACGTTGAGTCAACGTTTTGTGCCTGCAGGGCGAGCTGTATCCGAACAGAAATACATGTGTATAAGAATTCCGCTGAAGACTATGTTGCGCCTGTGTGTGTGTGTGTGGGGGGGGGGGGGGGGGAATGTCGCCGAAACTTGAAATTTAGGTCACGGGCAAGGTCAACATAAAAGTTTCTAGACAAATATCACTGAGTTATATCATTGACGAAGCTCTTATAGACGGATCCAATGTTTTGACACGTGACCTTGTTTACATGTCACTGCGCGTGCGCAAAACTACTTTTCCTTTTGATAACGATCCTTCGTGGTTGGCAAAAAGCCGCTAGTTCCATATAAACACATTGTAAATAGGTTTGATATTACGGGCATATTTTAGTTGACTCTTTCAGAAAATCGATCGAATTACACTTTAAATGAGTAGATAAATATATTGTAGACTTCATTCCTGCATCTTCCGCATTTTTAGTCATTCGTTTTGCGCATTTTTATCACAAATAATTAAGACCATCCCGCCTCGTTACCTGCCTAAGTTTAACAGGTAATTATCATCAAAACATCCTCAAATATTCTAGAAACCAATAATTACTAGCTAAGACATGTCTATTTTAAAAGTTTAAAGGTCAATTTTGTCGTTTCCATTCCAAACAAAATACAATTTTACAGAAAATAACATCGCATTTACAATGGCGACAAACGGCCAAAGACGTTTTTGCCCGCCACCGGTAAGTTCCGGCAGATAGTATTATTGAGTGATGACGTAGTGTTTGGATGTGTCTATAGTCTTGAAAATTAGGGTCAACACTGGGGTTGATGCAAATTTCGCTATGTCAGTGAACCATGAAATGTAGGCCAAGGTGAAATATGGATGCTTGCATTATGAATGTCATTCCTAGACCATGTTTGTACCAATTGACACTATTAATGAAGCTCATAGTTTTCGAGAAATAAACACGAATATTAGGGTGAACGCTAATTTTGACGCAATACTTCACAAAGTGAACCATGAAATATAGTTCAAGGTCAAATATGAATTTGTGAACTCTAGATAAAAGATTGTACCAAGTATCATTAATGAAGCTTTAATAGTTCTTGAGAACAGTGTGTTGTGACCAGTAATGTGAATACTAGAGTGGTCGCAAATGTCGACGGCTTGACAAATGGTAGAACAGACGGATGGAAAATCAGACTCCTATACTGAGCAATGCTAATAGCAGATACAATAAAAATAACCATTTTTGTCAAATCTGCTATAAGCATGGTTTGTTTTAGGTCTGTCCATTTGTCCGTTCGTACGTTTGTCAGTTTGTCAACATTTACGACAATCCAAGCTTTTATCCTAATGTTCAAGTCCATTTCCTAAGAACTAAAAGAGCTTCGTTATACTTGGTACAAACTTGCATCTAGGATGGCAACTTTAATTCAATGCACACAACCATATTTTGCCTTGACCTACATACCGTAATTCACTGACTGTGAACTTTTGCGACAAACTTAGCTTTTATCATGGTGGTCAAGTCCATTTCTCAAGAACAATCAGAGCTTCATAAATGATAATTGGTACAAAACTTTCATCTAGGGGTGGCAACTTTAATGTAAGCACCCATATTTGACCTTGACCTACATACCGTGGTCCACTGACTTTATGAACTTTTGCGACAATGGTGTTCAAGGTCATTTCTCAAGAACAATCAGAGCTTCATAAATGATAATTGGAACAAAACTTTCATCTAGGGGTGGCAACTAAGATGCAAGCATCCATATATGACCTTGACCTACATTTCATGGTTCACTGGCTCTGTGCCCCTACAGGCGCGACATAGCATTCGGCTTAATTCTTGTTCTATATAATCTATACAATTTTGGGATCCGTTTTAAACCATGTTTCATCCCAGATTATGTGGATGGATTCATTATTACATAACACACCCGTGTGACATATTGCATATTTTCATATCAACAAAATGGCTACTTTTCCGATGAAAATTTGAGATATTTTTCTTGTTTATACTGCAAACATAGGTTGTGGGTGCTCGTTAGAACTGCCTCAATGAGAAGGTTCTAACGAGTATCCACAACCTGTGTCTTGGAGCAGAAATAAGCAAATTAATGTATACCCCTGTAAACCCCGGTTTTCTCTATATAAAGTGGGGTTTATTTCACGTTGTTCCCGTGAGGAGTAAGGTAAGGGTTAATAATCTAATAAATCAAGACTGTGACAATTTTTGTTTATTTTTTTACATTTTAAACTTTGAAGCATTAAAACAGTATTTTTGTTTTGCATTCAGAACATATTATAATTATTTTTTGCACATAGATTACTCATTACGATTACACACCTGTGCAGCCCCACGCCAATAGGGGCTTGAAGAAATATATGGGCTGCATGATGCTTCCACGCAGAGCTGAATCTTGCCCCCACACTAGTACTGGTAAACCGCTTAGAGGATCTAAGCCTGTCCAGGAACCGCGGTGCGAGGCGGACCGTCCATACTAATAAACACTATTGGCTTCATTGAGCGACAGGGCTTGAGATGTCATTTTATCTCAGTATCGGGTAAAAGTCCCACAAAATTGGAAGCAACGTCTCCAATATGACCTTTACAGTGTTGACGGGGACTTTAAACCTCAAATCAAACAAACAAACAACTGTGCGACATAGTGCATTTTTCACATCTCCAAAATGGCTATTTTTCTGATGAAAACCATGATATTTTTCTTATTTTTACTGCGAACATAGGTTGTGGGTACTCGTAAGAACCGCCTCATTGAGGTTGTGGGTACTCGTTAGAATCGCCTCATTGAGGCGGTTCTAACGAGTACCCACAATCTATGTCTTGGAGCAAGAATAACAAAAATAGTGTATACCCCAGTGAACCCTAGTTTTCTTTAAATAAACTGGGGTTTAGGGGGTGTGCGTTCATTTAAAGGACTTGTTCACTCGATGTGAATGGAATCTTCTGTCTTACATATAGCAGGAGTCCAGTTCAAAGTTTAGGGGTATTAGGCTTTGTTATCTTTTATGGTTGATTTTTTTACAAACAGTGTAGGACCTGATCAGACATCTTATTCTATGGCATCTGTTCTGGGCCTGCAATGTTTGCCAGTATCCCATTTTGGGTTTTCCTGTACACAATGGGTTAAATTGATGCAGAACTCCAGTGTTCCATTTTGGGGTTTCCAGGATAAAATGGGTTTTTACTGGCCTTCAGCATCCCACCTACAAGGCAAGCAAATCAGTCTATTATCACCTTGACATGTTTTTGTGATGAACACCCGTGTAAACCACATTTTTTTTCTCAAATATGATTAACATTACCAAAACACACCTATACAAATACATTTCAAGCATTACTGCCGGAAAAATGAAAATTTTAAGATGAAAAATTGTGATATTTTGCTTATTTCTGCTCTAAGTATGGATTGTGGGTACTCGTTAGAACCGCCTCAATGAGGCGGTTCTAACGCGTACCAACAATCTATATTTTAAAGCAGAAATAAGAAAAATAAGGATTACCCCTGTAAACCCCACTTTTATATTGTAAAACTGGGGTCAAAATTATATAGACGTGTTTTCGTGATGGATTGGTGACTGTCAGTAATGACAGACGTAATATTATTATTACTAAACCACTTTTTATGTTAGTAAAGCTGGAATTTACAAGGATTAACATAACAAGATACATAATATCAAGGCCCCCACACATGGGGGCTTTGGGCTGCATGGTAGAGCTGACACTGACCACATACGAGTACACGAGTATTGGTAACTCGTTAGGGTATAAACCTGCCCAGGCAAAGTGGCGCGAGTCCATGCACATGAGCACTATTGGTTTCATTATGGGGTAGGTCTTGAGATGTCATTTCATCTCAAAGTTGGGTAAAAGTTCCCCAAAATTTGAAACAACGTCTCCAAAATGATGTCAGATTAATATTAGTTGATGACGTTGCCAATATTTTATTCTTGTTAATTAGAGTTTGGGTCTCATTAGAACCACTGTATCTTCTCTTCTCAACAGAACAGAAAAACAGTCTTTGTTTGTTTGTTTGTTTAATTGTTTGATTTGAGCGTTAACGTCCCGCCAACACTGTATAGGTCATTTTGGAGACGTTGCTTCCAATTTTTTTTTGGGACTTTTACCCGACACTGAGATGAAATGACATCTCAAGCCCTGCCGCCCAATGAAACCAACAGGAATTATAAGCATGGACTCCATCGCTTTGCTTGAGCTGACTTAGATCCTCTAAGTGGTTTACCAGTACTTTCAGCTCTGTGCGAAAGCATCATGCAGTCCATCTATTTCTTCAAGCCCCGATGGGCAGGGGCCGGAAAAACAGTCTTGCTCACAAACAATTCTATTGCCAACACTCTTTAGTATTTTAACACATGCATTTATGCAAATTCTTTTATACGGGCATGAAACTGCCGCTAAAAACGATTTAATATTTTTATGATAATAATTGTGATATTTTTTCTTATAAATGTCCAAAACATAGGCTGTGGATGATTGTTAGAACGGCCTCATTGAGGCGTTTCTACCGAGTACCCACAACCTATGTCTTGGAGCAGAAATATTAAAGACAAATAATGTATACCCCTGCAAATCCTAGTTTTCTCTATTTTAAGTGGGTTGTACGGGGGTGTTCATTACATGAACTTGTTAACGTGATGAATGCCGAGGAATGAAGACACTTAATCCAGCACACAACATAACCTATAAAAAAGACATTAACCCTTTTTGTACCAAATGGAATCCTCCTCCTTATATAAAGCAGGAGTCCATTTCAAAATTAGGGGCGAAAGTTGTGTTTTCTTCAAAAAAAAAAAAAATCTGGAAATGGCTTAACTTTTTGCAAACAGTGTAGACCCTGATCAGACGCCGCATTTTGATCTGGACCTGCACTGTTTACCAAGGTATCCCTATAGGGGTTTCTGGTACTGAATGGGTTAAAAGTGTACTGCCAACGATGGCCAAGGTCAGTTTGTGCATCCATGCATTCTGCTGAGAGTCTTTCTGGTCCCCGGCCATAGGGGCTTGAAGAAATATATGGGCTGCATGATGCTTCCACGTAGAGCTGAAACCAACCGCACACGAGTACTGGTAAACCGCTTAGAGGATCTAAGCTTGCCCAGGCAAAGCGCTGCGAGTCGGACCGTCCATGCTTATAAACCTAATGATTTCAATGTACGGCAGGGCTTGAGATGTCATTTCATCTCAATGTCGGGTAAAAGTCCCACAAAGTTGGAAGCAATGGAAGCAACGTCTCCGAAATGACCTATACAGTGTTGACGCGGACGTTGAACCTCAAATCAAACAAACAAATAAACTGCTCAGAGTCTTTTTTTTGCTTAACCCATATATGCCTCGCGGCCCTTTTCTGGGACATTGGCAAACAGTGCAGACACAGATCAGACGCCGCAAAACGCGGCGTCTGATCTGTGTCTTCACTATTTGCTTAAAGAACACTCATTTTTGTAAATTTCCTACAAGCAATAACAAACCCGACACCCCTATTATTGGAAATGGTCCACTCCAAACTTACTGGATGGAATATTCCATTGTCATATATGGGTTAAATCTTAGTGCGTCAGAGCCATTCAATCAGCAGTAAGTAAGAATCTGGTCAGACTGGGTTGATACATCAGGTGCTTGCAACGAATTATTAGAAAACGTGTTCTACATCCTTGGTACCCTTTAGAACTGACTCATCGAGATGGTTCTAACAAGTACCCATAATCATTGTTTTATGTGATAATAAGACAAATAATGTAGAAACATTCGTGGTGTAGTGGGTATGCTACTAGCCTTGTAAACCAGGGGTCGCAGGATCGATCCCGGGCTTCTCCTTCTTCAGACTTTCGGATGAGTCTTTAAACCGAGGTCCCGCCTCCGTATGACCTTAGCTGTTGGCGAGACGTAAAATTCAAATACTCACTCACTCAAGACAAATAATGTAAACTCTTTTTATTTACGTCGTCTGTGCATTTACAACAATCCCGTAACCCTTAAGACGCAGGGAATAACTACATCTGAAAATTTCGTCTGCTGAATCTTTTTGCAAACTTCTTTAAAGTATTTTTTGCGTACAGGCAAACAGTGTTGACCCAGATCAGACTGCTCCTGTTTATAAAGTAACCAGCAGACGTCAAAGTAAACGACAATTGTTGTGATTGGCAAGTTATGGGTTAAGGTTAACTACATGATACCTCAATATTTACATTTCCAGTGTAAAGCCCAACCTAAACCTATAGAAAACAATGTAATTCATACTTCTATGAACGCATCGAGTCACATGATTTTCAATGACGTCAAGTGACGTCAGTCTAAACCATGTTTCTCTACAGGCGTTGGTGCCGTCCAAGCCGTTCCGCTCTTAGTAGAAAAACAGTGTGAAAATGTTTTATCAGCTTTAAAAGTTTGCCCTATCAGTATTTTTTGCCCAGTGATGAGGGGAACAGAATGTAAATATAAAAAAATAAACTTAATTTTTCTGCTGTTCATGAAAGTATGAACGACAGCGGGTCGCTAGCAAAGTTTACATGAACCCCTTCATTTACTTAGTCCGCGACCCACTGCGTTCATATTTTCATGAACAGCAGAAAAAATGAAATTCATTTCTTAAATGATTACACTGACTCATGCAACGGCACATTATTAATCAGTAACGTCAAAAAGTCCAATATGATTGGACAATGGCGTTGTTATGACGTCAACGGCGCCCTTCCGCTTTTAATATAAAAAAAATGTGTAATTATTTTCTTCTTTCCATCACGAAAACACGCTTTTTCAAATACATTGCAAATTTTACCACCAAAAAATGAAAATTTTCAGATGAAAAACTACGATATTTTTTCTTGTTTCTGCACAAAATATAGATTGTTGGTACTCGTTAGAATAGTTCCCACAATCTGTATTTTAGAGCAGCAATAAGAAAAATAAGGTTTACCCCTTTTAACCCCAGTTTTACTATATAAAAGTGGGGTTCAAGGGGGGTCAAAATTATATAGGCGAGTTTCCATGATGTTCTTTTTTTTTTTTGCTCTCAAACAAGAATTATTCTTCATTTATCATCTGACGTCGCGTCTGAGAGTGTAATAACGCCATGTAATAAATTCGATAATCCACTAGTGTATTAAATATGCAAATTAGCTAGATACCTCCCGTAATGTTACATGTACGACGTCCTTAACGACGTCGCGTTTACTAATGGCGGAATATTGACATTTCTGTTAAACAATCGTGAATAAAATGCGTTTTAAATGTCATATGATAAATAGAATCTTGCATTCGTGCTCATGTATTATTGAATTTATTAAACTCGTTGAATGAAAGGGATAAAATGCTAGGCAAAGCCTTGCATTTTATCCCTTTTCCTCAACTCGTTTAATAAATTCAATAATACATGAACACTCATGTAAGATCCTCTATATAGTGGATGTAAAATACTGTAAATGTATTAGTAATAAAGGTAATTTATTTAACGTCCATTGAGGTACATGTATTAATAACAATAAAATAACATCGCGTCATGAGCAAAGTCTAAGTTAAGTACACTCCACTTTTCCAACTAAACTGAGTTTCATAATTTGATTGATTGATTTGAGGTTTAACGTCCCCGGCAACACTGTAAAGGTCATTTTGGAGACGTTGCTTCCAATTTTGTGGGACTTTTACCCGACATTGAGATGAAATGACATCTAAAGCCCTGTCGCCCAATGAAACCAATTGGGTTTATAAGCATGGACGGTCCGCCTCGCACCGCGGTTCCTGGACAGGCTTAGGTCCTCTAAGCGGTTTACCAGTACTAGTGTGCGAGCCGGATTCAGCTCTGCGTGGAAGCATCATGCAGCCCATATATTTCTTCAAGCCCCTATGGGCGGGGGCGGACTGAGTTTCATAAGTCTGTTCATTGCATCGACGTACTGTCGTGATACACAGGCTGAATGCACGTTTAACTCATACAGATAAGGTGGATATTTTGTGATAATTGAGGCTAGATTTTGTCAATTCTGCATAAAAAACCTATGTTGTGGGTATTCATTAGGACCGACTCGCCGATGCGGCTCTAATGAGTACCCACAACACAGACCTATGTTGTAGATATCCATTAGAACCGACTCGCCGAGGTGATTCTAATGAATACCCACAACATAGGTTTATGTGCAGAAATAAGGAAACCTATCCTTCATTTATCACAAAATTCTAACGTTATCTGTTGCTATGAACTTGCAAATCACAACAATTGTCATCTACTTTGTCATCCGCTTGTTACTAAAAAGCAGTTGGACCCAGATCAGAGGAGCAGTCTGATCAGAGTCCACACTGTTTTCCTGTATGCACAGATGCAGTTTTTCTCGGCAGCTTAAGGGTAAATTTCACAACAGTTCCTTAATCTATGTAAGAACTAATTCAGTTCTGGAATGAATGAGTCAAAACTATTCATGTTTTATTTGACTTCTGGGAACTGCATTTGAGCAAAATGATATTTGACAAACCGGGCATACAGTGACTTAAACAGTTCCATCTCATCTTTGGAAAGCGGTTTATCTGTATCAGTATTTGATGGGCATTTGTCAGATTCTGAATCACCATTGTTCTGTTTGGTATTCTTATTTTTCTGACAAGAGTCAGTCTGAGCTGTTTCACTTGGTTCACTGGATGCCTGGTTCTTGCCTTCAGTTTTATCACAACAGAGTCGATCTGCATGATCATTTAGGCCTTCAGATGTCGATTCCCTTTGATCTGAAGAACACATACCATTATCTTTTTCATAACCTTTATCACTTGCTTCTTCATCAACACCACCATCATCATTTCTTTCTATAGTTTCATTGTGTAAGTGATCATTGTCTTGTTTAGAATCTTTTCCAGCTGCACGTAGTTCAGCGGATTCACCTTTGGTTTGTCTTTCATCCGTTCTTTGTAGGGCTGTATTATCTTTACTTGGTTCAATGATCGTCGTGTTTTTATTGGTTGATTCGGCAATTCTATTTTCACTTTGTTCTATGTATTTTGCGTCGGAATTATTTTCATTTTCATTGCCCTTGGACATTATTAATTGTTTACCTGATTTCTGTGGAATGCCTGAAACATCTGTCGATTTTGATTTATCAGAAATAGTAACTGGTATTTTCATGCTAGCAGCCTCAATAGTTTCAATTTCATGATGTCCAGTTATATTGTTTGATTCAAAATGAGTTGAATCATTTCCGTTGAGGAATTTTTCGGCCACCTGCTTTTCACATGCGGCATTTTCTGATATCTTTTTTCTCTTTATATCAAGTCCAAAGTCCCCAGTAACCTCGTCATGCAATCTTTTCCTTGGTTCAATTGTTGTTCCATTTGTTATATCCGGACGGTTCGGAAACATGCTTCCTTGCACGGGCATTTGCGCTGACGCACCAATGTCAAACAAGTAGTTAAAAGAAGGATTCGGGGGAGTGAAATTAACACTAGCGGTCTGTCTGTATAGAGCTGACAGAGGACTGGAATCATAAAACATGCCTGGGGATGTTGTTGAAGGAGAAGAGAACGGCGATGAGTATTTGTCAAATACTGCTGCGTCTCCTTTTGGTTTAGCGAGTACTTTATTTAGGAAAGCCGGTTTGCGTTTTGCGGCTCCTGACGGTGGCTGAATCCCTGCACTGGTCTGTGACTGGGATATTCTTGTAACTACAGAATCTAAATGACTTCCCGACGAAGGAGGCTTCGCTCTCGTCTGACTTAAATGATTTAGATATCCATTCACTTTTTCGTTTATTGTCATTTCTCTGTGTAGTGAATCATCTACTTCTGTTTTGATTATCACTTTTTCACTCGATTTATCTGATTTCTGGCTACCACCACTAGACCTGTTAGTATTGAAATTGCTTGTCAAGTAATTTGAATCATCCCTTTTACTCACCGGCGAGCGGGGACTACTTTGTAAGTTGGATTGTGCTGGGTATTGTAGCAAAAGTCTGTGTACGTCTGCATCGTCCATTTCTGGCTTAAAAATGCTATTTTCAACAAACTGATTTACAAGCTCCGTATTATTTGCTAGAAAATTATCGCTTTTTGATTGGTTAACGATATCCATAGCAACGCTGTTCATGATAGAAGCGCTCCTAGCGGCGCCATTTGTCGACGCCGCCGCGTTGAACGACTGCTGCAGTATCCTTTTCGCGGGAAATCCTCTGGCGCGTTGATTTTGGAACCAGACGTTGATCCTTTCCGGTGGAATGTTAAGTTTCTCTGCTATTGCAGCTCGCGTCGACATGGATGGATTGGCGTTTTCTTCAAACAGTCGACAAAGGACAGTTAACTGGAACAATGAAAATCTTTCCCGTCGTTGAAATGCATCTCTGCCACCATTTTGTCTTGTCAGGGCTGAAAAGATACAAAATGTTTCATTTCCCATCAACAACAAGGTACAGTCGAACTTCAATCGCTCGAACACCTTTGGGACCATAAAAATGTGTTCGAGGCAGGGATAGTTCGAGCCACTGACGGTTACTGTCAAGAGGCATAACAGGAGTTAATTTTGGGACATACTTTTGGTGTTTTTAATAATAAAAAAAAAACTTATGCTGTGTGTAATCACTAGAATCGCCTCATCGGGGCGATTCTAATGAGTACACACAGCGTTTATTTGATAGATAAAGGTCGAAAATCTCCTATTTCTTATATGGAGGAATTCCCTAGGGACTCAACATCGGGTTCGACTCAGCCATAGAAAACGAGGCCATCGGTGCTCGAGAAACCGAATATCTACTGTAATATGGAGACTGGACCCCAGTTTATAGACTCATCCGAAAGTCTGGAGAAGCCCGGGGGTCGAACGGTTAAACGCACAACCCTAGAGTTGTGCAGAGAGAGCTACTACACTGCGATTAGGAAAAATCTACAGACACAGAATAGGCGGCCCCGGTAGCTCAGTCGGATGCGCGACCGACTGGTGATCAGAGGATCGCTGGTTCGATACCTGCCGCGAATCAGAATTGAATTGTTACTGTTGACACGTCTCGCCCCCGGCCACCGGGGCTTGAAGAAATAGATGGGCTGCATGATGCTTCCATGCAGAGCCGAAACCGACATAGACATAGACATAGACATAGAAATTTTATTTAACGTCGAATAGTGTTAACAATATAACATAAGCCCAGTAGGGCTTTTACTTCGACAAACATATTGTAAGACAACAAATAGGATTAAATATATCACAGCATGCAACATAACAGAATAAAAAACACTTAGCACATATATTACGAGTCCAATATCACAGACAGCGGAATTGCATAAGAAGTATGGATATTATGTTAAGACATTTACATTAAGATGTATGACAAAACTTACAGGTACATATACATATATACAGATAATCACATAAAGACATTGATAAAGGAAGTTTGATACAGCACTAAAAGTAGGGTAAACCAGAAAAGAAAAGTTTGGATTAAAAATATATGTATAATGTAATATAATGTATATAAATAATTAAATAATTTATTCCAGGACTAAAAACTATGAATGCTACTTGCCAGCGATAATGTTAAAGGATCAGAGGGCGTCTAAGTTCAGCTCATTTGCTACACAAAGACATAGCCCTCAGATCCCTGACAATAAGTGCACAAATAACATTAAAAGAAGAGGCACAAAGTATGGTTTGACACCCTTGCAGCGACAAGAAACCCACTGAAGATACAACCTTTGCGCGAAAAAGGGGTTGGTTAGCCTTGGCCACCCCGCCCTTCGAAAACGAAACAGTAACTAACAAAGGAAGTATTAAACGGGGATAAACAAAAAACTGCAAATACATGCAAAAGAGGCATTCACGTACAGGCCAAACCAGAGCAAGGGCAAGTCTCTGAATATGAGACTGCACACGAGTACTGGTAAACCGCTTAGAGGATCTAAGCCTGCCCAGGCAAAGTGTTGCGAGTCGGTCCGTCCATGCTTACAAACCCTATTGGTTTCATTGGGGGGACAGGTCTTTAGATGTCATTTCATCTCAGTGTCGGGTAAAAAACCCACAAAATTGGAATCAAAGTCTCCAAAATGACCTATGCTGTGTTGACGGTGACGTTCCACCTCAAATCAAACAAACAAAACCGGTGACACGTCAAATGACATTCATAAACCAGGACTTGCAGAGGCTTGCAAGTGAACATTCTTTCGTGTAGAGAAAACTGAGGTTTACAGGGGTATACATTATTTTGCTCATTTCTGCTCCTAGACTTAGGTTGTGGGTACTTGTTAGAGCCGCCTCGTGGAGGCGGTTCTAACAAGCATCCACAACCTATGTTTGGAGTATAAAAAGAAAACTAGTATACTTTTTCATCAGAAAATATAGTTATTTAGGAGATATAAACGAATGCACTCTTGTCACATGGGTGCATTGTCGTTATGTCTCCTGCTGATTCAAGAAGGGCAGTTGTCAGTTGCCTGTGAAAGAATGTGCACCGTACTAGTTAGCCACTTATGTATGTAAGTCTGCCCATGAGGTGTGGTTAGGTAAACTCACATGTTCTATATGACGTAAACAGTGTTGATAGGGCCGTTAAACTTCAAAACGAACAAAGCAATAAAATATCAGCGTTTTAATACTGTGTTCGAAATGAGCATGCTAAATTCTAAAGGTTCGCCTTTCTATGTGACTTTATAATTTCGTATGTTAACAATTTGTTTTAGTTTAAGACAGTAGCTTTTCTTTGCTGATGTCCACGTGACTACTAGTAGCACTGATTTGTAGAAACCTAGGTAAATGTTATTGAAAGTCGTGCTATTTTTAGCTTTGTCAGGTCACATTACAAAAACACACCTACACAAATACATTGCAAATTTTACCGCCGAAAAAAAAATAGATGAAAATTATGATATTTTTCTTATTCCTGCTCAAAGTATTGATTGTGGGTACACGTTAGAACCACCTCATCGAGGCGGTTCTAACGAGTACCCACAATCTATATTTTAGAGTAGAAATACGAAAAATAAGGTTTACCCCTGTAAACCCCAGTTTTACTATAAAAGTGGGGTTCAAGGGGGTCAGGATTATATAGGCGTGTTTTCGAGATGGAATGTTGTGCAAAGAGGGTTCGGACTAGACTCATACCTTGGGTTTGGCAATGAGTGTAGACCCAGCTCAGGCGCCGCGAAAGCGGCGTCTGATCAGGGTCTACACTGTTTGCTTATTCAGAAATTTAAGGGTTACATATTTATTTCGAAACAAAATGTACAACATATAATATGATAAAAATAACAATACAGAATTTAAGGATTGGAACGGAAGCACAAATTTATTTAGTTCTTCAGCTTTGATATTTTAAGTTTGCGTTCAATTCAAATTTCTATCTGCAACAACAATTCCACGACCCGCAGAAAAAGCGACCGACTGAAGTCGGTTGATTTTCTAAGAGTGCCCTAAAATCACCGTGTCATTCTGTCAGTCTGTCTGTCCGTCCGTAACCCGTTTGTGAAAATTGGTGATAGTGACTTAACTGCTTGGAATATTTAAACAATTTTGGCATACTGATAGATATCAATGAGATCTAACCAATGAACTTGCGAAATATTACATTCCATTTAGTATAGCCTCGCCGGGGCGAAAAATGTGAAAATTTTCAAACTGCTTCTTCTCAGAAACCGTTGGGCCGATTGAAGTCAAATTTCATATGGAGCCTCTATGGGATTGGGGAAACCAAAATTTGCTCATGGGGTCCAGGTCACATGACCAAAATGGCCGCCAAGCCATATATGGTCTGTCTGTTTGTCCGTCCGTAACCCGTTTGTGAAAATTGGTGATAGTGACTTTACCGCTTGGAATATTTTAACAATTTTTGGCATACTGATAGATATCAATGAGATCTAACCAATGAACTCTATCTAAATTCAAAGGCCAAAGATCGGCAACTCGTGCGGTCAGCACGTAATTAACCCATTTTGAACCAGAAACCCCAAAACGGGTACCCTGGCAAACAGTGCAGGCCCAGATAAGACGCCGCAGAACGCGGCGTCTGATCAGGGCCTATACTATTTGCAAACATTTCAGCCATTTTCCAAATCAATTTTGAGAGAAGCACAACCTGACACCCCTAAATCTTGAAATGAGCCCTTGCTAAATTCTATATGGTACAAAAAGGGTTAAAACTATTTAACGAATACCCGTGTAAACCAATCTTTATAAAGAGAAATGTTGTGGTTACAGGGATATACATTATTGTCCTTATTTATGCTTCAATATATAGATTGTGGGTACTCCGGCGTTAGAACCGCTCTATGGGGTGGTTCTTACTGGCACCGCCAACCTTAATTTGGGGACTAAATAAGAATAATATTGCAACTCTTCATCAAACAAATAACCGTTTTGGAAATGTGACTGATCCACACGCTCCTGCTGTTCATGACAACCCATACCTTCGGAAACAGTGCAGATCAAGATCAGATGGCTCTTTATCTGATCAGGATCTACATTGTCGTTCATTTTGCGAATTTGGATGAATTAAATTTGATTAACTGAAGTGAAGAATGTGTTGCTTAACTAATGTATGCAGCAGGTTAAGGGTTAAGACTATGTAGTTATTGCAATACCTTTGTTTTCTTTGACCATTTCGATTGTGTTCATCTGCTTTTCTTTGGAGTCCAGCCACTGCTTCATTTTGACGTACGGGATACGCCCCTTTGGACTAAGCTCCGCCCACTTTAGCCTCTTTCCTTTGTCCATGAGAAAACTAAGATTTCCCTGGCTTGTATCTTCCATGATGTACTTTGCGGCAAATCGCTGTGACACGCCGAACTTTTCAATTGTCACTTTAAATTCATTTACAACATCTTGGATGTCGAATGAGTCCTATAAATAGACATGCAGGCACATGACGTAATTGTGACTTCACATCAACGTTGGTGCAACGTCAAGATATTTATATTTATGCAACGTCAAATCAACTTCTGGTGCAACGTCATGGCGTTTATGCAACGTCACATCAACGTTGGTGCAACGCCACGACGTTTATGCAACGTCCCATCAACGTCGGTGCAACGTCATGACGTTGCACCGACGTTGATTTGACGTTACTCAAGCGACGTAAGATAGTTCAGTTAACTTTTAGAGATTCATTTACATGCACGAAACACTTCCAAGTTTCTCCAACAGTGACGGTTCTGATCGCGCCATCTGACCTGATCTGGTCTGCACTGTCATATGGGCCCCGTCAAGCGATTTTGGTACTTATCGCCTATGCGAGCAGCGAAGGTTCAGGCGAGCCTGCGCATCCGCGCAGTCTCGCCAGAACCTTCGCTGTTCGCTCATACAAGCATTGAATCAAGAGGAACCTTCAGACAGAAAGCCATATCCCTGGCCCCTCTGAATGGCTGGGCATGCGCAGCTAAAGTTTGTCATTACGGAATGCTCGAAGACCCAAATTCGCTTGGTTGGCTCATATAAAATGGATAACTAGAAAATGTTAACCCTAAGATGCCATGAAAAACTGAATCTGGAAATGCCCTCAGTTTCTGTTGTCTTCTGTCTGCTTATCTTTATAAAAACATTCCAAACATATTTTTGCATACAGACAAACAGTGTGTACCCTGATCAGAAGGTTCCTGGAGGAGCAAGCTGATCTGGGTCCACACTGTTTGCAACACTTAGTCTTCAAGTAACCAGCAGACGACAACTGACAGACGATTGGCATCTTAAAAGTCCCACAAAACTGGAAGCAACGTCTCCAAAATGACCTATACAGTGTTAACGGGGACGTTAAAACCTCAAATCCAACAAACAATTCAGTTCAAGATGAGAAAATGGTTTCTTTCATGACAACAAGATAAATAGTCGCAATATTTTTCTTACTCCGCTTCAAACATAGATTCTTTGTCCCCGTTAGAACCGTCTCACAGAGGCGGTTCTATCGAGCACCCAAAATCTATGTATTTGAGCAAAAATAGAGCAAATAATTCTGTGCTCATCTCTATATAATATTGTGGTTAAACATCGGTTATACTTTTTTTTTTCTTTCTCTATATACTGCCATACGCCCTCGCGGGCATTCTAGGCAGGTGTATTTTACATACACTCCAGTTTTGCAGGATGAAAGCCTACACAGTAATCATGTAATTACGGTAGGGTTCTTTAACCTGCACAGGGGATGGTTCTCCCTGCACAGGGGGCCTCCAGTTTACGTCCCGATCCGAAGGACGGTGCACTTTATGACATTCATCCCGGCAAATGATGCCAATGGAGCGTGTTCGGACACCGAAATTTTATCGCCGCTGCCGGGGATCGAACCCGGGACCTCTAGCATCAGAGGCAAGTGCGCTAACCACTGAGCTATCACGCTATATACGAATTATCATGATAATGAAAATGGGACAAACACGAAGAAATTTGATGAAACCTACCTGAGAGTATTTACTATAAGTTATATAACAAAGAAGCAAACATGGACCAACAACAACATTATTAGTACCATCATCCGACAATAAGAAGGGACCGATCTACGATCATTTTCTATCTTCCGCTGACTCAAGAAGGGAATGGGCATTATTCACGTCTACGGTATTATACTTTAGCCTGCCCAGGAAAAGTGTGGTTAAGAAAAATGACCTGCTCGGTTTGGTCGAAATAATGTTGACTAGGCCATAAAAATCCAAACCGAGAAAAAACAAACCAACGGTTATAACCAACCCAATCGTATAAACGAGCAATGGTGTTCGAGCCATCGAAGGTCGACTTTTGATAGTGTATTTTACACATCTCCAAAATGGCCACTTTTCCGGTGAAAATCAATGATATTTTCTTATTCAAACTGCAAACATAGGTTGCAGGTGCTCGTTATAACCGCCTCATTGAGGCGGTTCTAACGAGTACCTACAACCTATGTCTCGGAGCAGAAATAAAAAAAATAAGGTTTACCCCCGTAAACCCCAATTTTCTCATAATAAAGTGGGGTTCAGCGGGTATTCATTTCACGAACATGTTCACGTGACATTCTTTAAATTGTCTGAAGCGGGTGGAAGAAAGTTGAGAATGAGAAAAGGAACTCTCGTGCTCGGCAGAGTCTCGCATGAGACACAGTCATTTGAACACTCACCAATCATAGGTTCTCCCTGTCAAACGCACTGTCTCTAGTGCGTATAATTTAATTTAACAACATTGTCAAAAACGTCCCGCAGGGCACCCCGTCCTGTTTATCAATCTACGTCATAACGTAATTGTTGATAAAATAATCAAGATAATGATAGATTGTTACAGCTATATTTTCTAAAATATAAAGATAAATTGTACAGGATGACACCTTGAAACACCGGAGACGCCGATCATCCCAACAGCATTCGTGGCTCGTTGACAAGTGCAAATCTTCACGAAAACACGCCTATGCAATTTTGATCCCTTTAAACCCCAGTTTTATATGGAATAACAGGGGCAGACATTATTTTTTTCTTATTACTGGTCAAAAACATAGATGCGGATACTCGTTAGAACTGCTTCGCCGAGGCGGTTCTTGGGTATTCTAACGAGTACCCACAGTATATGTTTTCTGAAGAAATATTTTGTTTGTTTGATTTGATGTTTAACGTCACTGGCAACACTGTATAGGTCATTTCGGAGACGTTGCTTCCAGTTTTGTGGGACTTTTACCCGACATTGAGATGAAATGACATCACAAGCCCTGTCGCCCAATGAAACCAATAGGGTTTATAGGCATGGACGGTCCGACTCGCACCGCTTTGCCTGGACAGGCTTAGATCTTGGTGTGCAATCGGTTTCAGCTCTGCGCGGAAGCATCATGCAGCCCATATATTTCTTCAAGTCCCGATGGTTGGGGGCCGTTTTGAGGAAATATAAAAATATCGGAATTAAACATCTGAAAACTTTCTTTTTTTTCAGTATATTTGAATAGGCGTGCTTTTGTAATGCGACTTGTACCCAGCTATTTATCACGTTAAGTCCGTGCAGTCCCCATGTAAACCACACTTTATATATAGAAAATTGGAGTTTACAGAGGTATATACTATGTTTCTTTCTTCTGCTTAAAATCATAGATTGTAGGAAGTCGTTAGAACCGCCTCGTTGCGACAATTCTGTCGAGCAGCTGCAATCTATGTTAGATACAGCTTTTGTTTGTTTGTTTGATTTGAGGTTTAACGTCCCCGTCAACACTGTAAAGGTCATTTTGGAGACGTTGCTTCCAATTTTGTGGGACTTTTACCCGACATTGAGATGAAATGACATCTCAAGCCCTGTCGCCCAATGAAACCAATAGGGTTTATAAGCATGGACGGTCCGCCTCGCACCGCGGTTCCTGGACAGGCTTAGATCCTCTAAGCAGTTTACCACTACTAGTGTGCGGGCCGGATTCAGCTCTGCGTGGAAGCATCATGCAGCCCATATATTTCTTCAAGCCCCTATGGGCGGGGGCTAAAAGATACAGCTTTGGAAATGTTAAGGAAGCACTATGCAAGTAGGCTAAGCTAGACAAATGTTGCGGTCCAGATCTGCGTTCACACTAGAGGTATCCGTATGATACGACCCTTCTGGTCCGTGAAATGAACATCCCTCTAAACCCAAGTTTATGTAGAGACAACTGGGGTTTACGGGAGTATATATTATTTTGCTCATTTCTGCTCCCAGTCATTGGTTGTGGGTACTCGTTAGAACCGCCTCGATGAGGCGGTTCTAATGAGCACCCACAACCTATGTTTTGAGTATAAATAAGATAAATATCACAAATTTTCACCTGAAAAGTAGCCATTTTGGAGATATGAAAGAATTCGCTATGTCACAAGGGTGTGTTATCGTAATGATTTGGGCAAAATAAACTTTTCTTTATATAAATTAGGGTTTACCAGAGGTAATTACATGGATCTGCTACCCTGAATGAGCCATATATTTATACATTTAAGGGAACCTGGAGAACTTTCTTCAAATTTATGGCTCCGAATTGTCAACGGACCTACACTATACATGTATAAGGGAAGATTCGTTTGTTTGTTTACCATCCCCGTCAACACTGTATAGGTCATTTTGGAGACGTTGCTTCCAGTTTTGTGGGAATTTTACCCGACATTGAGATGAAATGCTACTAGACCAGTGCCTTTGTAACATGGGGACTCGACTTCCTTTTTCGCCATCGTCCATCGGGGCTTGAAGAAATAGATGGGATGCATGATGCTTCCACGCAGAGCTGAAACCGACCCGCACACGAGTACTGGTAAACCGCTTAGAGGATCTAAGCCTGCCCAGGAAAAGCGGTGGGAGTCGGCCTGACAATGCTTATAAACCCTATTGGTTTCATTGGGCGGTAGGGCTTGAGATGTCATTTTATCTCAATGTCGGGTAAAAGTCCCACAAAATTAGAAGCAACGTCTCCAAAATGACCTTTACAGTGTTGACGGGGACGTTAAACCTCAAATCAAACAAACAAACAACTTCCTTAAATAGATTGGATGTGACAGATGGTGTCTCCCTTGTTAACCCTTTTTGTACCAAATGGAATCTTCCTCCCTATATATAGCAGGAGTCGATTCAAAATTTAGAAATATCAGGTTGTGTTTTCTGCAAAATTTATTTGAAACATGGCTGAACTTTTTGCAAACAGTGTAGGCCCTGATCAGACTCCGCGTTCTGTGGCGTCTGATTTGGGGCTGCACTGTTCGGCAATTACCGTTTTGGGGTTATTTCCAGTACAAAATGGGTTATTGTTAAACATGTCAAGAACAGCCCCTATTTATTTATTTATTTGCAAGATTCAGTCCAATCTTTCGCCCCGCCCATCGGGGCTTGAAGAAATAGATGGGCTGCATGATGCTTCCACGCAGAACTGGAACCGACCGCACACGAGCACTGGCAAACCGCTTAGAGGATCTAAACCTGTCCAGGCAAAGCTGTGCGAATTGGACCGTCCATGCTTATAAACCATTTTGGTTTCATTGGGCGACAGGGCTTGAGATGTCAGTTCATCTCAACAATGAACATCGGGTAAAAGTCCCACCAAATTGGAAGCAACGTCTCCAAAATGACCTATACAGTGTTGATGGGGACGTTAAACCTCAAATCAAACAAATAAATGTGCTTACTGCGTAGCATTCCGGTGGGATAAAAACTTTACAAGCCTCGTTTGTAGTATCAGTCGTTACAGGAGACTCGCCACTCGCGGCATTGGCGCTGTTTGCCATGAAATCGCGATACATGTTTCCATAGATAGCATTATAGTCCAACGTTGCCGGCTGGGTGTCTTCAGGATCAGTCTGAAAAACGCAAGTTAATGTGAAATTACAGTAAAAAATTCCTATATTAAGACCGCTTTTGGAACTTTTCAAAAGTGATCATTAAGACCACTTTTGAACAGTCCGTAATGTGGTCCCTGCCCAGAGGTCATTGTGTGCAGGAAATTCGAAGAAAGAATGACTGCACCCTTCCACATAAGCATTTTAAAGCAGCATTAGTCTTTATTTCAGGTTGACTTAATGGAGGAATTTTACTGTATATAATGGCAGTGTCTGTGCGTGCGTGTGAGTGTGTGCGCTTATGATGGAGGTGGGGTGAGTCAATACGATACTTGAAATTATCTGACGATTATGGATGTGTAGTAGGCTTATGGTAGGCTACGTGTAAGACTAAGGCCCTCGACCATCGGGGCTTGGAGAAATAGATTGGGCTGCATGGTGCTTCCACGCAGAGCTGAAACTGACCGCATATAAGTACTGGTAAACCTCCTGCCCAGGAAAAGTGGCGCGTAAAGTCTAATGCATACAAGCCCTATTGGTGTCATTGGGCGACAGGGCTTGAGATGTCATTTCATCTAAGTGTGGGCAAAATTCCCAATTGGAAGCAACGTCTCCAAAATGACATAAATGGTGTTGACGGGGATGCTAAACCTCAATTTAAACAAAACACAAACAGGCAAGCCTTTTTTTTTTTTTTTTTTTTTGTTTTTGTTTTTTTCAGTCGTCCTACAAGACTATACTAGCTGAGCCTCCGCTTTAGAAAACCCATTATATTTCACATGCAAACAACAAGGCCCACATCAACCTGCGCATTGTGCAGTCTGATAGTCGTCTTTGTGGTTCACTGATCATTTGGGACAGGCTTCTGTATGCACAAGTCAAAAAGGCCGGTTTAAGTCTTATCTGACTGTTATTGTTTTCCTGCGACGCGGCTACTACTACTACTCTCTCTCTCTCTCTCTCTCTCTCTCTCTCTCTCTCTCTCTCTCTCTCTCTTTCTCTGTTTTTTCTCTCTCCCTCTCTAAACACTCGCATTTAATGTGCCAAACCAACGGTGCAACTTGAACGTCAAATGAACCATGGAACTGGTCACTTGTACTTACAAGTCTTACCCATCGAACGGGTACATTTGGGTGCTCTATTCGGATCAGATTGGTCAAGGTCTTTATGTTTCAACAGTTGTTTCTCATCGAGGCAATGTTTACAATGTATTTGTATAGATAGAGGATCTTACACGAGTGGTCATTTCATATGAAATTTATGAAACGAGCCTTGGGCGAGTTTCATAAATTTCATATGGAATGACCACGAGTGTAAGATTCTGTTTATCATATGACCATTTAAATTGGAATTTATCGCCTTTAAATTTTCCACAAAAATTGCATGGTTGACACGGACGTCGTCATGACGTTACTTAATCCCGCCAAAGTGTTATTGCACGTGTGGTCATACGATTTTTATTACACGACGTTATCCACTGCTTATCAACGAAGTCATATGATAAGCGTGTTTTCGTAATGGCATCGCGAATTTCATCATAAGATGCAGTCGTCCAAACCAGTGTTCACCAGCTTGATCTCTCTGTCCTCAGTCCTGGTATGAGGACGGGCCTCCGTGGCCTAGTGGATATGAGCGCTGACTCTTAATCATTAGATCTCTCACCGCTGTGGGTTCGAGCCCAGCTCGACGCCAAGTTCTGCAGCAGAAGCTCTGAGTACTCCGGTTTTATAACCACATCTGATTAACGATTGGCTCGATATGAGTGAAAATGTGAAATAATCTTGAAATGGTCGAAAATCCAGTCTGCCAATTTCTCCTTTAGTGTTCTGATCAGAGCCTTCACTGTTTGCCAATTTCTCGTTTAGAGAACGCTTGGCTTATATGGGTCAACTGGATGCACCGTCGTATTGACGTTGATAAGACGTTGCCTACACGTTCGATATCTACTGTGAAAGAGAGAGAGACAGACAGAGTGTGTGTGTGTGTGTGTGTGAATTCGGGTTTAACGTCGCTTTCAACAATTTTTCAGTCATATCACGACGGTGTCTGGTTGCGACAGGGAGCTCAATGCTCACGTTTATAGTGCTGCCTCACTGAAGTATCATGTCCCAGACACATTACATGATACCACACCCAGTCACATTATCCTGACACTGGATCGACCAGTCCTAGCTCTACCCCGTAAATCTGAGTGCCAAACGAGGAGCAGCTAGTACCATTTTTAACGACTTTGGTATGTCGCGGCCCGGGATCGAACCCGAGACCTCCCGTTCCCCGGAGCGGACACTCTACCAACTGAGCTATCGGGGCCGGTGAGAGACAGACAGAGAGAGAGGGAGGTAGCCCCTATGTGCTTTTAGTACCCGGGTCCTTTAAAGCTAGCCTAGTATCAGTCTATCAGAGAGAGAGAGGGAGAGAGAGAGAGATAGAGATAGAGAGACGTTGGTGAGACGACATGTGGCCTACACGGTGTATCCTGCTGAGAGAGAGAGAGAGAGAGAGAGAGAGAGAGAGAGAGAGAGAGAGAGAGAGAGAGACGTTGATAAGACCGGTAAGGCGACGTGTTGCCTACACGGTCTTTACCTGCTGAGAGAGAGAGAGAGAGAGAGAGAGAGAGAGAGGTAGCCCATAAGTGCTTTTAGTACCCGGGTCCTTTAAAGCTAGCCTATTATCAGTCTATCAGAGAGAGAGGAGAGAGAGAGAGAGAGAGAGAGAGAGAGAGAGCGAGAGAGAGATATAGAGATAGACGTTGGTGAGTCGACGTGTGGCCTACACAGTCTATCCTGCTGAGAGAGAGAGAAAGAGAGAGAGAGAGAGAGAGAGAGAGAGAGAGAGAGAGAGAGAGAGAGAGAGACGTTGATAAGACCGGTAAGGCGACGTGTGGCCTACACGTTGTTTACCTGCTGAGAGAGAGAGAGAGAGAGAGATAGAGAGAGTGAGAGAGAGAGAGAGAGAGAGAGAGAGAGAGAGACGTTGATAAGACGGGTAAGGACGTGTGGCCTACACGGTCAATACCTGCTGAGAGAGAGAGAGAGAGAGAGAGAGAGAGAGAGAGAGAGAGAGAGAGAGAGAGAGAGACGTTGATAAGACTGGTAAGGCGACGTGTGGCCTACATGGTCTATACCTGCTGAGAGAGAGATAGCGAGACGAGAGAGAGACGTTGTAAAGTGTGTCATGCTGTTGCCTACGCGTTCCGTACCTGCTACTAGTAGGGAAGGGGGAGACGTTAAGAGTGATAAACACGTTCTGTGCATCTGGGATAGAGAGAGAGAGAGAGAGAGAGAGAGAGAGAGAGAATGGAGAGAGAGAGAGAGACAGAGAGGGAGAGAGAGAGAGAGAGAGACAGAGAGAATGATTTTATAAAACCTGTATTTGTAAATCATCTACAGCTTCTTTCGGTTCTTCTTTAATCGTAACAGATGTACACGTAGCAGCCATATTCCTATATTCCTTTGTTTAGTGTTTCTTTTCTTTCCATCAATCTATCAACGCTGTCATAAATACAGAGGTTTAATACAAAAAAGCTTAGAATATCGTTGAACACACAAAAACCACTATAACTATGCCATATCTCTCTCGACTACAGTACGTCTTTGTGTAAAACCACTCGTGACCTGACGCGCTATCAATTCTAATCAATCTTGCTCAATCAATCAATCAACCTTGGGGCTACTAGCGGGGGATGTTTGTGTAGAATTAATATAGAGGCTACCTCTAGGGAAGTACTTAATTTTGACAGGTGAGAAAATGTGACAGGAGAGCACTTAATCAGGCTGACAGGAAAAATTGAATAGAAGAGGAAAGGGCTTTGTTAAACCTTATAGGGCTGTACAATCAATGTACATGTAGAAATGTACGGCAATGAATAAACTATTAAGACAGACAGCATATTAATCGCTGTTGAATAGATAATAGATTGATTTATACAGAGAAAATACATATAATTACGTTAACATGAACATGTAATCAATACACATCAAAACCCCACTTATATACGTTACAAATACGTTGTAAATTTCACCACCGAAAAAAAAAAAAACGAAAATTTTAAGATGAAACATTATGATATTTATCTTTTTTTCTGCTCAAAATTTAGATTGTGTGTACACGTTAGAAGAACCGCCTAACGAGTGCCCACAATCTATATTATAGAGCAGAAATAAGAAATATAAGGTTTACACCCCCCCCCCCTCCCCTGTAAACGTACGTTTTACTTTTTAAAAGTGGGGTTCAAGGGGGGGGGGGGGGTCAGAATTATACAGGCATGTTTACGTTATGGAGACTGTGAGCTCGTTCTAATGAGCACCCTCAACCTGCTGAGTACATACCAGAAACAATTAATATTACTTTTTCATTAGAAAAATAACCACTTTGAGAGAATTCGTAGTACAGGAGTGTTATCTTAAGGCACCCCTTATTCAATGAAATCCCTTCGTTCTTTGATGTTAACCTTAGACCAACGCTTCAGTATTATTATTGTTATTATTTTTGATGATGATGATGATGATGATGATGATGATGATGATAATGAATAATGTGCCCCCTACCATAACACATCTGTATGCTATATTGTCGCCTTTCGCTAATAATTTTCTCTTAACATATATTGTGGGTGCTCGTTAGAACGCCACAGTGAGGCGATTCTAACGAGTCATTACGAAAACACTCCTATACAAATACATTGTAACCTTTTTCGTCGAAAAAAAAAATGAAAATTTTAAGATGAAAAATTGTGACATTTTACTTACTTCTGCTCAAAATATAGACTGTGGGTATTCGTTAGAACCGCCTCATCGAGGCGGTGGTTCCATCGAGGACCGCCTTATCGAGGCGGATCCAAAGAGTACCCACAATTTTTATTTTAGAGCAGAAATAAGAAAATTAAGATTAACCCCTGTAAACCCCCAGTTTTACTACATAAAAGTGGGGTTCAAGGGGGTTAAAATCATATAGGCGTGTTTCGTGATGATCCACAGCAAGAATATGAGAAATATATACCCTAAAAACCCCAAACTTCACTATATAAAACGGGATTTACATGGTTTGTTAAGGTAAATACTTTATCATTACGAAAACACATCTATATTTCAACCCTTGAACCCCACTTTTATATAGATTTTCTTATTTCTGTTCTAACGAGGACCCACAATCTATAATCTGAGCAGAAATAAGAACAATATCACAAATTTTCATCTTAAACTTTGCGTATGTGTGTGTGTGTGTGTGTGTGTGTGTGTGTGTGTGTGTGTGTGTGTGTGTGTGTGTGTGTGTGTTTGGTGGTGGTGGGGGCGCTTAAGTTTACAATGTATTTGTACAGGCGTGTTTTCGTAATGATCGGAATAACCGTATGATCCCAAAACAGTTTAAAGCTAACGATAAATGACTTAACACATTCTAAAAGGGTACAACAAAATACAAAATAAATAGATAAATAAAATCAATATATATAAAAAATAATTTTAAGTCATTACGATAACACACCCGTGCGACATAGTGCATTTTTTCACATCTCCAAAATGGCCATTTTTCTGATTAAAATCCGTGATATTTTTTCTTATAAAAACTGCAAACATAGGTTGTGGGTGCTCGTCAGAACCGCCTCATTGAGGCGGTTCTAACGAGTACCCACAACCTATGTTTTGGAGCAAAAATTAAAAAAAAAAATGTATACCCCCGTAAACCCCAGTTTTCTCTATATAAAGTGGGGTATAGGGGGTCTTCATCTCATGGACTTGTTCACGTGATGGAATGTTTTGTTGTTGCTGTTGTTGTGTCCAGAGACAAATAGGGCGCGACATCTCATATGACTCCTTAGTCATTTAAAAAAACACCACGAAAACACACCTATATAATTTTGACCCCCTTCAACCCCACTTTTATATTGTACAACTTTACAGGGGTAAACCTTATTTTTCTTATTTCTGCTCTAAAATATAGATTGTGGGTACTCGTTAGAACCGCCTCGCTGAGGCGGTTCTAACGAGTACCCACAATCTATATTTTGAGCAGTTATAAGAAAAATATCACAATTGTTCATTTTAAAATGTTGCTGTTTCGGCGGTAAAGTTTACAATGCATTTCGATAGGCGTGTTTTCGTAATGAACTAAGGCAAACTAATCAAAATGTTGAATGTAACTGGTACTTTTAGGGTCTTACTTCCTAGAGGAATGTTTCCTTTTAAAAATTAACCCATACGTGTCCATCACGTGAACAAGTCCGTGATATATATACCCAGCGGGCACGGCGTGTGTATGCAACGTCGTATCAACGCCAATGCAACGTTGTATCGACTTTGGTTCGACTTTGCAAAATCATCATTACGAAAACACGCCTTTGCAAATGCATTGTAAACTGTACTGCCGATAAAACGAAATTTTTAAGATGAAAACATGTGATATTTTTCTTATTTCTGCACAAATATAGATTGTTGATACTTCTTAGAACCGCTGTAACGTAAAAAAAGTGGACCGTGAAAAAATGAGACATTTCCGCCACTGCGCATGCGTAACACATTTGCTCCGCCTACCTTAGATACGCTTTTATCGGATTGCTATTTGCTTAATTATCGTGTAGTCTGGCGGTTACCTCCCCTCATTCGCCCTGTTAGCGAGTTTTAAGGTGAGTTCTCATTGTAACAGCGTTTGCAAATAGAACAGACACCACCACCAAGTCACTTTCAGTTTTAAAGTCTGTAACAATGTATGACTTCTTAAAATTCTCACATCAGTTTCTTTTGTATTCTTTTGCAGCATGTATTAGAAGAAGCATCATGTGTCAGGGACATGATACTTCAGTGAGGCAGCACTATAAAAGTGAACATTGAGCTCCCTGTCACAACCAGACACCGTCGTGATATGACTGAAAAATTGTTGAAAGCGACGTTAAACCCGAATTCACACACACACACGCACGCACGCACGCACGCACGCACGAACGCACGCACGCACGCACGCACGCACGCACGCACACCTTCTTAACCTTCTGTACAACTGTACAACGACCCATCATTATTCTCACATTACGATGACACACCCGTGCAATTTCTTTTTCCATGCAAATTTGTGATATTTGTCTTATTTTTACTCCTAAAATAGGTTGCGGGTGCTCGTACGAGTACCCATGGCCTATGTCTTAGAACAGAAAAAAAGCAAAATAACTTATACCCCTGTAAACCCCACTTTTCTCTAAATAAAGTGGGGTTTAGAGGGTTTTAATTTCACGGACTTGTTAACATGAAGAAAGGTGTTAGAGATATTGTGTTGCCAAGATTATATTCTCAGGGATGATAACTAAAATACCATGACACCCGGAGTTATGGTTCTTGCTCATAACACGTCTTTTTCCCCAATGTTTTCTTTGTTTGAATTAGTGTTTTACGTCCCCATCAACACTATTTAGGTTATTTTGGAGAGGTGGCTTCAGTTTTGTGGGACATTAAACCATCATTGATATGAAATGACATCTCAAGCCCTATCGCCTGAACACGCCAGAAGGGTTTATATATAGGTGACTTTCCGATTTACAACACTTCGCGTAGTCAGGCTTAGATCCTCATAGCGGTTTACCAGTAGTCCTGTGCGGCCGGTTTCAGCTATGCGTGCATGCATAATGAACCCAATCTATTTCTCCTAGCCCCGATGGGCAGGGCGTAAATCTTCACCTCGTGTTGGTTGGTTGATTTGAGGTTTAACGTCCCCGTCAACACTGTAAAGGTCATTCTGGAGACGTTGCTTCCAATTTTGTTGGACTTTTACCCAACACTGAGATAAAATGACATTTCTAGCCATGTCGCCGAATGAAACCATAGGTTTTATTAGCATGGACGGTCCGCCTCGCACCGCGGTTCCTGGACAGGCTTAGATCCTCTAAGCGGTTTACCAGTACTAGTGTGCGGGCCGGATTCCGCTCTGCGTGGAAGCATCGTGACTAAAAAGTGAAGCACCCGATCAAACAACATATTTTGCGGCATCGGAACTGTTAGTCTATGGTCTAAATTTGATATGCCAGGCTAATACGGGTTAATCGGCGTCTGACCTGGGTTTGCACTGTTTGCCAGTCCTGAAAGAAACGCTTAGCTTACGACGTTAAAGCGGCGTCTGACCTGGGTCTGTGCCATTTGCCTTAGTCGTAAAGTAGTAGCGAAAGGCTAACGCTGGTTAAGCAATGCCTGATCTCGGTCTGCATTGTTTGCCTAAACCTTGAAATGGTTATACTACTCGCCTCATTGACCAGGGTTAGTTGATTCCATCTCGGGCTTCTCCAGACTTGCAGATATTAAACCGAGATCCCGTATCATTATGACCTTAGCTGTTGATAGGACGTAATTCTCAAAGACATACACAACCCATATAAGCTTAGTGTCTCTTAGGACATAGGCATACAGTGCAGACGTAGCTCAGATGTTCCGCAACCCAATTAAGCGCAGCATATCTGTTTAATGACATAGGCAAACAGTGCAGACCAGATGATGCCCCGTATTTTTACATTGGCAATGGGAAAGAACTGTGTCTATTAAGCAACAAATCACGGTGCGGAAAAGCGGGCCGAGTGAAATCATTAAAAGCTGCAAATTTATAACGCCATACGTAGATTCGTAGACGTTAGACGGTGTAACGTCACTGTCTAGCACCGACAACGTTTTAAAAGGACATAATTGCATGTGTTACAGTCGATTTCTTTTAACAATGGTGAAAATGTTTGAGACTTTGAAGGAAACAACAACATTATCTAAGAGTTTCAGCGTGCTAGAATCGAAATAACTCAGCTCTAGCCAGTGATTTGTTGGGTAATAAATCACAGTTTGTCGGTCAGTTGTAAGTAGACACAGTTGTAAGTGATACGGACCTCCAAACTGTGATTTATTACTCAACAAATCACAGCTAGAGCTTATCTATCACTAGTCGCTTATACAGCCAATGGTTAAATCCGGTGATATATTGCGTGATAAATCATTAGGCGAAAAAGCGTGACTTGAAGAGCCGCCGTTTTATGAAGTTTTGCGACGTTATCGATCCTTTCCTTCACGTTAGACCGTGTAACGTCTTTTTCAGTACGTTACACATGCGTTACAGTCAAACATGTCGGGGGGGGGGGGGGGGGGGGTCTTCAAACAGTGGCGGAATGTTGAGGGAATAAGAAGGAAACAACAGCATTTTAGTAGACTTTCAGTGTGTTATCAGCTCTATTGTTACGTGCTCGTGATATGATCTACCATACAACGGACCTCCAAACAGTGATATATTACTCAACGAATCACCGCTAGAGCTGGTTTATTCAATCTTAAACCAAATTAGCACATCACCTCTATTTAAGGCCAAATGGATACAGCGCAGATCCTCGCAGACCCGGCTCAGATGTCGGTTAACCCATTTAACCCAACATCTAAAATAAAGGACACTAGGAAACATTGCAGACCCAGATCAGATGCCCATTAATTCATATCATACCAAACTCTCTATGTATGGACACTACGAAAACAGTGCAGACCTAGATCAGACGCTCCTTAGCCAATGTTCGCCAAGGCCACAGGGAAAAGGTGCTATACCACAGCGGCTCCTAGGCGTATATGGGTTAAACCGATGCACAGTTTACGTATCTCCTATAACAGAGACAGACTTTCGGATGAGTCTTTAAACCGAGGTCCCGTCTCCGTATGACCTTAGTTGTTGGTGGGACGTAAAACTCAAACACTCACCTCACCTATAACAGAGACAGACGTCGTATATCAGTATAGGAATATCTGATCGTGATGTGCACTAGCAAGCGTAGATTGCAGTGTGAGGTTACGAGACCTCCATCAAACGCGGGTCGTTTAGGGTAAGAAATCAAGACTTTTGGATGCCAAAATGACAGTTGATAATTGTTTTTACTTTGAATTTCTTTTCCACTTTTAAAGGTCAAGAATACGTAAATAAATGGCACAATTATTTAAGTGCGTTGCGAAAGACGTTACATCTGACACTGCAGCGCCACTTTCAAAATGGCGGCGTCAATCGCCGTCCGTCAATGTAAACTTAAATATAGGTATAACTTTGTTTGTTTGATTTGAGGTTTAACGCCCCCGTCAACACTGTATAGGTCACTTTGAAGACTTCGCCTCCAATTTTGTGGGACTTTTACCCGACATTGAGATGAAATGACATCTCAAGCCCTGTCGTTCCATGAATCCGACTTGCATCGGTTTGCCTGGGCAGGCTTAAAACCTCTAATCGGTTTACCAGTACTTGTGTGGGGCCTGTTTCAGCTCTGCGTGGAAACATCGTGCAGCTCATCTATTTCCTGAAGCCCCGATGGGCGGGGGCCCTGGTCTTGAGATATAATGGTGATGAGAGGAGGATATCTTTGCAGTCTTCTCTAAGTTAACAGAAACCCCAAAAGTGGTAACCTGGCAAACAGTGCAGGTCCAGATCAGAACGCGGCATCTGATCGGGGCCTACACTGTTTGCAAAAAGCTCAGCCATCTTCCAAATAAATGTTGAAGAAAACACAACCTGTCACCCCTAAATTTGGAATGGACTCCTGCTATATATAAGGAGGAATATTCCATTTGTTACAAAAAGGTTTAAGGTTAAAGGAATGCTGTGAGTACTCATTTAGGCGAATCTGGTGATTACACGCAACATACCTTTTTAGACAAAATGAACTATTCTTTTTATATGGACTGTTGCGAGATGGAATAGGAAACCTCTCTGGTGCTTATGCACATCTAAATTATTTTAGTAGATATATGGTAGGGCGGTGCGAGTGAAATATTTTAGGTGAAATATGGTACGCAAACTGTGCGGCTCCATGAACAAGTCATGCACATATCATACGATGTATGCATGAGTGGTTTATAGAGAGCTGTTTTTACAATACAGGGGGCCGCTAAAAGGCCGAGTCCTATAGAATTTGCCTAAAAATCGCCAACCGCCAAATTGTGCCATATATGATTTTTATTCCCGTCACGTGTTGTGTGGGTGTTCGTTTTGACAGGAGTCATGTCATTGATTATAGGGTCGTTTCATCAATTTTTCCTATGGAAAATATACTATTTGAACGCAAATCCATTATCTACTCGATTTTGCTATCTGGCTTTGTTTGTGGCCGGTATCTCCACTTCCCCACGAACAAAGCAAGGTAATACGAGTAGGCATGATTTTCCGGTAGTATTCATAGATATATAAACCCTGAAAAAAGCGGACACTTTAGCAGCAGGTCAAGTTGTAAAGAGTAAACACAACATTGTGACGGGGAAATAGAAAGTATATTGAAAGGTATGTTAAATCTATGTTTAGTATTATTTTTGTATGAACATGCTTGTAGGTTTTGGAGGGGTTTACTTCTAGTATACCCCAACTTTCTGAAGCCTATTCTGAATTCACTATTGAGGCCTGTAGTGATTAGGCTACTAGCTTTGCCAGCTAGACGTCGCAGGATCGATCCCAGGCTTCTCCAGTAGTAGAATGAGTCTTTCTAAGTGAGGTCCTGTCTCATGCTGACCCTAGATGTTGGTGAGACGTAAAGTTTGGACACCCGCTCATTCTAGATTCATTTAGGCTTTTAGACCCCTTTTGTAGAATGTAATTAATAAACGCCGGGTCACTTGTTTGATCCATGACTTGTGACTGGCTGTGGTTAGAAAACCGTGGTTCCGTCCCAATATGATATTAGGTGTAGAGGGGACGTAAACTTAAGACGGGTTTAACCACATCTTCATCATCAGGGCAAACTCATACAAGAGCCTGTTGGGTTATCCGTGATGATGAACCGTAATGAATTTTATTTTACAAGCATGTTCACGTTGATTAGAAATAATCTTGTTCAAGAAGAATTACGAGTTCATTTTGTAATGATGCCGTTTTTGTCTGATAACTCAGTTTGTGCATGTATGTACATATAAAGAACGAGGTGATGATAAGGGGGAGTATTTGGTCGCCACACGTCATAACGGCCTGAGCGGCGGGGATGACGTCAGCTGCGTCATCGGCGCCGCGAGGACGGTTGTGACGGGGTGCCTACTAAATAGAGAGAATTTACGGCAAACAGTGTTGGCCCATATGAGACACTAACAAATGTTGTAGATTATAGATGAAAATCTTCTGTTGTAGTTTCTATCTGTTATTAATGTATTGAATTTGTGAATAGCTATATTTGTGAGCCGTGTCGCGGAGAAGGATATGAAATAGAGATTGTTATGTTTCCTGTAATTGGCGGCTGACCAGCTAGCGCAAAGGCGTGGTCTGTTCAATTGCCTCTTACTTGTGATAATGTAGTGAGCACAGGTTTGATGAGTATTATGCTCAGTAGTAGTGAGCATTAATTGATTTCTGTAGTGCTCAGTAAGGAAACATAAACTTTGAGTATTATTGTGTCAAGCGCTGGGTGCTGATAATTTGATGCACAGTCAAGTTGAGTTCTGCTGTACGGTTATTTGTCGCATGCACTAATCAGCCTGTATGTCTGGTCGGCGCATGCGCAATAACGGTATATGCATGAACATATTCTTACTTCTCCGGGAGGGGGATCATGATATAACATGTATGTTTTGTGACTCGTTTCTAGTCCCGTTATCGTAATTTGCAGGCATAACAATGTGTGACCTGCTGCTCCCTGCTTCATAGCAGCAGGTACTGGTACGACGCTAGGCGTTAGGGTCCAGCAAGGGCGGACAGACCGCCGTAATCAGCGCCTACCAGGATAGAAGCAGATTCTTCTAAATCATTGTTCGTTGTAAACAAATGTGATCATGGAATAGGTCAACTTACCTTATTTGGACAATCACTAAACGTCTGATCAGCAAACGTGATCGCTAAATCTAAGATTATCGACTATGTTGATAGACTAGTTCTACTAGTTCGCGAGAGGAAGTGTCACGCGTGTGGGGGATTCACCCTAGGTTATAACTGGCCAGTCGCGTCTTGTGTTGTTTCTTTTTCTTTGTTTTTGTTGTTGTTTTGTTGTTTGCTTCTGTAGGTATTCACGTCACCCGTTCCGAGCACAGAACAGTGTTTTGCCTTCGGAGCGGACGTCGTGAGTTGGCTACAGAAGCAACAAATTGTGATGTTTTGTGTTAGTAAGTGTTGTATGTAGATACTGTAAATAATTCATGTCATTCATTTAACATCTTTCTTGTGCCTTACCCCACAGCTGCCCGTACACCTGTCAGAGATCACGCTCGGTTGTCTTGTCAGCATGGGGGTTTGCGGGACGCCGTAAACCCACATGTAACATTTGGTGTCAGTAAAGTGCGGATTTGATCTCTGGCTGGTGTTCCCGGCTGTGGAACAGCACATTGATACTCTGAATCATCAATTTAAAAAAAAAAAAAAATGTATTGACAGCCACATTTAGAAATTAACTTGAATCTTCCTTCCTGCGTTGATGAAGTGCGAAACCCATGTATTCAACTGAATGGATACTGACAAGTCGATAATTTCTGAGCAGGAAGGCAAGGCAAACCCCACTTTTTCTTGGTAACGGAAAATTTAAGTAGACCCCACTTAATTGTGTTACCTGACATTCTACTAAGTTAAATTGGAGCTACTAATTGATCTTACCCACACATGGTTCTGACGTAGTGACGTTAACAATTTATTGACGTTGACATAACGGTAGCGTTAATATTTACGCAGTGGCTTGAGGTTAGGTATGACGTAATAGAAACATTAATGGTGACTTGTTATGATCGGAGTTTTGTAATGTGATGAAACTTCGGATTGTAGCATTTTACTGTAAACGTCGTCAGTTTATGACGTCATATTAGACTACTAGTACGCAACGTCATACTTTGCTGAAAGCATTTGACATTTCAAATCGCGTGTGCTTTAATAACTAACGTTTTAGTTAGATTAACGCGTATAACACATATCTTAACGTTTTAGTTAAGCCCATTCAATCATCACTGATCATAACTGATCAGTTTATAGTGGTTTTGATAGTAACGTGAGATTTACGTTATCAATAATGGAGCGTTTAATGCAAATGGGAAAGGACTTAGGTTATGAGGGGAAGGAGTTACAAGGTTTTGTTAAAGAGCAGCAAGATATTGAGCGGGCAGAAAGGCAAGAGCAAAGGGATTTAGAAAGGTTAAGGTCTGAAGAAAAGGAAAAGGAAAGGGCAGAAAAGGAAAAGGAAAGGGTACATGAACTAGCTAAGTTAGAAGTAGAAGAAAAGGAAAAGGAAAGGGCACATGAACTTGAAATGGCACGCATTAAGACTGAAAGGGAGGCAAAAGAGATTAGTGAGGCCCATTTAGAACAAATAAAACATGGGTTTGAGCTACAGCACCAAGAATTAAGGAATCAGTTAGAAATGCAGAGAGCGAAGCTCGAGCTAGAATTTGAAAGGCAAAAAGCTGAGAAGGTGGCTCATGCCCGGGATCCTAAGTTACCTTATTTTGAAGAGGGTAAAGATAAAATGGATAGTTATTTATCTAGATTTGAGAAATATGCTACGGCTAATAAATGGGATAAGAGTGTTTGGGCCGCGTATTTAAGTGCATTGCTCAAAGGGCGCGCACTTGATGTATATGACCGGTTGTCAAATGAGGATGCGGCGGATTATGAAAAGTTAAAGGACGCTTTATTAAAGAATTTTGACATGACAGAGCGCGGATTTAGGAAACAGTTTCGTTATAGTAGGCCCGAGAAATCAGAAACGTTCATACAGTTCAGTAGTAGACTGAGAAGTTATTTAGAAAAATGGCTTAATATGGCAAAGATAGAAAAATCTTTTCCGGCTGTCTGTGATTTCATGGCAAGGGATCAGTTCCTGGAGTCATGTAATAGAGAACTGTATGTACATCTGAAGCCAAAACAGTTTGGTAATTTAGATGAAATGGCTAGGGAGGCAGATTTGTTTGCAGAAGCGCGCGGGGGCGTATATAGTTGCATTAATAAGGGGCAACGCGATAATAGAGGCGCAGCGCAGGGTAAACAGGACAAAGTTGACTCGAACAAACCGAGTGGTAGACCGGATATCAAGTGTAGCATATGTGGTAAGGGGCATTTAACAATTAAATGTTTTAAGAACCCCGACAGGAAACAATTGTATAGCGCAGAGGTAGGAGCAACTGGAGTGGGGGATAGCGGTGTTAAAGAAAATTTTAACACGCGCGTAGAGACTCAAGGTTCTCAGGTTAAGAATGAGAATACGCAGAATGTAGGTCGTGGTTATACACGTGGTCGTGGTAATTTCAGAGGGTCTTTTCGCGGACGCGGTAAAAATAATAGCACACCACGTGGCGCCGCACACCAAGTTAGTTTTTGTCAAACGGAAGTAACTAGGAAAGGTGATGAGATTGGAAGTATTTTTGAAAATAAGGTTGGTGATCCTTTGATTTCGGATAGGGAGGAGTGTAGTAAGGAAACTAGGGAAGGTGTCTGTTACTTCTTAAAGGCAAGGTTACCGACGGCACAAGGATTGGTTAATAATAAAAAGGTGGTTGTATTAAGAGATACTGGGTGTACAGGCTGTGTCGTTCGGAGAAGTTTGGTTTCGGATAGTCAGTTAATAGGGAAGGAATCAAATGTTACGTTGATTGATGAATCCACACAAAGGTATCCTTTGGCAATGATTGACATTGATTGTCCTTTTTTCACTGGGAAAACTGAAGCTTTGTGTATGGATGATACGTTGTACGATTTGGTTATCGGTAACATTGATGGATCAAAACTTCCTGATATGTCTCATTTCTCAGCTGCGGCTGTAACTAGGTCTCAAACTAGGCAGGAGGAGAAGCCTTACAGAAAACTTAAGGTTCCCGATCAGATCATTAACGATGACAAGGAGGCTTTCAAGCAAGCTCAGGTTGATGATCCAACTTTGGAAAACATCAGGAAAAGGGTTGTATCTGGGAACAAGACTGTGAGTCGTGGTTTAAACCGAGGTGAAACTAGGTTTATTGAGAAAAAAGGTTTGGCATATAGGGAGTTCACCAAGGGTAACAAAGTCTCTTTCCAACTTGTGGTCCCTCAAAGTTTCCGAGGAAAGGTGTTGAAACTGGCTCATGAAACGCTTATGTCTGGACATATGGGTATTAGGAAGACATTGGATAGAGTTGTAACTGAGTTTTACTGGCCCGGTATTTGCGGTGATGTCGCTAGATTTTGTAAATCTTGTGATATTTGTCAGAGAACTATTCAGAAAGGTCGGGTCACTAAAGTACCTCTAGGAAAAATGCCATTGATTGATACGCCATTTAAGAGGGTGGCAGTGGACATAGTTGGTCCAATTGAGCCTCGATCTGATAGGAAATCTCGGTATATTTTAACCATGATAGATTATGCGACAAGGTATCCAGAGGCGATAGCTTTACCGAGTATTGAGACGGAACGTGTCGCGGAAGCGCTTATTGAAATGTTTAGTAGGGTTGGCATTCCTGATGAAATGTTGACTGATTGTGGTTCACAGTTTACTGCTGAGGTAATGAAGGAAGTCAGCAGACTTCTTTCTCTTCAACAGTTAACGTGTAGTCCGAGACACCCAATTTGCAACGGACTGATAGAGCGTTTCCACGCTACGTTAAAGCAGATGTTACGTCGCATGTGTGCTGAACGTCCAAAAGATTGGGATAAATATCTTCCAGCTTTATTATTTGCGGTAAGGGAAGTCCCACAAGAGTCTTTAGGATACTCCCCTTTTGAGTTGTTATATGGACGTAACGTCAGAGGTCCAATGGCAATATTAAGAGAATTATGGGCTGAAGAGGTACGCGATGAGCAAGTTCTTTCGACGTATCAATACGTTATTGAGCTTAGGGAACGGTTAGAGCAGACATGCAAATTAGCGCGTGATAATTTAAAGAAGGTTCAGATTAAGCAGAAAGCTTATTACGATAAAGGCGCGAGGTCGCGTAAATTTGACGTCGGCGACAAAGTACTGTTGTTACTACCGACAGACAGTAATAAATTATTGCTTCAATGGAAAGGTCCTTATGAAGTGGTTGAGGTAGTGAACAGAATGGATTATAAGATTGACGTCAATGGAAATGTTAACACATATCACGCTAACATACTGAAGCAATATGTGGAACGTCAAAATGTGACGTCACATTGCTTGCTTTCTGTAGAGTCCACTCCGTCAACTGAAAATGATGACGTTGACGAATTCTCATTGGAAGATTGCGCTTTTCCTACTGCAAAGCAACCAGAGACGTTTAAGGACGTCAATATTTCAGAAATGTTAACGCAGGATCAGCGTAAAGAAATAGAGACGTTGATAAAAGAATACCCGGACGTACTGTCCAGTGTACCAGGACGAACTGACCAAATAGAACACGACATAAAGTTGCTGACGGCGGAACCAGTGAGGTCAAAAGGTTATGCCATACCATATAAAGTACGGGATGTAATGGAAAAGGAAATTCAAGATATGTTAGATTTAGGAGTTATTGAGCCATCAATATCTCCATATTCATCCCCTGTAGTACTTGTCCCTAAAAAAGATGGTTCGGTGCGGTTCTGCATTGACTTCCGTAAACTTAATAAAGTGACGGAGTTCGATGCAGAACCAATGCCAAATATGGAGGAGGTTATAAATAGAATGTCGGGGCACAAATACTTTAGCAAATTAGATTTGTCAAAAGGTTATTGGCAGGTAAAAATGACGTCTAAGGCAAAACCCCTAACTGCGTTCGAAACCCCCAAAGGCTTGTTTCAATTCAAAACTATGCCCTTCGGTTTGGTAAATTCAGGAGCAACATTTTGCAGGTTGATGAGAAAGATTCTGTCCGAACTTTCTAACGTTGATAGCTTCGTCGATGATATGTGGATCTTTACCGAAACTTGGAAAGACCACTTGACGTCATTACGTGAAGTTTTAGATAGACTCAGGACAGCCAAGTTGACGGCAAAACCTTCCAAGTGTATGATTGGGTATAGCAGTATCGAATGTCTTGGTCACAGTGTAGCTGCTCAGTCAGTTAGACCGCAAGAAGACAAGATACATGCTATAAAGGATGCTCCTCGACCTTCTACTAAGAGACAAATAAAGTCATTTCTTGGGTTGGCTGGTTTCTACCGCCGTTTCATTCCAAATTTCTCATCTATCGCTTCCCCTTTGACAGATTTAACTAAGAAAAGTAGACCAAACAAGATCACAGACTGGCAGGACCATCATGAAAAGGCTTTCCAGACCCTGAAGAATAGACTCACGTCTAGTCCTATTCTTCGTCTTCCTATCTTTCATGATGGGAATCCGTTCATACTCCGGACGGACGCTTCTGATGTTGGTATAGGAGCCGTTTTGCTCCAAGAGTTTGAAGGGGAAGGACGACTTCCCATTGCTTATGCCAGCAAGAAACTTTTGCCTCGTGAGAAAAACTATTCTGTAATAGAGAAGGAATGTTTGGCTATTATCTGGGGTGTTGAGAAATTTCGCAAGTATCTTTACGGAGTAGAATTCCTGCTTGAGACAGACCACAAGCCCTTGTCTTATATGCAAACAGCAAAAGTTCTCAATCCTCGAATTATGCGTTGGGCAATGAAACTACAGCCGTATAGATTTCGGATTGTTGCAATTCGGGGCCAAGAAAATTTGGGGGCAGACTACCTTAGTAGGTAATTCTTCGCACGGTTGTTGTGTAAATAGCTGTCTTGTTTAGATAGGTTCATCCTATTCCATCTCTGTACACAAAGAAAAAACATTTCTGATTGTTTTTTCTCCAAAAGGGGAAACCTTTGTTGCGAGATGGAATAGGAAACCTCTCTGGTGCTTATGCACATCTAAATTATTTTAGTAGATATATGGTAGGGCGGTGCGAGTGAAATATTTTAGGTGAAATATGGTACGCAAACTGTGCGGCTCCATGAACAAGTCATGCACATATCATACGATGTATGCATGAGTGGTTTATAGAGAGCTGTTTTTACAATACAGGGGGCCGCTAAAAGGCCGAGTCCTATAGAATTTGCCTAAAAATCGCCAACCGCCAAATTGTGCCATATATGATTTTTATTCCCGTCACGTGTTGTGTGGGTGTTCGTTTTGACAGGAGTCATGTCATTGATTATAGGGTCGTTTCATCAATTTTTCCTATGGAAAATATACTATTTGAACGCAAATCCATTATCTACTCGATTTTGCTATCTGGCTTTGTTTGTGGCCGGTATCTCCACTTCCCCACGAACAAAGCAAGGTAATACGAGTAGGCATGATTTTCCGGTAGTATTCATAGATATATAAACCCTGAAAAAAGCGGACACTTTAGCAGCAGGTCAAGTTGTAAAGAGTAAACACAACATTGTGACGGGGAAATAGAAAGTATATTGAAAGGTATGTTAAATCTATGTTTAGTATTATTTTTGTATGAACATGCTTGTAGGTTTTGGAGGGGTTTACTTCTAGTATACCCCAACTTTCTGAAGCCTATTCTGAATTCACTATTGAGGCCTGTAGTGATTAGGCTACTAGCTTTGCCAGCTAGACGTCGCAGGATCGATCCCAGGCTTCTCCAGTAGTAGAATGAGTCTTTCTAAGTGAGGTCCTGTCTCATGCTGACCCTAGATGTTGGTGAGACGTAAAGTTTGGACACCCGCTCATTCTAGATTCATTTAGGCTTTTAGACCCCTTTTGTAGAATGTAATTAATAAACGCCGGGTCACTTGTTTGATCCATGACTTGTGACTGGCTGTGGTTAGAAAACCGTGGTTCCGTCCCAATATGATATTAGGTGTAGAGGGGACGTAAACTTAAGACGGGTTTAACCACATCTTCATCATCAGGGCAAACTCATACAAGAGCCTGTTGGGTTATCCGTGATGATGAACCGTAATGAATTTTATTTTACAAGCATGTTCACGTTGATTAGAAATAATCTTGTTCAAGAAGAATTACGAGTTCATTTTGTAATGATGCCGTTTTTGTCTGATAACTCAGTTTGTGCATGTATGTACATATAAAGAACGAGGTGATGATAAGGGGGAGTATTTGGTCGCCACACGTCATAACGGCCTGAGCGGCGGGGATGACGTCAGCTGCGTCATCGGCGCCGCGAGGACGGTTGTGACGGGGTGCCTACTAAATAGAGAGAATTTACGGCAAACAGTGTTGGCCCATATGAGACACTAACAAATGTTGTAGATTATAGATGAAAATCTTCTGTTGTAGTTTCTATCTGTTATTAATGTATTGAATTTGTGAATAGCTATATTTGTGAGCCGTGTCGCGGAGAAGGATATGAAATAGAGATTGTTATGTTTCCTGTAATTGGCGGCTGACCAGCTAGCGCAAAGGCGTGGTCTGTTCAATTGCCTCTTACTTGTGATAATGTAGTGAGCACAGGTTTGATGAGTATTATGCTCAGTAGTAGTGAGCATTAATTGATTTCTGTAGTGCTCAGTAAGGAAACATAAACTTTGAGTATTATTGTGTCAAGCGCTGGGTGCTGATAATTTGATGCACAGTCAAGTTGAGTTCTGCTGTACGGTTATTTGTCGCATGCACTAATCAGCCTGTATGTCTGGTCGGCGCATGCGCAATAACGGTATATGCATGAACATATTCTTACTTCTCCGGGAGGGGGATCATGATATAACATGTATGTTTTGTGACTCGTTTCTAGTCCCGTTATCGTAATTTGCAGGCATAACAATGTGTGACCTGCTGCTCCCTGCTTCATAGCAGCAGGTACTGGTACGACGCTAGGCGTTAGGGTCCAGCAAGGGCGGACAGACCGCCGTAATCAGCGCCTACCAGGATAGAAGCAGATTCTTCTAAATCATTGTTCGTTGTAAACAAATGTGATCATGGAATAGGTCAACTTACCTTATTTGGACGATCACTAAACGTCTGATCAGCAAACGTGATCGCTAAATCTAAGATTATCGACTATGTTGATAGACTAGTTCTACTAGTTCGCGAGAGGAAGTGTCACGCGTGTGGGGGATTCACCCTAGGTTATAACTGGCCAGTCGCGTCTTGTGTTGTTTCTTTTTCTTTGTTTTTGTTGTTGTTTTGTTGTTTGCTTCTGTAGGTATTCACGTCACCCGTTCCGAGCACAGAACAGTGTTTTGCCTTCGGAGCGGACGTCGTGAGTTGGCTACAGAAGCAACAAATTGTGATGTTTTGTGTTAGTAAGTGTTGTATGTAGATACTGTAAATAATTCATGTCATTCATTTAACATCTTTCTTGTGCCTTACCCCACAGCTGCCCGTACACCTGTCAGAGATCACGCTCGGTTGTCTTGTCAGCATGGGGGTTTGCGGGACGCCGTAAACCCACATGTAACATGGACAACCTAACGGAGTGAGTGAGTTTTAGTTTTACGTCCCACCAACAGCTAAGGTCATACGGAAACGAGACCTCGGTTTAAAGACTAATCCGAAAGTCTTGAGAAGCCCGGGATCGATCCTGCGATCCCTGGTTTACATGGTTTAGCGTAACCACTGCACCACGGAGGCTTCTAACAACCTAACGGAAGCTATGGGATTAATTCTCTAGGGTCTATGAACGAGTTCGAATTATCCGTGGTAAACCCGCCATCCCTCTTCGAGACATTTCAGAATCACTGTATATAGCCTAAAATCAGCCTGTTGCCAAGGTTTCTTCACATATTGTTTGTACGAGCCCCATATCTTTTACTGCGCTGTTATGTTCAATTCGTCTAAGGCATTATACACTACGTATGAGTAAAACCAGGCGATTTTTTTCTGGTTTTAAGACCCATTGGTTTTCGAGCAGACCGTTAATTAACGGTGGGCGACAACTGGAGTACCTGAAAAATATATGACGTTTACTTTGCGTGACACATGCAAGGTGATTAAGAGTCAAAGCTTTTACCCACTAGACCATGAAGGCCCCAAAAAGGCAGTATACACTGTTTTATTATTGACAAAACGCAATGAGAGTGCAGGATAACCAAATACAGGTACCCTGCCGTAATATGTCGGTGTTATGGTTTCAATGTTGATAAATACTCGTCTATTTATAAATCATAACAAACAACGGTGTTTTCCACAGGTACGTAACGGGTTATATTCTAAGAGAAAAACACTTAATTTGGCAGTGCCGATGTAATCAGTTGCGTAGCGCAACTAGTAGTGAGGAGCGCCTAAAGCGACTGTCTTGAGGGTCGCAGGTTCGATCCTTGCAGAAAACCTATTTTCATAAAGCTATTTAAAGCATGATTTATTTTTTTTCTTGATGATTTTTTTATAAAATAGTTTCAGAATTTACATTTTTATTATTTCTTTTTTAATTTTCAATTCTGTTTATTATTTTTGAATTATTATTTTTTCGTGAATGGTTATCTATTTATTTTAAAGTTCAATACATGTCATGCACAATTTTAAAGATCAACTTCACATTTGATTTATAATAGTGAATAAAATAGAAACACCAGCAAGTACATACACAAGAGAATTGAAATACAAGATGCCATAGTTTGATAGAATGGAACCTGATTGGCCTATACCCTATATGTGACATGTGAAAGTAAAGAATAGGCAAACCAATAACATGACTTGAAATTAACATTGATTGGAAATTTATAATTTAATTCATGTTGATCATACGTTATTTTAACGTTTATCGATTGTTAGTCACACAACTGCACTTGTCAGAACCAAAAAACTTCGCTTTGTCAGCCGACAAAGTCTCTTCAGCTGTCAGAGAAGCATCACATGACGACACTTCAACAGCAGGGCAACCGAGTCTGAACTAAGGAATGTTCAGTAAAATTTATATCAGCACAAAAAATGCATGCTTCACGAGAAAATCGAGGATTTTTTGCTTTTGTCGCGAAAAAAAAAAATGTTAAAGAAATAACATCCCCAGCGGGATTCGAACCCGCATACTTCAGCTCTACAGGCCCGTGACTTTACCACTTGGCTAGCGTCGATACAGTGCAAGTATGGTATTTTTTAGCCTGATACCATCACATTAATAGGGAGTCACCAAAAATAAAATTAGATCATCCAAAAATAACATATAATTGCGTAGATAAATTTAAAAATAACCTTTATTTACAATAATATTGACAATAACAAACTGACAACTGATGTCGGTTTTACTGTACCTGATAGTAATTCTGTTCATTCGTTTGTTTGTTTGTTTGACGTTTAACGTCCCCACCAACACTATATAGGTCATATTTGGGACGTTGCTACTTTTACCCGACATAGAGATATAATGTAATCTCAAGCCCTGCCGCCCAATGAGACCAATAGGGTTAATATGCACGGATGGTTTGACTCGCACCACTTTGCCTGTGCAAGCTCAGACCCTCTAAGTGGCTTACCAGTGGTTTCAGCCTTGCATGGAAACATCATGCAGCCCAATCTATTCTGCCAACCCTGATGGGCGGGGTCCGAGTTTTTGTTCGGTAGTTTGTGTGAAGTTTAACGGCATTGTCAACACCATTGAGACAACGCCGTGCAGGCCATCTTACCTTGAGCAAACATGCACATCAGTGGTTGACCAGTACAGTGCACATTCATTCGACAGAAACAGAGGGAAAAGCCGCAGAAAAATCAAAGCAAAACAACACAAAACAAAAAACAAGAGGCCCATGAGATCCTGGTCGCTCCCCTGAGCCCTGTTCAAATTTGGTAGTAGTAGTACTCAATCACCTGATGCTATAAACCAAGTTTCAAGACAATCAGTCAAGTGATTCCGGAGATGAAGATTTTTTAAGGTTTTCACCATAACAGGGCATGGCGGACTGGTACATATTCAACCCTTTTCACGTACATCTTCTCTTTTTCATTCCTTTTCTTTGTAGAAGCCTCAATGGTGCAGTGATTACGCTACTCGCCTTGTAAACCGGGGATCGCAGGATCGATCCCGGGCTTCTTCAGCCTTTCGGATGAGTCTTTAAACTGAGGTCCCGTCTCCATATGACATTAGCTGTTGGTGGGACGTAAAACTAAAACTCACTCCTTTTCTTTGTATATCTCCACTTTGTATATGTCCACTTTTTTCACGGATGTCCACTTTTTTCACGGATTGTTGCCTTATCTATTTTTCTTTCACGTCAGTGTATATTCTTCTTGGTGATTATCCTTATCACGCGCACCTTCTTCTTTCTCGGACTGGTACCTTTTCAACGATTATCACGCACATCTTCCTTTTTTATTCATTTATTTTGCATTTCTTTATGTCCACTTTTTCACGGATGTCCACTTTTTTCACGGATTGTTTCCTTATCTATATTTCTTTCACGTCAGTGTACATTTTTCTTATTGATTATCCTTATCACGCACATCTTCTTCTTTCGCGGACAGGTACCTTTTCAACCCTTTTCACGCACATCTTCTTTTTTTTCATTCCTTAATTTTGCATTTCTTCATGTCCACTTTTTTCACGGAGGTCCACTTTTTTCACGGATTTTTGCCTTATCTAGTTTTCTTTCACGTCAGTGTAGATTTTTCTTCTTGATTATCCTTATCACGCACATCTTCTTCTTTCACGGACTGGTACCTTTTCAACCCTTTTCACGCACATCTTCTATTTGCATTCCTTTTCTTTGTATTTATTTATGTCCACTTTTTTCACGGATGTCCACTTTTTTCACGGATTGTTGCCTTATCTATTTTTCTTTCACGCCAGTGTACATTTTACTTTGGGATTATCCTTTTCACGCACATCTTCTGCTTTCACGGACTGGTACCTTTTCAACCATTTTCACGCACATCCATCTTTTTTCATTCCTTTATTTTGCATTTCTTTATGTCCACTTTTTTCACGCATGTCCATTTTTTTCACGGATTTTTACCTTATCTGTTTTCTTTCACGTCAGTGTACATTTTTCTTCGTGATTATCCTTTTCATGCACATCTTCTGCTTTCACGGACAGGTACGTTTTCAACCCTTTTCACGCACCTTTTCTTTTTTCATTCCTTTCCTTTGTATTTCTTTATGTCCACTTTTTTCACTGATGTCCACTTTTTTCACGGATTGTTGCCTTATCTGTTTTTCTTTCACGTCAGTGTACAGTTTTCTTCGGGATTATCCTTTTCACGCACATCTTCTGCTTTCACGGACTGGTACCTTTTCAACCCATTTCACGCACATCTTCTTTTTTTTTTCATTCCTTTTCTTTGTAGAAGGCTCCGTGGTGCAGTGGTTATGCTACTCGCCTTGTAAACCAGGGACCGCGAGATCGATCTCGGGCTTCTCCAGACTTTCGAATGAGTCTTTAAACCGAGGTCCCGTCTCCGTATGACCTTAGCTGTTGGTGGGTAGTAAAACTAAAACTCACTCACTGCTTTTCTTTGTATTTCTTTATGTCCACTTTTTTCACGGATTATTGCCTTATCAATCTTTCTGTCACGTCCGTGTATATTTTTCTTCGTGATTATCCTTATCAGGCACATCTTCTTCTTTCACGGACAGGTACCTTTTCAACCTTTTTCACGCACATCTTTTTTCTTCATTCCTTTTCTTTGTATTTCTTTATGTCCACTTTTTTCACGGCTGTCCACTTTTTTTACGGATTGGTGCCTTATCTATTTCTCTTTCACGTCAGTGTACATTTTTCTTTGGGATTATCCTTTTCACGCACATCTTCTCCTTTCACGGACTGTTTTTTTTTTTTTCAACCCTTTTCACGCACATCCATCTTTTTCCATTCCTTTGTTTTGCATTTCTTTATGTCCACTTTTTTCACGCATGTCCACTTTTTTCACGGATTGTTGCCTTATCTGTTTTTTTATTTTTTTTTATTTTATTTTTTTTTTTCACGTCAGTGTACAATTTTCTTCGTGATTATCCTTATCAGGCACATCTTCTTCTTTCACGGACAGGTACCTTTTCACGCACATCTTTTTTCTTCATTCCTTTTCTTTGTATTTCTTTATGTCCACTTTTTTCACGGATGTCCACTTTTTTCACGGATTGGTGCCTTATTTATTTTTCTTTCACGTAAGGGTACAATTTTCTTTGGGATTATCCTTTTCACGCACATCTTCTCCTTTCGCGGACAGTTTTTTTTTCAACCCTTTTCACGCACAACCATCTTTTTCCATTCCTTTGTTTTGCATTTCTTTATGTCCACTTTTTTCACGCATGTCCACTTTTTCACAGATTGTTGCCTTATCTGTTTTTGTTTTTTTTTTTGTCACGTCAGTGTACAATTTTCTTCGTGATTTTCCTTATCAGGCACATCTTCTTCTTTCACGGACAGGTACCTTTTCATGCACATCTTTTTTCTTCATTCCTCTTCTTTGTATTTCTTTATGTCCACTTGTTTTCATGGATTATTGCCTTATCTATTTTTCTTTCACGTAAGTGTACACTTTTCTTCGTGATTATCCTTATCACGCACATCTTCTTCTTTCACGGACAGGTACCTTTTCAACCCTTTTCACGTACATCTTCTTTTTTCATTCCTTTTCTTTGTATTTCTTTATGTCCACTTTTTTCACGGATGTCCACTTTTTTCACGGATTTGTGCCTTATCTATTTTTCTTTCACGTCAGTGTACATTTTTCTTCTGGATTGTCCTTTTTACGCACATCATCTGCTTTCACGGACTGGTACCTTTTCAACCCTTTTCACGCACACCCATCTTTTTTCATTCCTTTATTTTGCATTTCTTTATGTCCACTTTTTTCACGCATATCCACTTTTTTCACGGATTGTTGCCTTATCTGTTTTTCTTTCACCTCAGTGTACATTTTTCTTCGTGATTATCCTTTTCACGCACATCTTCTGCTTTCACGGACTGGTACCTTTTCAACCCTTTTCACGCACATCTTTTTTTCATTCCTATTCTTTGTAGAAGCCTCCGTGGTGCAGTGGTTACGCTACTCGCATTGTAAACCAGGGATCGCAGGATCGCTCCCGGGCTTCTCCAGCCTTTCGGATGAGTCTTTAAACCGAGGTCCCGTCTCCGTATGACCTTAGCTGTTGGTGGGTAGTAAAACTAAAACTCACTCACTGCTTTTCTTTGTATTTCTTTATGTCCACTTTTTTCACGGATGTCCACTTTTTTCACAGATTTTTGTCTCATCTATTTTTTTCTTTCCCGTCAGTGTACATTTTTCTTCGTGATTATCCTTATCACGCGCATCTTCTTCTTTCTCGGGCTGGTACCTTTTCAACCTTTTTCACGCACATCTTTTTTTTCATTCCTTTATTTTGCATTTCTTTATGTCCGCTTTTTTCACGGATTTCTCCTTTTTCACGGATTGTTGCCTTATCTATCTATCTTTCACGTCAGTGTACATTTTTCTTCTTGATTATCCTTATCACGCACATTTTCTTCTTTCACGGAAAGGTATCTCTTCAACCCTTTTTACGCACATCTTCTTTTTTCATGCCTTTTCTCTGTATTTCTTTTTGTCCACTTTTTTCACGGATTGGTGCGTTATCTATTTTTCTTTCACGTCAGTGTACATATTTCTTTGGGATTATCCTTTTCAAGCACATCTTCTGCTTTCATAGACTGGTACTTTTTCAACCCTTTTCACGCACATCCATCTTTTTTCATTCCTTTATTTTGCATTTCTTTATGTCCACTTTTTTCACGCATGTCCACTTTTTTCACGGATTGTTGCCTTATCTGTTTTTCTTTCACGTCAGTGTACATTTTTCTTCGTGATTATCCTTTTCACGCACATCTTCTTCTTTCACGGACAGGTACCTTTTCAATCCTTTTCAGGCACCTTTTCTTTTTTCATGTCTTTCCTTTGTATTTCTTTATGTCCACTTTTTTTCACGGATGTCCGCTTTTTTCACGGATTGTTACCTTATCTATTTTTCTTTCACGTCGGTGTACATTTTTTTTCGTGATTAATAACTGATTATCCTTATCACGCACATCTTCTTCTTTCACGGACAGGTACCTTTTCAACCCTTTTCACGCACATCTTCTTTTTTCATTCCTTTCCTTTGTATTTCTTTATATCCACTTTTTTCACGGATGTCCACTTTTTTCACGGATTGTTGCCTTATCTGTTTTTCTTTCACGTCAGTGTACATTTATCTTCGTGATTATCCTTTTCAAGCACATCTTCTTCTTTAGCGGACTGATACCTTTTCAACCCTTTTCACGCACATCTTCTTTTTTCATTCCTTTTCTTTGTATTTCTTTATGTCCACTTTTTTCACGCATGTCCACTTATTCACGGATTGTTGCCTTTTCTGCTTTTCTTTCACGTCAGTGTACATTTTTCTTTGGGATTATCCTTTTCACGCGCCTCTCCTTCTTTCTCGGACTGGTACCTTTTCAACCTTTTTCACGCACATCTTCTTTTTTCATTCCTATATTTTGCATTTCCTAATGTCCACTTTTTTCACGCATGTCCACTTTTTTCACGGATTGTGCCTTATTTGTTTTTCTTTCACGTCAGTCTATATTTTTCTTCGTGATTATCCTTATCACGCGCACCTTCTTCTTTCTTGGACTGGTACCTTTTCAACCCTTTTCACGCATATCTTCTTTTTTTCATTCCTTTATTTTGCATTTCTTTATGTCCACTTTTTTCACGCATGTCCACTTTTTTCACGGATTGTTGCCTTACATGTATCTATTTTTCTTTCACGTCAGTGTACATTTTTCTTCGTGATTATCCTTTTCACGCACATCTTCTTCTTTCACGGACAGGTACCTTTTCAACCCTTTTCACGCACATCTTCTTTTTTCATTCCTTTTCTTTTTTTCTTTATGTCCACTTTTTTCACGGATGTCCACTTTTTTCACGGAGAGGTGCCTTATCTAGTTTTCTTTCACGTCAGTGTATATTTTTCTTCTTGATTATCCTTATCACGCACATCTTCATCTTTCACGGACAGGTATCTTTTCAACCCTTTTCACGCACATCTTCTTTTTTTATTCCTTTTCTTTGTATTTCTTTATGTCCACTTTTTTCACGGCTGTCCACTTTTTTCACGGATTGGTGCCTTATCTATTTTTCTTTCACGTCAGTGTACATTTTTCTTCGGGATTATCCTTTTCACGCACATCTTCTGCTTTCACGGACTGCTACCTTTTCAACCCTTTTCACGCACATCCATCTTTTTTCATTCCTTTATTTTGCATTTCTTTATGTCCACTTTTTTCACGCATGTCCACTTTTTTCACGGATTGATGCCTTATCTACTTTTTACACGTCTTTCTCCTTTTCCACGCAGGCTGCAAATTTAGGGTTTCTCATGTGTACTGATCAATAGCTCGTCTACATAACCCAGGGTGAGGATGTTGCGTTATACTTCAGCATATGCATGATCTTCTCGTTGTTAATGTTACTTTAAAATGCATCGACACTTCTTTTTTTTTGGCACCTGTACACAATTTTCGAGGTAACAAAATCATAATTCCTCTCCCAGATGGATTAGAGAAATACTCAGAGAAGTGTAATACTAAACTAAACAGAGGGAGAGGTAGAGGCTTAATAATAATAATAATAATAAAACATTTTTTGTCTTTGTTTGTAAAGGAGTTTAACGGCCCTGTCAACACCATTCAGGTCATTTTGAGCCGGTCAGTTTACCTATCCGCACTTTTTCTTGTCAGGCTTATACGTTAGCAGTTAACCAGCACACTGCACATTCTTATGCCAGAAATTGACAACTGCTGTTCAAGAGTAAAATGTCAGTAACAGTCACAGAGGTGAAACTTTCATTGCATGGTATATTGTATACTTCCCAGCTATTACGCAATAGCCGGCCAATATGGGGCTGATAGCGAAACGACGTTGATACGTCGTATCGCTGTCGACCCGACGTTGGTCCGATGTTTTTGGCAGGCTGGGCTATAGTTCATTCAAGGAGGATTGAAAATGTGACTATTGATTTGTTTATCGTGTAAGCCCCGCCTTAAACAATCGGTTAACGCCCACTTAGCAACGCGCATGCGCAGTGGCGGAAATGTCGCATTTTTTCACGGTCCACTTTTTTTACGTTACACCGCCTGATCGAGGCGGTTCTAACGAGTATCCGTAAACCTATATTTTAGAGCAGAAATAAGAAAAATAAGGTTTATCTCTGTAAACCCCAGTTTTACTAAATAAAAGTGGGGTTCGTGGGGGTCAAAATTATATCGGCGTGTTTTCGTGATGTGAACCAGAAGTTTTGGCACCAGATTTCCCCCTATGTCACGACGGTACCCCCTATCACGAAGATAGGTGTATTGAAATTTCATGTACACCAGCTGTTGGTCTTTATTGAAGATAAAGATATGAGAACCACGTGACATGTGTTGACATCAGGTAATTAAAAAATCGATGTAATATTATCGGTTATCTGATTATCGAACATCCGATAATGATTGACAGATGAGATGGAGAGAAAAAATAATTAATAATGGGTAAAATTGAAATGACTATGGCGACGAACATGGTGATGATGATTACGATTATGATGACGATGATGATGATAATGACAATAATATAATAGAGTAAACGCTATTTTCTCCACGATATTCACCCGTGCGACAAAGTGCATTTTTCACATCTCCAAAATGGCTACTTTTCTGATAAAACTCCTTGATATTTTTGGAATAAATATTCAAAACATAGGTTGAGGATGCTCGTTAGAACCGCCTCAGTGCGGCGGTTCTAACGAGTACCCACAACATATGCCTTGGAACAGAAATAAGAAAAATAATGTATACCCCCGTAAACCCCAGTTTTCTCTATATAAAACGGGGTTTAGGGGGGTCTTCTTTTCACGGACTTGAACAATACAATACAATGAAATATATTGCATGTTTTAGCCAAAACAATACGAACGGTGAAGACAATGAAATGACATCATACAATGTCATCTTTGAATGTACAGAACATTTATCAGTGTGACTTCAATGGCCAATTATGGAAATATAATGGATGGGAACATTTTCTTCCAATGCATCACGCGGATAGGTCCGTGAAATGAACACCACCTCAAACCCCACTTTGTATAGTTTGTTTGATCTGAGGTTTAACGCCCCCGTCAACACTGTAAAGGCATTTTGGAGACGTTGCTTCCAATTTTGTGGGACTTTTACCCACATTGAGATGAAATGACATCTCAAGCCTTTTCGCCCAGTGAAACCAATAAGGTTTATAGCATGGACGGTCCGACTCGTGCGCACCGCTTTGAATGGGCAGGCTTAGATCCTCTAAGCGGTTTACCAGTACTCGTGTGCGGGTCGGATTCAACTCTGCGTGGAAGCATCATGCAGCCCATATATTTCTTCAAGCCCCGATGGGCGGAGGCCGCCACTTTGTCTAGGGAAAATTGGGACCGACGGGGGCTATACACTTCTCCTCCCATTCCCGCTCCAAGTCACAAGCTGCTGGTACTCGTTACAACCGCCCCAGTGAACCAAAACAATGACTTTCTCACAATACCGCGAAATGTACACGTTTGAAGAGGGAAAAAGTTAGATGGTATACATTACCGTGGTACATGACGTATTTGTGACGTCACATCAACGTCGATACAGCGTCATGACGATTATGCAACGTCACATCTACGTCGGTGCAACGTCATGACGTTGCGCCGACGTTGATTTGACGTTGCCCCAGCGACGTGTGCCTGCTCGAAAGTCGCTTATACTTGCTAGAAAGCTTGAAGCTCACCCTGATATTTTTGGAGTAGAACCACAAACTTGCAAATTTATGGCATATGCAGAACGTTTGACTAATTCTGTTTTTGTAAACTTATTTATTTGGTTTCAGTTATTCTTTCTTTGTGTTTTTGACATATATTGTCCTCTGGTCAGAGGCCACCTTTGGGGCTGTTCAAAAGTGGTCTTAAAGACCACTTTTGAACAGTCCCAAAGGTGGGCTTAATACAGGAAATTAACTGTATTTATAACTACATAACATAAAAGCCCTTACATCGACCTTTAAGGAATAGAATCAACTATCAACAACAAGAAAACGAGAAATGTTACGAGGCCGTATGTAACAGTGCATGCGCTGATTACAACAAAATAAAAAGAATAGAAAATGCCATTTCACACTGCATACACAGACTATGTCTTAATTAACATAAAAGGGTTCGAGCCTCGTTCGGGTCACATGTGGGACGCCAAGTACTGCCACGGAAATTCAGGTGTTTTTTCTCTGGGTACACTGGTTTTCGCCCACCTCTGATTAATGTGATTAATGATCGGTTCGAAATAAGTGAAATAATATTGAGAGGATCGCAAAAACTAAACCACATTGTAGCTTGCCCGGGTCGCATGTGCAACTTAAAGTCGGGTGCTATTTTTTCTGTACTCCGGGTTTCGCCCGTCTCTGATTAACGATCTGCTCGAAATAAGTGAATAATAATGAAAGGGCAGTTAAAAAATTAAAACAAAAACATAAGCGCATTGAAATTAATTGGAAATGGTGTTTTGTTCGTTTTAATTGAGGTCATACGACCCGGTCAACCATATTTACGTCATTTTCAAGACGTTTTCGTGACGTTGCTTCCATATTTGTGGGGCTTGTATCCGACAATGAGATGAAAGGCTTCTCAAGCCCTATCGCCAAAGCAAAACCCATAGGGGTTATATATGTCGACTCAGACCACTTTACCTGGACCGGCGGTTTACCAGTACTCATGTATTGTCCGTTTCAGCTTGGCGTGGCAGCACCAGTCTATTTCTCCATGCCCCGTTGTATATGATGTGCTTGGTTTTCAGTACACTACGTAGCAATTAAACATTAGAACCATTTTGCATAGGCATGTCAACGTCAATAAATATTCTAGTCTTCGCACTTTTAGGCAGACCAGCAAGTCTGTACAATCATTCTGACGCCTTCTCATAAACGTGTGATTGATAAACCCAGTTTTCCCGGCGTCTCAAAAATGGTCACTGGCCAACAGTGTAGACCCTGATCAGACGCCGCAGAATGCGGCGTCTGATCAGGGTCTACATTGTTTACCTAAGTAAGTAACAGAAGTTTGGTGACATTAGTAATAGGCACCCTTAATATCAGAAATTTGATCTGTCTAAAATTATGTGGTGGATGAGCTGTTTAACAAAATATGATCGATCTTCCGTTGTTCAGGTAATTAATTGTGTTACTAACAATGTCAGTGTTGTAGAGGCTTTTGAGAGGGACTATTAATTTTGAAGAACGGAGAATACATGACCTTCAGGGGAGCCAACCCTTTCCAGAATAATTTTGTACAGGCGTATATTACTCATATGCGTAAGGCAGACTGAGTGAGTGAGTGAGTTTTAGTTTTACGTCCCACCAACAGCTAAGGTCATACGGAGACGGGACCTCGGTTTAAAGACTCATCCGAAAGTCTGGAGAAGCCTGGGATCGATCCTGCGATCCCTGGTTTACAAGGCGAGTAGCGTAACCACTGCACCACGGAGGCTTCTATAAGGCAGACTGTCAGAAATATTAAAAATAATAATACATATAATAATAAATAAATACATACATAAATACATAAATAAATAAATTTGATTAAAGTCATCAAGAGTAACAAGAAAACACGCCTATAATGTTTTGACCACAATAAACTCTACTTTTATATACTAAAACAGACAGTAGTATTAGCAATGAGGGTTCTAGGACAACCCCCACCCCCACACACTGTTGGGGCCGACCCCCAACCCCCGGGTCGACCCCACCGAGTGGGGATGCCTAGGACAAAAAAAAATCATCCCGCGCCCACCCCCACCCCCGGGTCGGCCCCACCAAGAGTAGGCCCCAGCCCCCAGGTGGGCCCCACCGGGCCGGGTGCCCAGCGCAAACCAGCGGGTCCTATCATGTTTACCTAAAAAGTTGTGCCTTAAGGCACCTTTACAGCACATCGCACCCAGTGCGTAAGAGGCCTTTTATTTTGCCTCAGTAAACGTCAATAAACACCATATCATATTACCATAATAGTAATACACAGTTTGTCACATCAAAGTGTAGAAAATTTATCCACCCAACAGACCAGATATGACCGTCTCGGTATAAGAACATAGATTGATAGATAGTACAAATACTGTCCGATCCGGTAATTGGGTCCGATCCGGTGTTTTGTACACACCGCCTTCCTGCGCATGCGCAGCGCCTATGTGGAGATTTCACAACATCCTGTTGAGGTTTCACAAGGGAATAACAATTTTGGGAAAGAAAAAATAACAAATATATAAGTATTGTTTATCCATTTATGTTATATAGGAGCTTTTTTCGTGACGTACTTCCGGTTCTAAAAATAGAACGGGAAAAACCCTGGCCGTCAACGTCGTATATGCTTCAAGGCAGTGGGACAGATAAAGTGTTAATTACAGCGTAAATTTAACTTTTGGCGAATTCTAATGTAAGATAATGGGACAAACACCGATATACTACCAGGTGTGAAATTTCGCATTACGAAAACATGCCTATACAAATATTTTATAAATTTTTCACGGAAAAAAAATGGAAATTTTAAGATGAAAAATTGTGATATATTTTTTTATTTCTGCTCAAAACATAGATTGCGGAGACTCGATAGAACCGCCTCTACGAGATAAAGATTTTTATTTATTTGCCTGTTTTTTTTTTTTTTTTGTTTTTTTTTTAACATTTAATCATTTTGTGCATTAAGTACAGGCGGTTCTATCGAGTACCCACAATCTATGTTTTGAGGCGGTTCTATCGAGTACCCACAAACAGGAATAAGAAACATAATATTTACCCCTGTAAACCCCAGTTTTACTATATAAAAGTGGGGTCCGAGGGGGTCGAAATCGCATAGGCGTGTTTTTCATGATGGCAAATCCCTAGTCTAATGTTTTGGTTAACTGCTCTTAAAGATATATTGTACAAACGACCCAACAGGGTCCTCTCTCTCTCTCTCTCTCTCTCTCTCTGAGTGTGCCATGGCCTACACGTTGCTCTCTCTCTCTCTCTCTCTCTCTCTCTCTCTCTCTCTCTCTCTCTCTCTCTCTCTTAGCCTCTTAGCGTACACACACTTAGCGAGCGTAGGTAAATGTAAATTACAGTTTCCACGTCAACCGACATGTAACGTGTCAACAACGTCGTGTCTACATCAAACAAACATCAAAGCGTTGCACTGAATTTGACTTTGCAACGTTGATGAAACGTCAGAACGTTGCGTTGGCGATAATACGGCGTTGCTTAATAAAATGTCATTTGCCCAGTGCTCGGACCCATCACCCTATTAGTGAATGAGAATGAAACACTCCTTCGCAAGTGCAAGATTTTACAGTAAAATCAGGTAGATCAACCTGCCTAGCCCTTACATTACCCGGAACCCCAAAACGGGAACCCTTGCAAACAGTGCAGGCCAAGATCAGACGCCGCAGAACGCAGCGTCTGATCAGGGCCTACAATGTTTGCAAAATTCAAGCCAATTTCCAAACAAATTTGAAGAAAACACAACCTGACACGCCTAAATTTTGAAATGGACTCCAGCTATATATAAGGAGGAAGATTCCATTATTTGGTACAAAAAGGGTTAATGGCTTATTAGCTTAGCTCCACAATATCCTCTTGGTTACATGGATCAGTCAAACCTCTCTCATCTCAACGGTCAAGTGACATTGAAGTGCGTTGGAGACGGCATGACGTCGAGTCAACGTTGACTCAATGACCGTCCACTCATTAGCTTTTTTCAACTGTCAGTATGTTTATTTTTCTGCCTGTCCGTCCGTACGTCTGTTATTCATTCATTCAGTCGGTCGGTCTGTCGTCTGTAAGTTTGTCAGTCAAACCTCTCTCTCTCTCTCTCTCTCTCTCTCTCTCTCTCTCTCTCTCTCTCTCTCAACGGTCATGTGACGTTGAAGTGAATTGGAGTTGGTGTCGACGGCATGACGTCGAACCAACGTTGACTCGACGCCCGTCTGTCAGTCCACTCATAAGTTGTTTTCTACTGTCAGTATCAGTTTATTTTTTGTCTAACTCTCCGTCCGTTCATCTGTTAGTCATTCAGTCAGTCGGTCTGTCTGTTGTCTGTGTGTCTACTGTCAGTTTCTCAGTCAAACCCCTCTCTCTCTCTCTCTCTCTCTCTCTCTCTCTCTCTCTCTCTCTCTCTCTCTCTCTCTCTCTGTGTGTACATGATGTTTGCTAGAAATAAAATATTGTTTAAACCAAAACAAACGTCTGTCCACAGGAATCTTCAATTTATTAAAACTGCACTTCTAGACAGACCGGTGGACATTTTTTTTATCTGCACATGTAGATGGATCGATCGATCGATCGACAGATAGATAGAAGTTCTGTCCGTATGTGATAGCTATACTTGGATAGCGAATAACGAAAAGTTACGTAAAAACCTATTTTGTAAGTGAGCTTTCGTAAGCCATTGACATTGGTCATTCACGAAGAGATTTTCGTCAATAACAAACGGATCCAGGATAAATGAATTTCATGTAATAGCAAATTATCATTCTTTCCTTCTCGAGGCATTATTTCAATGTAAACGGGTATATTTTCTCTCAAAATGTCTGAATATTGTTAGCATTTTAAGTTCCGCCAATACATTTGAATAGCGATGGCCGTTTCAATTGACGGCCAGTGCTTTGCGCATGCGCAAGAATGACGTCATAAACGGAATCCCTAAAACCTCCTATAGTATCGCCCGCGCCCATAGGGGCTTGAAGAAATATATGGGCTGCATGATGCTTCCACGCAGAGTTGAATCCGGCCCGCACACCAGTACGGGTAAACCGTTTAGAGGATCTAAGCCTGTCCAGGAACCGCGCTGCGTGGCGGACCGTCCATGCTTATAAACCCTATTGGTTTCATTGGGCGACAGGACTAGAGATGTCATTTCATTTCAATGTCGGGTAAAAATCGCACAAAATTGGAAGCAACATCTCCAAAACGCAAATAGCAAACAGTGTGGGCCCAGATCAGACGCCACACAACACGGTAAGACCCGCACTATTTGCTAACAGAATTGTCCGTTAAAATAGAATGAAGACCAAAATAGGCCTAGTACACACCCAGTTAGCATTTTGGATGACGTAATTTTTCACGCCAAGTTTTCTTGTGGTCCAAGGGAAACTAGAGCTGCCGCCTAACGGGCGCCAATTATACCCCGCTACCGACAAATTTTTACAAGTATTTGACCTTGAGGAAGGTCAACGTAAAGGTCAAGGTCAGGTTTGTGTGTATATCAATCTTAAGTACTAGTGGCAAGGTGTGTGGTGTGTGAATATTAAAGCAATCGGTCAAAGAATAAGGAAGTTATGAGCAATGTTAAAGTTTTTTGTAACGGGCCGACGACGACAGACGACGACAGACGACGACGACGACGACAAGCTGACTCCTATATACCCCCTTCAAACTTCGTTTGCGGGGGTATAATAACTAGTATTGAAAATAAAGGAATGTCGGCACAGAGTTGCACTTCTTAACTTGTCATGTAGATAGACAAGGCTTGTGGTCCAAGGGAAATGACTAGTATTGAAAACAAGGGAATGTCGGTACATTGTTGCACTTTTTCGGAGAATGGAGTCTGATCTGGGTCTACACTGTTTGCTGACATGGGTAGGACGGCGAGGAATTGAAAAGTTTCAAATTATTTTCTTTTTCTGTTTTATTCTCGTCCTTAGTTTTCGTTTTGTTCTTTTTTCAGGTCACAAGACCTTTTGATAACATTAAAAGCCGATTTGGAAAATGGACGAATCATATGCAGGAGAACTACCCTGATGATGAAGTTTTTAAAAACTGGATATCGCACTACCGGCAGTCAGGACTTTTTGGAGCAACTAGTTTATTCGCTTCCATAGGTCATCGCTCATACCGTGCGCGGTGTTATGGTAGATTATTGGTTATTCTTTCCTTGATAGGATAAAATCAACGCGCACGTCGTGCGCGTAGTTAGCACAGAACAATACACAGGGATTTATCCTTCCACTCAAATTTAGGTAATCGCTCACAGTGTTGTAGTAGATGGATTATTCTTTCCTTGGTAGGATAAAATCAACGCGCACGCTGTGCGCGGTGTTAGCACAGAACAATACACTAGGATTTATCCTTCCACTCAAATGTAGGTAATCGCTCACGGTGTTGTAGTAGATTGATTATTCTTTCCCTGGTAGGATAAAATCAACGCGCACGCCGTGCGCAGTGTTAGCACAGAACAATATACCGGGATTTTATCCTTCCACTCAAATGTAGGTAATCGCTCACGGTGTTGTAGTAGATGGATTATTCTTTCCTTGGTTGGATAAAATCAACGCGCACGCCGTGCGCGATGTTAGCACAGAACAATATACTGGGATTTTATTTTTCCACTTAGATGCGCGGTGTTGTGGTAGCCATCAAGGCTACCACAACACCGCGCATCTAAGTGGAAAAATAAAATCTAAAGTAATCTAAAATAGAATCTAAAGTGGTAGGATAAAATCAACGCGCACGCCGTGCGCGGTGTTAGCACACAACAATACACTGGGATTTTATCCTTCCAATCAAATGTAGGTCATCGCTCACGCGGTGTTGTGGTAGATTGATTATTCTTGCCTTGATGATAACATAATGGTTTTATTATAATAAAATTCCTCAAACCATTTTAATATCTTATTATTGTCTTAGTGTATGTGTGATTGTTGATGGAGTTAGGCGTGCTTGTAAGGTAATTGAACCTTTAATCTAAGACAGACCCTAGAAAACAATTAAGGGATATGAAGTTGGACTAGCTCATTGAGAGCCGACCTTAAGTTTTTTAAGGTCGCCAGCTAGAAATATTCAAGTGCCACACGCAGGTTGGTTGAGGTATTCTAACAGCTTCGTACGGGCCGTCATTAACGCCTCGTCTTTCGCACGTTGAAACAACTTCTTTGTTTTCCTCCTCCGACAAACCAACAGTTTGTTTCTGGCGCTGACGAATTTCTTCTTTCATCTGATTGAACTTGTCGATTTCACACAGAATCAGGCGAAATTCCGTTTCAGATATATTATCATCGTTCAGCGCGATAGAATTGCGGTCAGCGATTGAGTTTAGCTTCGACTCAGCCAAGATACGAATCTCATCGTGTTTTTTGGCTTTTGTTTGGAGTTTTCGTCCAATACATTTCCCGCCAATGCCCAGCAACCCACACACAATCGCCCCAGCTCCAAGGCCAATGGCGACAGGCGTCGCGACGATAGTTGACAAGAGCCCGAAGCCAGAAGCAGCCAGCCCAACGCTAGTCGCAGTAAGCGCGATATCAATCCCATCAACAACATTAGCCCCGCGTCTGTATTTCTTGTACAGCGAGGCTCTGAAGTCTCGTTCTTTTTCGAGACGGAATTTGACCTCGGCCACGTGCTGAAGGCGGTGTTTGTCTCCGGTTTCAAGTCCTGGGTAGAGACCCATCGTGTACTACACAATATGGACCACCTCCAGACCCCCTCTAAAAAATTTTTTTAGCTTCTTCAGACCACCCCTAGAAAAATGTTTTAGCTTCTCCAGACCACCCCTAAAAAAAATTTTTAGCTTCTCCAGACCACCCCCTAAAAAAAATTTTTAAGCTTCTCCAGACCACCCCTAAAAATTTTTTTACCTACTCCCCAGACCCCCACCTGTAGACCTACATCGAAAAAAGATAAAAAAAAATAATAAAATTTAAAATTATAAAAATGGATGATAATGAAAATAAAAGAATTTGTAAAAATGAAAAAAATGTAAAAAATCTGAAAATTGTAAAAATGTAAAAAAATGTAAAAAAGTGAAAAAATCTGAAAATTGTAAAAAAGTGAAAAAATCTGAAAATTTAAAAAATGTAAAAAAGTGAAAATGTGAGAGAGAGATACGGGTGGGTCTAGCACAAATAAAAAATAAAAAAACAGTCGGAGTTGGCCAACTCCGGGATGGAGGTTGTTGGGGTGATGTAAAATAGAAAAAAAATCACCCACTATAGGGGACCCCTCGAAAAATAATTAAAACTTAGTAATCTGTAATCCTTGTTCATAAAAACTACCTTCGATTTCTTCGCCTTTTAAATCATTAATTTTATAAGTAACAGGATTTGTATTTAAAACTTCTTCTATTACAAATATTTCTCAAGTCCAACGAATTGTATAACCCTTTTCAAATTTACCTTTCTTTTTTGCTATTCTTACTCTATCCCCAACTTTGAATTTAGTTTTTTCAGTTTTCTTTTCTTTTTCTGGATATAAATTTTTATACACAGTTAATTCATTTTCTACTTTACTTGCTTCAATAGGTGCCATTTTAATAGAAGAATGTACTGTATTATTATAATTTTCAACTAATTTATCTAATATATCATACTATTTAAAAGTTTCATGAGCAGTAAAATATTTATACATATGTTGTTTCATTGTTCCTATCCATCGTTCTACTACACTAGATTTTTCTTCATTCTCAGTTGAATACAATTCTATTGCATTTGTTTTTAAGAATTCTTTTACTTGACGATTATAAAATTCAGATCCTTTATCCGACCAAATATTCATCGGTTTCCTTTCTTTAAATAATGTTTTAAATGATTCACGTACTGTTACTCCTGTTTTATTTTTCAACGGAATTAACCAACCATATTTACTAAAAACATCTATAACTGCTAATAAATATTTATAGTGTTTATTTTGTTTTGAATATTGTTGCATATCTATCAAATCAACTGCCCATGTTTGATCTATTGAATCGACATAAACACGTCTTTTAGGAAAAGATTGTATAACTCTATGATGCAATTCATCTGCTAATTTATTTGTTATTTTTTCTCCATCGGAAATAAATCTATTTTTGTTAGATCCACACTCAGAACATATACCTTTTAACTTTTGTCTATTATTAGTTGTTGTTACTTGTTTCACTGAATCATTTTCAGTATGCTTCTTACAACGTAAACAATATATTTTTGGATGCTCCATTTTTAATATAATTAAAATTGTTTCTTAGAAAATGGATGGTAAAAAATCTCGCAGTACATCAGGTAAAGGTGCTACTAGTACCTTATCCGATAAAAAATATTATGTTATCTTATAAAAAAATATAAACATAATACAACTATTAATGTCTTCAAGTATTAGATAAAAATACTAGATCCACAAAAAGAAGTGTTCATGAATGCATTTAGTAATATGATTGATAATTCTATTAAAGACTTTCCAAATGGGAGAATTAAAATAGTTCCTATACATGAAATTATTTATACAAAACATGATAAATGGCCTATAAGAACATATAGTAATGTTAAAGAATTCTTTTTTAATAGAATGGAAAGATTATTAAACAGTGCTGAAGAAATGAATTTAGAAGAAGTTATTTTTGAAGTATCTATTATACCTAATAAAAAAGGTAAAGGTTTAAAAATATTAGATGAAATAAATAAAATAAGTATTATACGAATAAAAAACAATGATACAATTTGTTTAGCAAGAGCAATTGTTACTGCTTTAGCTTCTAACAACTTATTAATAGATTTTACAGATTCTCAATTACGACATATTAAACAAGGTAGACCATTACAAAAAAGCCTGGCTACAAATTTACATGAAAAATCAGAGGTAGAAATTAAAGAAGAAGGTAACGATTTAGATGATTTAAAGATTTTTGAAAATTATCTTAATGTTAAAATAATTTTTTTTTACATCGAATAATATTGAAAATATTTTATATAGCGGTAATGAAAAATTTGGTAATCAATTATATTTATATTATCATGATGATCATTTTGATGTAATTACTAATGTAACAGGATTTTTAGCTAAACGCCGATTTTGTAAAACATGTTTAATAGGATATAGTAATCAGCACACATGTAAACATGGTAAATTACAATCAAACTTAAAACAATGGACATGTGAAAAATGTAATAAAACTTTTTCTATAAACTATCAAAAACCTGAAAAACATATATGTGATGAAAAAACATGTTTAGTTTGTTATGACACTTATAATATTAATGAAGAACATCTCTGTTATATGAAACCATTAAAGCCTAAAGATGTAAAAGATAATAAATATATTTATTTTGATTTTGAAGCTAATCAAGAAACAGGTATTCATATTATGAACTTTTGTATAGCTTATGATTTAGAATACATTTACGGTTTTAGAAAAAACTACATAAAAATATTTAAATGTGATTTTAATATTAATGATATAAACTTATCAAAATTGGATATAGATAATATTTTTAGTACAATAGAAAAAATAGAATGTGAATCTGAAGATGTTGCTAATAACTTTGTGAATATTTTATAAGAGATAATTTTAAAAACTATACATTTATTTCTCATTATGGAAAAGGTTACGACATGCAGCCTATTTTAGGATTGATGGTACAAAATAAAACAGAACATAATTATATTTCATCAGAGTTAAAAATAACAAAAAATAATGTTAAAGGAATAAATTTAAGATTTATAGATTCTATTAATTTTACTCTATGTGGATTAGCTGCCTTTCCCAAAACATTTGATTTTAATGGTAACAAAGGTTACTTTCCTCATTATTTTAATACAACAGACAATCAAAACTATAAAGGTGTTTATCCTGATAAAAGATATTATGGATATGCTACTATGACAAATAAAAATAAAAAACTATTTGATAAATGGTATTATTTTTAAATATGGTATATTACTATTAAAAAAAAAGAATTTAACTTTTATAAAGAAATATTTTATTATTGTTTATTAGATGTTTTAATTTTAACTAAAGGTTGTAATATATTTAGAGATCTATTTTTAAAAATAACAGATAATTGTATTGACCCTTTTCAATCTATAACTATTGCTCAGTGTTGTACTAGAATATTTAAAACATTAATGTTAGAAGAAAACACATTGGGTATTCATAAAAGTTCTACTTTTCAAGATATTCATTCTAATAAAGCTATTCAATGGTTAGAATATTTAGCTAAGAAAGACCAAATAGTTATTCAACATGCTAGAAGAGGTAAAGAAAAAAGATTTAAAAAATATAAATTTGATGGTTATTATTATGATAAAGAAAATAAAATTCATCATATATATGAATGCTTTGGTTGTTATTTTCATGTATGCACAAAATGTTATTCACCCAATGAAATTTGTAAAATGGGATCCAAGAAAACAATGAAAGAATTATACGATAATACAATGAATAGACTACAAATTATAAAAGAAACTTTCTCAGAAGAAAAAGATAAAATTCATAAAATTTGGGAATGTGAATTTGATAAAAATAAATATCCAGAGGTAGACATAGAATTAAAACCTATTAATAAAAGAGATGCATTTTACGGTGGTAGAACTGAAACTATACAATTATATAATAATCGTCCTGGTTTAATAGCAAGATATGTAGATTTTTGTTCATTATATCCATGGGTTAATAAAAATTGTGAATATCCAATAGGTCATCCAGTTACTTATATTGATGTATCTGTAGGTCATTATAAAAAGAATAAATACTTTGGAATAATGAAATGTAAAATATTACCCCCAAGAAAGTTGTATCATCCTGTTTTACCCTATAAACAGCAAACATGTAATAATTCTCATAAATTAATATTTGGGTTATATAAAACTTGTATGTCTAGATTAGAAATTAAATGTGATCATATAACAGAAAAGTTTGATTCATCACATGATAAAGTACATGCTATAAAACATTGTAAAGAATGTAAAAATATTAGAAATGAAAAATGTAAACATTTGGATGAAGAAAGAGCTATTATAGGAACTTGGTCAATTATTGAAATAAATAAAGCAATAGAAAAAGGATATAAATTACAAAATATATATGAATTAGAACACTTTGAAAATACATCTAAAAAGGTATTTAAAAATATGTTACAAAGTTTATGAAGTATAAACAAGAAGCATCAGGCTCTGAATGTAATTATAAATTGAAATGTGGATGCAATCATAAATGTAAAAACATTCGTGAATGCCCAAATCAAATAGAGAACAAAGATGGTTTATGCGATTTATCATGTAATAATGATAATAATTGTGAAACAAAAAATACAATATCTTATAGATCATGCATCATATGATTTAGATATTGATAAAGTAAAGCATAATGCTGGTTTAAGATTTATAGCTAAAATATGTTGTAACTCTTTATGGGGTCACTTTGGAATGAAAGATATTTTTACAAAAAAGGAATATTGTTATAATTCAGATCAATTAGCAAATATGGTTTTTAATGAGACATATGAAGATATAAATATTATGATATTAGATAATGATACAGTATTAACAGAATATCAGAATAAAAAAGAATATACTAAACCTAATTCAAGTGTAAATGTTTATATAGCTTTATTTACAACAGCTCATGCAAGACTTAAACTTTATGAACTATTAGATATCCTACAAGAAAGAGCATTGTATTTTGATACTGATTCATGTATTTATCATGATGATTCCTCAGAAGCATGTAAAAAGATAGAATCTATGTTTGGTAATAAACTAGGCGATTTAACAGATGAAATTGTTTTAAAACATAATGCTAATCATATAACACAATTTGCATCATCAGGGCCAAAAGATTATTCTATGAAATTAGATACAGGTAAAATAGTTAGTTGTTGCAAAGGATTTAGATTAAATGCAGAAGTAGAAGAAAAGATTACAATGGATAAAAAAGTAAAACTAATTACTGATGAAAATGAATCACATGAAACAATTACATATAATCAAATTACCACAAATAAGAAAGATAGAAATTTAAAAACTGTAGAACGAGTTAAAATGTATGATTATGATTTTGATAAAAGAATGATACATAATGAAAATGTTAATGTAATTAGAAGTTTTCCTTATGGTTACTAAATTAGGGGTATAAAAAATGAAGAGAAAAACGCATCTTTATGGAGATAAAAAACCTATTTAGCCCTTACGATGCAGAGGACCCTGATGCTAAAGTTATATTAGGAAGAATACTATTATCTTATATCCAAAAGAAAATGTTAAAAGATACTGGTAAATGTTATTTAACGGATGCACAACAATTAATAATGGATAAATTTGAGGGTAGAAAATTATCATAGTTTCCTGCAGGATGGGATGCTTTTATTAGACCAGATTTAGTTTGGGAATATGTTTATGAGGAACCAGTTCCTCAATGATTCATTATATTTTATTTAATTTCCATGCAACAAATCCAGTTAATACCATAGCACCAACAACAAATGCAATCTCTCTATTTTTCTGATCTTCTGATGGAGTATAAAAATCACTCAACTATGGTTCATGTGTAACATAATAATATTCTTTTCCTGCTTGGTCTACTACTTCAAAGGTTTTTTCTCCATGACGTTCTTTTTGTTTTTGTTCATTAAGAAAATCCAATCTTTGTGTTCTTTCATTATTCCATTTTACTTGTGCTGCTTCTAATTGTTCCATTGCCTTATCATGTCTTTCTCTCTCTTTTTCTGCGTCTCTGCCAATATGTGAAAACAAATAATTACTACCAGAAAAAGCAAAGGCATTCGCTACTGCTCCACCAAGCATCATCACCACTGCACTCGCCATTTTATAAAATAATTATTTCATAATATTTTCTGGAATAATTCCTTGCTTAACCAACATATCTCTCGTCGCCATTGCGAGTAATATATCAATGGATAACATACCAATATCAGTCATATTAAAATCTACTTTTGGTGGTGGTCTTTTCAATAGTTTTCTTCCTAATTCTGTATATCCAACCGTTAATAAAGTCTCTACTCCTGCGTGATATAACATGTTTGCAATTTGTTTTCCATCAATTTGTGTTGCCATTTTTTATAAGAATTTTTTGATTAATTAAACTCAAATGGATCGATTTCTTTTTGTTGTTTGGGCTGCGCTAAAGGTGCAGGTGTAACTTGTTTCTTATTATAAATATATAAACCCAATCCAACAATCACACCTACTATACATAGAGGTATATAATTTTTGTATTGAACTTTTTTAACATCATCCCTTACTATATTTGAAACTTCATCATCATCTTTTGTTATAGATTTTAATTGTATGTTTTCTTTTTTCATTGCTTCCATTTTTTTTCTTTTTAATTCAGCTTTTAATCTTTTTGCTTCTGCACCTTTTTTACCTGCAGATACTCTTTTTGGGTTTTTCTTTTTTGTGACCTCGTCATCAAGGGCATGGGTATATTCCTTTTTTGTGACTTTGTCATCATGGGAAGCTTTTATTTCAATCGTCATTTTTTATGTCTTTTTTATTAAGATCAGTGAAATCAATATGTCTCGCTGTTGTTAACATTGCAGTAATAGGAGCAAGATATATTCCATATCTATAATACAATTCACAACAAGTTCTTGTTAAAGCATGATTGATAAAAGGGTCTTCCTCTAAGTCTTGTATTAATTTAGATGGACTAACAACATTTAAATACTTTGGCACACCCATAACATATAAGTTAATAAAAGAATTACCCAATGTCTTCGTCATACTTGCCCCTAGTCTTGTTTCATATCTACAATACAGTTTGTTTATTTGTTCTGATGTCATTGTATCAATGTCTGAGAGTTGTAAGTCTTTACCAAGATATTGTTTACTTCCTCCACCAGCAACAATGGCTGATAGTCTTTCACGTTTTATGTCTTCATGGTCATCTTTCTGTTCTGGTAACTCAACATCTTGTAATAATTCTTCGGCGTTCATTTTATATAGTTTATTTTTTTAATTTTAAATAATTATATACCACATATCCAACTACCGATAAGACTGCAGTGTTTGTTATAATTGTTATTATTTCAAGAAGCATTGCTTTTTATTATTGCTTATTTTTGTTATATTACTTTAGCATAACTTATTTTTTGTTATATTACTAAAGCATTACTTATTTTTGCTATATTACTTAAGCAATACTTAAGCATTACTAAAACATTACTTAAGCATTACTAAAGCATTACTAAAGCATTACTTAAGCATTACTAAAGCATTACTTAATCAACAACCCAATAATCAGAGGGTGGGTCGGTTTTCAAAATTAATTTACGTTGTTTCTTTTTTGTTTTAGTTCTTCCTTTATTCTTTGTCGTTCTTCCAATGTAGGAATAACATCATTCTCTCTCAAACAATTTTCAAAACTATCTCTATCTTTTGTGTAGAACATACATAACCACTTTGTTTGTTCTCTTAAATCTTTCAAAACTGAATTGTATCTTTGCGATATAACCCATACCGATTGTTCTGCGTGTCTGCCTGAAAAAGCGAGTTCAGACAACATGTCTTTTTTCTTTGTTAGTTCTTTTGTTGCGCTGCAATCATCAATAATGTACAGAGTTGGTTCCCCAGCATATTTATTAAAGAACATTCTTAGTCGTTCTTGCAGTTTTTCTTCACCATTGATTAGTGGGTTTACGATTATAATATTTTTTGATTTTGGTTTTCTAACATCACCAATCCAACTTCTGTTTTTATATGCCTTATTCCATTGAATGGTTGGGCAAAGTATAACAATATGACTAAATACACCTCTATATACACCTTCAAGTAAGTCTAAAACAAATTCAGTCTGACCGCAGCCAGTTTGACCACAAATAATTGCACAGTGTGGATCTTTAGGTAGTTCCATTTCTATTGTTAATTAATGAGCTTCTTTGAATCTACCTTCTTCAAAATTAATTTGCGCATCTTGTATAATAAACAGATAAACATTTATTGGTTCATTTCCTCCTGCTTCTTTTGTAATTTGTATTGTGAAGCCTTCTGATGCATTTTCAATTCTTCTTCCTGAACCATGAAATGTATTATCATCAGTTGAACGTAGATCTAACCATAATGCATAATTAGTCGTTAGATATTTTTCTATTGTTGTATCAGTGAAGTACAGATCTTTAACGACCATACTTGTTTCTTTGTTTCTTTTTGAATTTAGGGCAAAAAAATTATTTATTTCGTCCCAGTGTTGGTGGGACTTCATTCCTTGACTATACAATCGATTCGGAATCCCTTCTATAGTCATTTCCACTTTTGCAATTTCTGGATTATAATATTCTTCTGTGCTGGTCCTTTCAGGATCTTCGAATAGCATAAGAATACCTTTCATACTTCTTGCCGGAACATTTAAATTAATATTCCAAAGAGTATCAGATTTATTCTTCGTTATTTTTCTTTGCCTAAGTATTCTATCGTATAAAATAACCATTTTGTCACTGACTTGCTGTCTTATTTCTCTTGATAAATAAGGATCAGAAACAATATCGAATTCTAAACAAATATTTTTGATTGTATAAGTTGAAGTTGCATCGGTTGAATTAATAACTTGCATGTAATCGTTAAATGTAAGTTCATATTCTAATCTATCCCCGAGTCCTGCTTGATAAAAAGGCATATGGGTTTCCAATAATTCAAAATCAAGTGGAATACAAAACCTGTTTCCATATGCTTTTGCGATGGCTTGATCTTCTTTATCTGCTGTTGCATTTTTTACCCCCACTCTAAGTTTCAACATGTTTGCTTTGCCAACGCCTTGGTATGCCATATTTATTCGTTCTGTAGGAGTCTTCCATAAATCAATATAACAATGATAGATGTCACTATCATCAATGGACATAACTTCATTTCCATTTATCCTTATTGTTGTTTTCTTAATTATTGCTCTTCCTATGTTTGGAAATATAGTTGCATTTGCATCTTTAGAGATTAGTTCAATTTCAAATGCTAATCTGACTGTTCCGGGAACAATAACATCATTACTACTTAGATTTGGAAATCTCACCAATATCTGTTGATTTTGGTCAATAGTTGATGGATTATTGGTTATCACTACACTTTGACGGATACCTCTCACACCGCGTGGTTCTCTTATTTTTATGTAAGGGTTTAATTTATTTCCATAGGTCGACATTTTTTAAAGATATTTTTAAATAATTAAAAATGGCTGAAGGATTTGATTTTGAGAATCCTACATTTGACATAGATGATGATGATGATGATGATATAGATTCTAGATTACCTTTGGTCCCTGATGATCATGATCAGAGTATTATTCTAAATCAGGGTAATGCGATTGATGACTTAAGAGGAGAGCTCAAACAGACTGCTCGTCAAAACTATAAAGAAACACTTGTAAAGACGTTTTATGATGAAAAAAGCGATCGCTACCAAATTACGCCAGACAAAGTAGATTATGATCAGTTTAGATTATCCGATGATAAAACTTTATATTGGGTTGTCGGCGACAAAGAAATCAGAATTACTGCAAAGCAAGGCACAGCAACATTTCTTTCTTTGGGTTCTTTAGCAAAAGAATACAACCGTGTACTAGGTAGTGGCGGAACACGGGCAATCAGACAATATTTAAATTTACCAGAATATCAAAGCAAAACAAAGATAACTCAACATATTCTGGGAAGTACGCGAAATGATTTGCTAAATGCCGAAGAACAAATACCACTAAAAGATTTGTCTTCAACTAAAGATGTACAAAATGTAGTAGATACTGCAAATAATATTGAGACCTCTCTTACATCTCTTTTTGGCAATTTAGAGCTGCCAGAAGTTAAAAATGCCCGCTCACAAACAGAAGATCTAACATTAAGAGAACTGGAAGCGCTAGATAAGACACTACAGTCTATTCGCGGTGAACTTACAAATAACTTAGCAAAGCTGACAAACATTGATGATGACATAGCCAAAGAAAAACGAAAATTACAAGAAGCTGAAGATGAAATTAGCAGAAAAGACATAACAGCTCGTTTGAAAAACCTTGAAGATGAGAGAGCTGTAAGGCTTGAGGCTGCTAGCGAAAACAGAGAAGCATTACGTAGTCAGGTAAATAGAATAAAAGAAACAATCACCAAAGTATTAAAAGAAGACACTACATTAGGTGAGAGAATTAAAACATTATTTAGAGAACAAGGAATTACAATTGTTAGTGTTTTAACTGCTTTTGGAATGATTATTGGTGTTATTGTTGAGACTTTTATTCCTACTACTGGTGGTGGGCATATAACCCCTAAACCACCGTCAAAAGATGGTATAGATAATTGGATAAAAAACAATTAAGTAATCTTGGTAAACTATTGGCCAATCTTGCAGGAAAAGCAGCAGCAGCGCTACCGGGTATTATTGGTTCCATTGTGTCTTGGCTGTTGTCTACTACTGGAAAAGTGGTTAACTGGTTTGGCGAACATCTCTGGACGTTGCTTGTCCTTGTTGTAGGATTATTGTATGCAGCTGCAAGAGAGTATATGAATAAATCCTGAGTGCAATAATACCTATTACTATACTTCCTACTATTAAGGCTGTTTTAGTTTCTTCGTGTTGTGTTGATTCTTTCTTTTCAACGGGTTCTGGTAGAGATTTCTTTGATTTTGTTTCCCATTTTTTTGGTTCTGGCAGAGATTTCTTTGTTGGTGTACCATTTATGGTATTAGATGGTGCTGTAGGAACACCAGGCTTAACGTTTACATCACTATTGAAACCAAGCGAGCACTCCGATGTTACAATTACAATTTTATTATTATATCCAGCGAAAGTACCAATTTGTAATATCATATCACTGGGAGACATGTAGAGACCAAGTCCGTATGTATAATCAACTTTGCTCGTAGCATATTTCAATACATTTTGATATTTTGATATTTGGTCGTGCAAATCGATTGGACTGTCAATTGCTTCTTGAACATTTGCTAAGAATTGTTTTTGAGCATCAAATCATGTGCCTATTTTTAGTATTTCTACACGTGTTTGATATTGTGCTCCTAATAGTGCCCATACAAATATTCTAATACTTTCGTTAGTTCGTTCAATACCTGGTTTTGTGAAGCCTTCTGATTTGTCTAATATAAACATTGTCCATGCCTCACTTATATCTACTGTATGTTCTATTTTGTCTTTTGCACTAAAGAATGGCCCATCACTTCGATGTTCGTATCTGTATTTTCCACTTGGTTTAAAGTATTGAGTGTATTCTCCGAGACCGTGACTTTTAGAACTACTTTCCAATTTTTGGCGCCAATCTGTATTTGGTGAAACATTGAATTCATTGCATAAGTTTTGGTAAGTTGCTTTATCGTATGTGTTTTTGTAATAACAAAATTTCTCATCTGTTGGTAAAGGTGTTTTAAGTTCTTTCAAAATAAGTGCAATACAATAATACACATGAAATGTATATACTGTTTTAGTTAGTCCTGAAGTGTTTTGCAAATGGTCATTAAAGTCAACGCCACATCCAGTAGTGGCACACCAAACAGCAAAATTCAATTGGCACTGCCACCAGTCAAATGATGAATGAAGCCATGTATTCCACGGTTCATTGTTGTGTAATGTTGGATTTTGATAGTTTTGAAATAAGTCGGGAAACGTTACTGGAAAATGGTTATTTTTGTTAACATAAATTGTTTGTTTTACAAGTTCAATATTCTTTTTAGGATATTTAGTATGAGGGTTATATGATGCATTGGGGTTGTACTTGAATTTTTCAGGTATCATTTTTTATTAATTAAAAATGTATCATACAATATCTGATATTAATAAGACAATACACTTGCAACAATATATAAATAACAAATGCGGTATTAAGAGAATTGGATTGAAGAGTTTTACTTATACTATAGGTTGGCATAATTTGATTGATGAATCTATCCAAAAAGGAACAGATAGACCAATACGTTTAGCTTCAGCATTTTACAGTTTCCAACAAATAGCAGATACATTTCAAAGTAATAATATTGTATTATCTGTAAATGAAACAAATGGCATAGTGTTTTTGACATCGACCGTTGATTTAAAAATAAGCAAAGGATTTAAAGAGATGTTAGGCCTCGAAAATAGACGATTAAACGCAAATCAAACGTATGAGGGAGAAATGCCTTTAAATTTTGCACCTTATAAACAACTATATATTCATCTTGAGCAGATAAACAGTGCTTGCAATTTCTTTAATGGTGCTCCTAGTAATATCCTTGGTGTTGTTTCTGTTGAGAATAAATCGTTTGGTGATATTGTTCATACGCGTTTTAGTAATCCGGAATATAAACAATTAACACATGGTGATATATCAGAATTAAGTATAAGCGTTTGTGACGAGAATGGTCAGAAAATAAACAACAATGGTTTACCAATTTGTTGTGTGTTAGAAATTTTATGATTAAAAATGAGTATATTTGGTGTTAAGAATAATACGACTTTACGTGTTGATAGCAGAATATCAAATTTAGATAATATATTACAAAACGTCCATACAAATGAATACATTACAATATATGCTGAATCAAAAGGCTCTTTATCTAGAGATAAGATGTTTTCATTTGGAAATGGAGGTAGAGAGCAAACGGCCGGTTATGTTATGATGAAGGATGGTTATATTATAAGTATGGGTCTGTCGTGTGAAAAGTCAAACGATGAAGTTCGGGTTACTGTGATGGTGGATGGGGAAGTTTTGAGTGGGTGTATAGTTTATTTGGAAGACACACAAAGTGTACATCGCGATTTTGATGAACCATTTTTAGTTAAGGCAGGAAGTGTTATTAATTTTTTGAGTCTACTGAATAATTATACTGCGGTTAATACGGTTGCCTCATTATTAATTGAATTTAAAAATTATATATAAAAAATGAGTATATTTGGTGTAAAAACAGATAAGAATAATTTGACTTTGCGTATTGATGAATTACATAAAAAATTAGGAAATTTAAATAATAGATTACAAAACGTTTATACAAATGAATTCATTACAATAACCGCCGAATCAAATGGCCCACTAACTAGAGGTAAAATATTTTCATTTGGAAATGGAGGTAGAGAGGGAGCGGTTGGTTATGTTATGATGAAGGATGGTTATATTAAAAGTATTAGCCTGTCGAGTGTATCGTCGCTTGGTAAGGTGAAAGTTGGCGTGTTGGTGAATGGGGAACGTTTGGAAGGTTGCCGCGGCCTCGCTTTAGATAGTGAAACAAAAAGTACACATTTTAATTTCGTCACCCCTTGTTTAGTTAAAGCTGGAAGTGTTATTAATTTTATTAGTCTAGAGACTAATAAAACTGCAGTTAATACTGTTGTCTCGTTATTAATTGATTCAAAAAATAAATATAAAAATGAAGCAACCTACAGCGCCGAATTTATATCCAGACTTGCCTAGTGAAGACGGACAAAATTATAGATTACAGAAGATATCAGAGATAGAAAAACAATTAATGAAAGAGAGGGATGTAAGAAAGGCATTATATAAAAAGTATAAACGGGGGATTAACATTACTGATAGTGTTGATACTGCGTTAATTTCTTCAAGTGTTATTATGGCTGGTGTTGACTGACTGAACTGGTTTTTAAGGTAACCGGGCGCTATAAGCACATAGGGGCTACCCCTAGACCGTGTCCAGGATTAGTTTTCCCACTTTCTGAAAGGCTTTCGCATGGAGTTGAACACTAATTCCGGTGTACTCCTTTCGCCTCAGTCACGGTGCAATAAAGGTGAAAGTGGTCTGTAAGTTACCGTGGTTTTTGACATAATCTCCAAATAGTTGTGGGCTGTCAATTCGGCTATGGAACCTGGTCAATTCCTACCTGCAAATCGTGTTCCATAGCCATATGGCTGGTGTTGGTTTAACTGTTCCGATTATGTTGCCGTTGGAAATTGCTGCTGTTGTGTGTGGGGGTTTAGGGGTTTGTGTTAAACTTGTTAGACGTAGATTACATGCAAAAACACAAAAACATTATGAGATTAAAACTATTGCTGATAGTAAGTTAAATAGTATAAAAAATTTGATTTCTAAGGCTTTGACAGATGGGCAAATATCTGAAAATGAATTTAAATTGATTTTAGATGAATTAGACAAATATAATAAACTGAAAGATTGCATACATTCAAAACAAACAGGATTAAGTGAAACGGAAAGAAAAGTAAAAAAAAAAAAGGAACTGCTTGATTTTATTTAATAAAGTTATAATAATTAATGAGCCGCCTCCTGGTTATAAGAAATGCATGAACTAAGAATACTAATATGCAGCTTTTACATTTTTACAATTTTCAGATTTTTTACAATTTTCAGATTTTTTCACTTTTTTACATTTTTTCGATTTCGATATTTCAGATATTCTTTTCAATACGTAGCAATTTGTCATCTTTTTCTTCTTTTGATATTAAACAGTGTTTATGGAAAAAAATCTTTTTCTTCTAGAATAATATCACTATTGTCTTCTTTAGTATTCTTTTCGCAAATATAACATTTTTTATTAATTAAATAAAGTATTTCTTTGAGCGCATTTTTTGTTTTATAAAAATAGTTACCATTTTTTTCGTTGCCAAAACTACACCAATGAAATCTAAAGTTTTTACATTCACTTCTAACAAATAATACATCTTCTCCTCCTGGGAAGATATGATATTCCACACATTTTATTTTTAATATTTTTACAAAAGAATCCTCAGGGAATTTTTCAAAATCTACTTATAAATCATATTGGTCCCAAGTGAACCAACAAAATCCGCTACCGCGATGTTCAATAATAGTCATTCCACTATTTTCTAAAAATACTTTCAGTTTATTTAATTTTTGTCTTAATCTTCTATTTTGGTATTTGGTATTCTACTCTTCCTTTATGTTTCAAATATATTTTTTCATCATCATCCATTTTTTTTATTTTTCATTTTTTTTTAATTTTAAATTTTAATTTTTTAGGGGGTGGTCTGGAGAAGCTTAAAATTTTTTTTAGGGGTGGTCTGAAGAAGCTAAAAATTTTTTTTAGGGGTGGTCTGAAGAAGCTAAAACAAATTGTTTTAGAGGGGGTCTGGAGGTGGTCCATATTGTGTTGTATTACCCCTCGAGCTGGGTGGGTTTAAATAGACCACTGGCTAATAATGACTATAGCTTGGTCTGGTGTGATCGCACGGGGCGTAAATCGCAGCCTTTTGAGAGACACTGGGCCTATAAAAATATTATGTAGGTCTAAATGACGGTAATCTACTTGGTGTTGGATTCCTTCAAGAGTGTACTGCACTCGATGCGTTTCTTGAACTTGTATATAAATCCCAACTTCTTTATTAGCATGATTTGTATGTGAATAACTTGGTAGGTGATGTAAAGGCAAATCCCAGAGACTTCTACAGATATATTAATAGCCAGAAGAAAGACAGGCAAGGTATCCCGCCCCTTAATAAAAGAGGAGGGGACGGGGTTGCTAAATCAGACTCTGAAAGGGCAGAGGAACTAGTTGGTCAATTCAATGATGCGTTTAATAAAACTGAGTTCACGGAGGTTCCATTGACTGGAAGATCGGCCCCATTCATGAATAATATTGTTGTGACAGCTGCAGGAGTGATCAAATTACTTCAAGGCTTAAACACCAGTAAGGCCTTAGGACCTGATGAGCTTCATCCTAGAGTCCTGAAGGAACAAGCAAATGAGTTGGGTCCAGTTTTTGCACACTTGTTTCAACAGTCTCTTGATACGGGTGAAATCCCCAAAGAATGGCTCTTAGCAAACATCTGTCCACTCTTCAAAAAAGGAGATAGGGCTCTTGCCCGTAATAATCGCCCTGTGTCTCTGACTTGTGTTCTGTGTAAATTGCTGGAACATATAGTCTGCTCGAACATCATGGCCCACTTGGACGAACATAAACTTTTGTCAGACAGACAACATGCATTTAGGAAAAGGCACAGTTGTGAATCTCAGCTAAGCACAGTTATTAATGACTGGGCAAAAAATCTTGGACAAAGGGGGACAGGTGGACACATTTATTCTTGACTTCGAGAAGGCTTTTGACACCCCTCCTCATGAACTACTTAAATCTAAGTTATTTGATTATGGAATTGGGGGAAAGACCCTCAAATGGATAGATTCCTTTCTTTGCTACAGAAAACAGCGGGTTGTTGTTAATGGTGAATCTTCGGAGTGGGCTCCAGTTTTGTCTGGAGTCCCGCAAGGGACCGTTCTTGGTCCACTTTTGTTCTCCCTGTACATCAATGATATTTCCACTGACATTGACTCAGAAATAAGACTGTTCGCAGATGACTGTGTTTGTTACCGGGAAATTAGAGATACAGATGACTCATTGAAACTTCAGGCTGACATAAATAGATTAGGATGTTGGGCACGTAAATGGGACATGAGATTTCAGCCAGTTAAATGCAATATTATGCAGATAACTAGGAAGAAATCTAATAAAGTTGAGGCTTCTTACACCTTAGAGGGAACGGTCCTCGAGAATGTGGACTCCATTAAATACCTTGGAGTGACAATCTCACACAACTTGAGATGGAATACTCATATTAGCAACATGTGTACTAAGGCAAATAGAACGCTTGGTTTCCTGAGACGAATTCTTCATCAGTGCCCTCAGGATGTAAAAGAGGCAGCATATAAAGGTCTTGTTCGCCAAATCTTGGAATATGGTATTTGTATCTGGGACCCCAGTGGAGTGGTCCTTAACGATGAAATTGATAAAGTTCAGAATAGAGCTGCTAGATTTGTAACAGGCAATTACTGCTTTGAAACTGGGAGCATGACTGGAATACTTGGAAACTTAAAATGGGAGTCTCTCAAGAAAAGGAGAAAAGACAGTAGGCTAATCCTTTTATACAAAGGTCTAAAGGGTGCTGCCAGCATTCCAACAGTCGACCTTGTTCCCCCAGCTAGACACTGTAGAAATCACCATTCATTGGCGTTTCAGACCCTTAGCGCAAGAACTGACATTTATAAAGAGTCGTTCTTCCCCAGAACAATTAGAGATTGGAATGCCCTTCCCGATTCGATTATTTCGACAGCTGAAGGTGCTGATGATTGTGTAGCTAAATTTACCTCTTTGGTTAGAGCTAGGGACTAACTTCCCACATCACAGGTCCTGGTGTATGAATGTCATTTGACGTGTCACCAGTAACAATTCTGATTCTGATTTGCTTGACTCCACTTGAGCTTGAAGCCGGGTAACACATCAACAAAGTCGGCAGGTCTATCTCCGAGAATTAGATCAAGGATGATCGATGATGTTGGCAAGTTCATACCAATAATTCCCGCTGGGGGAATTGGAAGACTTTTTTCAGGATTCCCTGCCGGTTGTTGCTTGTCTTCAGCGCGTTATCTTCGGAAACGACAATGTTCTTCGTCCCGGGGATATACGAGCACAGTCGAGTGCCACTATTCACTACCTTCCTAACTTTGTGCTCCTTTCCAGTCACAACGTACGGAGACGAGATTTGTATGTCAATAAGCCACCTCGTTTGTTTTGGACTGGGTACGCCAAAGCAACCCACTTGCTCCCAGTGAAGGCCAGCGTATGAACCCGCTTTGGAACGGCATATGTGGTATCTACGTCGCTGAGATCACCGAATGCCAATGACCCCGCTTGGGCGACCTCTTCTTTTGTAGACCCCTCAGAGAGCTGGAAGGCGTACAATCGATCTTCCTTACCGTCCTTATCTAACCCCTCAGTGTCACCAAGATCAGCCAAAGCCACCCCATGGCATTTTCTGACCCCACCGGGACCGCTTGCGTCTACCATTCCTTATATATAGGGTTGCGCTCATATACTCGAATGGTAACATCTCCCCGTTGGTATCTCTAAGTGAGATAGTTAGCTGTGAAACTGGCCCTGACGACAACCTTTTGTACTGTAAGACGGGAATGATTCAGTTCTACCAGCTCCGCACTTTTCGTTCACGACGGGGACAGCTCTAAGCAGTGTAGAGGGGCGACCGTTATGCATATTGTCTGAAGTACTTAATTCAGCAAGGCGAAAGCAGACCTCACGATGGACGGCTGGCTTGTGTGGCTGCTCTGCAGTGAACGTCTGGGGCGGCGTTCATTACTTTTTAGGTCGCCGTGGAGAAGGGTAAAGGTTGGGGGACAAGGTCTGAAAGTATTGTCGGAAAAGTGTTAGCTAATTCGCGATTCATTGTTATAACTTCACCGGGCTTTACCGTTAATTGCAGTAGACCAGAGGGTTCATCTAGAGTGAGTTCGGCGTTCAACCGCTGAAACACCTTTTCGTTCAACTCACAGACGTTATAATACCCGTCAGGTATTGTTTTTTCTGTCTTTTTATTTGAGACCTAATTGTTCCTTTTCACCGTGCATATGTTGTACTACCAGTGCTAATACTTCAACTCGCTGAGAGCAATCTCTCGCTCATCCGCAGACAGGGTCCTGGCAAGATTGATTGACACATCGTTTTGAACGTCAGTGAGTGTGATGTACATGATAATCACCTAAATGGGTATGGATACAAAGGCGTTTACGTTTAATAGCTCGACAAAATATCGGGCAGGCGGCCATTTCAAATATAAGGAGTCAGCAGCAGGGGAGCCCAACCTAGTCATAATGGTCGACGATAAGGGAAGTCACTTCCTTGCCAAATACCCGAACATCTTCGATTATCAAAATCATCCGCTTACACGCAAACAAAAGGAAAACAAGCTGTGGCAGCATTATCAAAACCCTCCGCTTACCGGGGACGTCACTAAGGCAAACAAGGCTTGGGACAGTTGGCAGCACACCCCTTTCAGCTGGTGGCAGTGCCAGCTGAACTTTGCGGTTTGGTGCTCAACCGCCGGATGTGGTGTTTCATTCCAGGACCATCTCCAAGCGGAGGAGCCCCTTTTTGCAAGCCTGTATTGCTTCCATGTTTATTATACGACGAGGCGTCTGCTTGAGGAGCTAAAAGTCGCCATCCCTGGGGACGAGTCCTATTTATGGTACGATAAGGGCCTACAATATGACTCCAGGGCCTACAAGCGGCTTTGCGAGGAGTTCGCCGTTTCGCCTTCTACAGATTGGAGGCAAAAGCGGGACTACGGGTGTCAAGGCCTCGGATCTTTTAGTACATTCATGACCCCTTCGGGGAAATACCGCAGTGATCACAGCTCCGATGGCCCCTTCTTTCACCCGAAGGATGCAGTACGCCATAATGCGGATACTTCAAAGGCGTGGACGATGTTCATTCTCGATAAATCAGATGGTTTCACGCAAGCGAGTGTCGTGCACCTCAACGACTCGATTCGGACTTATGTTTGGGCAATCCTGGGAGCGCAAGCTCAAACCCGTTCCCACATTCTCAAAGTCGGGACGGGGTTCGACGCCCAGAAGCAGTTTACGGCGAATCTCGAAGACGCCATCGCCTCACCCGTCGACATCCCCAGCAGCATCGATCGCTATCAAAAGACGTTGCAATATGCATCCACACCACTGGATTATGTTTGCGGGAGAGCGCTCTACTTGATGCCGAGCGACATGGCACTCCATCCAGGCAATGTCCAAGGTTATAATAACAAAATCCAAATAGCGGGGTCAGACGCTGCCATCGGCCACAACCCAGGAATAAACAAGGCGGCACTAATTCAACCTGCCTCTAAAGTCGATAGGACATTCCAGGGGAAAACTGCCTCACCAGCCGGGAACGATCCGCGAGTACTCGCAGGGCCACCGCCCGAAGGGTCGCCTACGTCTGCCGTGGTTGCTCCACCGGCAGACTGGAAATCCGGTTTCGACCATGAAGAAGGAAAAACAACTCTCATAGTCGCAGGGATTGCGCTCGGCCTAGTGACGCTTTGGTTGGTTGAGCGGTCGTGATAACCAGTCCCGTGTAGCCACGAGAAGAAGGGCCCCCACGCCGATGACAAAGGCACACAAATTACCTGCGAGCCACGAAGCGGCCTTCCCTAGCGTGCTCAAGAGACGATGGACCCGATGATTCCGGGCAGGGCAGCCGCGGCCTTGCCGGCCAAATTGGCCAGGGCACGCCCGAGAGACTGTAGGTGCTTTTTTACCCACTCCTTGACCCCGCTCTTGCCGGGTGGCTTTGGAGCCGGAGCCGATTCACTCCCCCGCCGCCGGTTAGCGCAAGCACTAGGGTCGAGATTGCCATACCAATCGCTGTAAGGATGCTCACGATGGTAATTCCCTGCTCGCGGAAGAGGGTGCGAAAGCGCTCAGCCAGCGTTTTGTCTTCATGAAGAAGCCGCCTGAACGTCTCATGGATTGGGAAGATCTGGGACCGGAGAGCTTCTCTGTTCGCAGAAAGGGCTTCGAGCCTCGACTGTCTTTCGATTTCTATGTCAGAAAGCTCACTCTCGAGGTTTCTGATCCGGTCCCGAATTTCCTGTTGGATTTCGGGGTCGTCTGTTTCCGTAAGTTTCCGCCGCTCCCTGGCCAAGCGTTTTTCAACTTGGGATTTTCCCCCATCGACCTTTGAAGGTTGTTCGACAACTCATTTCGGGTTCGAGTCATGGCCTTTTCAAGCCCAGCGAGCTCTCTTTTGACCTGTGTGCCCAACGCGGTGTCGATAGGCTGATCATCAGTTGTCTTCAAAACGGTCTCAACGTCTTCTGCGCTGCGGCGCGTGCTATCGGCTATGCCGGGGAAGTCCTGAAGTTCGATACTTTCAAGGTTCGCACCGCTCGGGAGGGCTTTATCTGCCTGATGGAGAGCTTTCACAACGGAGCTACTTAGACGATGCGTATTAGATGTGTATTCAGGGAACCCCAGTGAACTTCGCAGTGCATGTGTGCCGCCTCCTCCGTATCTTGTGGCCAGTGTTGATAGGGCCAGAAACCGGAATTGTCCCCTCGTCGCAGTGATAGGGATCTTTTTGTCGCCAGGGGTCCAGTAGAGTGTTTTGCCGTCGGCATCAATCCAAAACTGGCTATAGTCGATCCTGCCTTCGGGGCGCAACCCATAGGCACGGTTCTCTTCTTTGTAGAAAGTGTCAACCAGGCGCTTTTTCTGAGCCTCAAGTTCTGCCTGTTTCAACTCGCCCTGCAGATTCTGCAAATTGTCCCCGGATGTGTTTAGATCTTGCTGGACGGGCAGTGGTGGCTCCATAGGGGGGTCGGGGAGGTTGACATCATAATCATCGTCTATTCCAGGCCCGTCTGGGTCGAACGTTGGGTTTTCGAAATCAAAGTCAGCCATATTTATGTAACAAACATGTGCATTTGAAGGTTGTCGCGCATCTTTAAAACAGACTTTGTAGGGTGTCAACGAAGCTGACACCATGCCATCAAGCAAGTACGGACGAATGCTTGACACCTACCGGTGCCTCCGCGAACCCCTTGGGGTGAAAGGGGTGAGGCAATCGGTGACGATAACTAACATCCCCAGCACGATCGGACCGAACCAGCAGCTTCTCGTTCGATTACCCAACATCGGCCAACATGATGTCATCGTCCCCGGGACCGCGAGGTTGGCCTTCACGATCACGCTGCACAGCGAAGATGCCAATCGGAACTTGATTCAGAACCTACGCCGCGCCCTCGTGAAAAAGACCGTCATTAAAATTTCGGGGAACGAGATCCTCAGCATCGACGACAGTGACGTGTATCACTGCTACTGCGATCTCTGGAGGACGGCTTGAGAGAGGAAAAATGGCCAGTACCAAGGGATTGATACGTCGAATGAACGAAATACGACGAGGATCCGAATCAATGCTGGGGACAAAGACGAGTCCGTTCTAGCGGACAAAGCCGTCGCCGATGCTTTCGGCAATCGCTTCTACATCCCACTGGACTTCGAGCTGCTCGAGAGCCACATGCCATTCTACCAGAGTGCGCTGGGCGACCGGCTCGAGTATGAGCTCACGTTCAACGACTACAACCGTGTGATCCAGGCCACAGGCAGAGGTGCCTCTTTCGACATTGGAAGCATCTGTCTTGAGTATGACATGGTCACCCTGCTAGAGCTAGCCCAAATGATCAACAACCAGTACAGAAGCCGCATTTCGATCTTGTATGACCGGGTACTGCGGCACCGCAAAATCGGCAAAGACAAGAGCGACACCCTCTGGAATATCAATCTCAACGTGCCGCCCGCATCATGAAGGGCATCCTGATGCTCTTTGAGGATGAAGCCGCACAACAGCCCTTCGCTCGCGACACTGAGGCCTTCTATAACCCGAAAATCGCCAAGGTCGAGGTCACCATCGAGGGGATCCCCAACCAACTCTTCAGCCAAGGGATGCGCTCTTACCAGATGTTTGATGAAGCGAGGAAGCTCTTCGCAGCCTGTAGCAGGCGACACCCTGAAGTGGCAACGGTCGAAAAAGACCTTGCCCTAGCCGACGTCAGCCTTGCGGAATACCTCACCAGCAAGTACGCGCTGTGGCTTGATCTCAGGACAAGCGACGACGACCGGGTCCACGGCTACGGCAGGAGGATAGAGAATACCAGCGAAGGTGTGACCATCCAGATAACGAAAAGAGCCGAGGCTGCTGGCGCATTGAACATCTACCTCTACGTCATCATGGATGCACAGCTTAACATCGCAAATGGCCGGTTCGTCTCAGCGGTTTATTAATCAAAGGAACGATTAATAAATCTCCTTCCGCGCACGGCCCATTCGGCGACAATATGCGGGCAAACGGGATGCGGAAAAAAAACCGTTTTTATCCTCGATCTGCTCGAAAGCCCCTACCGGGGATTATTTCAGCACATAGTGGCTCTGTGTCCCACCATACGGTACAACAGGACGTATCAGTAACGCCCCTGTATCTGGACGGATCCTTAGATTTACGTTCTAGACCCCGGTGAGCGGCTTCACGATTACTTGCGAGTGTTTTACCGGGTGTTCCAGGGCGAGCCGACCCTATACATCATTGACGACTGCAGCGCTAAGAAGGGTTTGACGAAGAAGAAAGACATGCTGTCAGAGCTGGCGTTCTTGGGCCGCCACGCGGAGCAGTCTGTCTGGGTCCTCACGCAGAAGTACAACTTCGTCTTGAAAGACCTGCGCGAGCATACGCGCTGGGTCTGTTTTGTTCCACTGCAAGGATCGTGACTCGTTCGAAGACTGTCTGCGTGAAAATGATGTGATCCCCGCACGAGGACGGGAGTTGGTGCGGCAGCAGCTAGCCGAGACAAAACACGCTAAGCTTCTGTTGAAGACTAATCAACCCGCTGATTATATAATTATTACGTGATTAATATTGCTTAGCCGTCTTTTTTATCCTTTCTCGGGTGATCCAGATGTTTGCCGCGCATGTATGCGCATGCTTGCGACTCCATTTTAGGCAGGTCCGCCGTTGTTGCAAAAGAATGGATTGTGACGAGCTGATAGACCAGATGCTTGACGACCCGGCGGCGCCAGACACGGCTGCGACGCATGTTGCAGAGCAACAAGCAAAGCCACGGAAAGATGACAGGGTGCAAGAAAACCGCGAAAGGCTCGCTGCAACAGTAGCAGGAGGGTCGGCCAGGAAATACGGAATTGTGGCTCACGGAAAGGCCTTGACCGTTGACCTGGTCGAGGAGCTGAGTGACTATGAGGTCGAGTGGCTCTACGCCCGTTACTCCGCCCGATTAGGGGCAGACATGTCAAAGACGATTTCGAACGCGGCTCTCGGGCTGTAAGCGGGACTGGTCGGGAAGTTCGTCCCGATCCCGGACCAACCAGGGCTCATTTGCGATCTTGAAAGCGACATTGCTCTTAAAGGAACTCATATTTGTTTTTTATTTGTTTCTAGGTAGCGCACTTCAAGGCGCTGCCAGCGAACTCTATCACCGCTATGGCATGTGGTTAGCTCCGCTTACCGCAACGTTAATCACTTTCAAGCATGCTAGATTTGAACATTACTGCCCCATCAATTCATCATACAATGATGACGGAGAATACGATGATGGGGAAGGATCAACAGCCGGACGCTGCAACTCAGCGTGGTGCAGTTGCGACGCCACCGGCGGAGACAGTGATGCAAAGAGTGACGAAGCCTAAAGACCCGAAAAAGGTTGCAGCCGGTCGTGCCGGGGCCGCTGCTCGAAAGGCCAAGCAAGAACGACTGCTCAAGGAGCTTCAGGAAACCAAAGAAAAACACCATGTCATGAATAACGATGGCGCCGCTAACGATGTTGTTGTTGTTGCAGAGCAACAACAGGAACAACTAGGTAATCTGCCAGAAGAAAAAAAAAAACGCCTGGACACCATGGATCATCGGGGTTTGTCTTGCGGGTGGTATTGATGTCGTTGCTCTGCAACATGTGAGCCTATCGCGGCGACAAGTTGCTCAGAGCAACAGCAATAAAGACAAGTTGAATAGGAACTTATCTGCACATGTTGCTGCGCAACAGGATAAACCCGGGACGTGAAACAATTAGAGACCCGGCCAGATCCATTCTATATGGAGTGAAGCCCGTTGCGTCACAACCATGACAACCCCGGCAGCTGACGGTAAAATGCTTGTCAACGCGCTCTATCATAGCGCTGTCATCTGTGGCATCGCTGTGGGATACGCCCGGCTTGGCAAGATGGCGATTGGGGGTAGCCCCCCGAAACTAGACTTCATACCCCGCGATGTAGGCATGGCCATAGTTGACGTCGCTCTCGCAATGGCAACCAAAGATATGCTAATTAAACAGGGGCTGATACCTGCTGATATCATGAAGTAATGGCGAGTATTGCTATGCTCGTTGGCGGTGCCCTGGTGAACGCTCTTGCGTTCTCGGGATCGAACTACTTGTTCTCCATGTTGAAAAAATCTGACGTGGACGAAGAGGGCAAGCGTCACGATAAAGCAGTCGAAGAATGACAGGCTGCACAGGCAGAATGGTCTCGAAAACGGACCGAGCGTATTGCTTTCATCACTTAGGAACTCCGCCGCCAGGGGCACGCCGTTCGAACCTTCAAAGACGTCGATGAAGCGATACGCCAGTATGCGCAGGTCACCGGTTAAAATGTCAGCCTTGCTGACCTGGGGTCCGAACCCCAGCTCTCCGACTTTTACCAACCGAGTGACGACCAGAAAGACCGCGAGATTGCCTTCATTATCCTGGGAATGGGTGTGACAGGCTTTGTGGCCTACAAACTCGCCAAATGAGTTTTAGTTTTTCATTCTTTTGGCGACTTATCTGGCTGTTGATAGCAATGGCCGACAGTAAGCTCTCTGCTATATATTATAGCCCAAAGGGCTACTGGAAGGGGCTCGCTGCCATTGAGAAGCTGGCGTCGGCGGCCAAGGTGAGTGAGCAGCGGGCTAAGGACTGGCTCAAAAGACAGGCTATCTGGCAGATCTACCTTCCTACCCCACGGCATATGCCACGGCCAAAATTCGACATCGCCACACCGAACGAAGTACACCAGGCGGATCTACTCTTTCTGCCACACGACCGAGTTGGGCGGAAAATCTTCAGCTACGCTCTCACGGTTGTTGACGTCGCCAGCCGTTACAAGGAGGCTGAGCCTTTGATCAACAAGACTGCGGAGGAGGTCGCCGATAGCCTGGCTCGGATTTACAAACGGAGCCCGCTGAAGTGGCCCAAATTGCTCCAGGTTGACACCGACCGTGAGTTCATGGGCTCTGTCAGCCAGCTGTTGGCAAAGCACTCTGTCCAGGTTCGGCGCGGCCGGGTTGACATCAATCGGGACCAGGGCATTGTTGAGCGCTTCAATCGTACCTAGGCTGAGCGGCTCTTTTGGTACCAGTACGCTCAGGAGATGCGACTAACTTCTGGTCAGCGGTCTACAGAGTGGGTGAAAAGGTTGCCTGCCGTTGTGACAGCCTTGAATGGTGAGGTCACGCGACTGACCGGCAAAAAGCCCTCTGAGGCTATAAGGCGCGATCGGTGGCACAAAAGCCCTCCTCTGTAGTTCCTGGTCGTCTGTTGGTCTCGAGGAAACAATAGTCCCCTCCGGCGTCGGCGTTCGTTATTTGTACCAGCCTGGCGAACTTGAAGGGGGGCGCCGGCGAGCGACTGATCCCTGCGACTGATATGGTCCCTGGATGTGCACCGGCTCTGGCGCACAGTCACCAAGCCCGACGAGCCCGTGGTGTATTAGTTGCAGGATGGACCTCAGCGCGGTTTCGGTTTTGTGCGCGAGGAACTCCTTGTTGTGCCACCAGACACTCAGCTTCCTCCGGATGGGGTTCTCAAGCGCTGAGCTCGAATCCATCCACCGGGTGACAATTCATCCATTTGGTTTACGTCCTACTTCAGTGGTCCTTGGTCTCGGAACTTTCGCCTGCAGTATCTTGAGATTCTGGGGGTGTGTAGTTGCCGGCTCCTGGGTTAGAACTCTCTGGGGAGCCATCGTTTATCCTATGATTTCAGAGTTCTTTAGATACCGCCCCAGTTCCTCAACGAACGGGTCCATCTCTTGTTGTGTGATGTAATCTTTGTAACCAAAAGCCTGTGTGTCAACTCCGTTTTCTGCGATCCAACGCTTGGAATCGAAGGGCGACAGCGACACTTTGTTGCGATGCTGCCCGTAGATGCGGTGACGCTCCGACCTAAGAACATCCATGCCATGGCGGAAGGTTTGCTTCTCAAAGAGAGCCTCTTTGAACTGCTCGTGCCTGATGCGCTTCTTGACAGTTGTTTTTCTCACACCATTGGCCTTCTTGATGTTCTTTCCAGATGCCTGGGGGATGGTGCACATCTTCGGCCGCAGGCCCACATATTCGGCGACTGACTGCCCGGCGCACTCGTCCTTCATCTTACCCAACACCTTCTTGTTCTCTGTGCTGTGCAGCGGGTGGTCTTTCGGAAAGTCGGACGTGTCGTAGAGGCTTTGGTGCTTGGCAATGTCCTCGTAGACATCCTCTGTCTCGATTTCGAGGAGGAGGCTGTCGGTGTCCGTGTAGAGGAGCTGGCAGTGTTCTCCGTACTGCCTCTGGAGCCGGTTGTAATAGAAATCGTACATCAGGTTTTTCGAAAGGTCCAGAATGCTCATTGAGCACTAGACGGCTCTAATGCATCTAGACTGCTGCAAGATCATCGTCGAAAATGTTGGCTCTGGCAAAAGCTGGGCTGGCGATGAGACGCCTGAGCTTATCTTCCTCGTTGGCGCGGACCAGCTTGACGTCGACACGCCTGCGGAGGTTCTCCATCGTCTTATCGAAGACAGAATTTTTCATGAGCTTGTAGAGATCCTTCTCAAAGTCGCTGGTGACCTTCTTCCGGAGCTCAGTATTCATCCGGATGTAGGGCTCTATCCAGGGACTCTGTTGGAACCGGAGGGCGCGATGAATCTTGGTCAGACGCATGCCCAGAGACATATATAGCTGGAGATTCCGATAGTGGAGCACATAACGGTCTTTGTCGCGAAGGTTGGGTACCAACTTCTCAACCTCTGTAGGTGCTCCCCCCAAAGCTCCATCGAGAAGTTCGCGCTGGTACTCCGACATCCACTCCTTATTGACCACTAGGCGCTCTGGTGCTAGCGGATAGGCATTGTGCAGCTCTGCTGGATATTCCATATCTACCTCTAGGATATAGCCCTATTCATTGTCTGCGGGTAGTTCTGCAATGGTTTCTGCGAGTCCCGATACATCGACCCACTGGAAGTCTCTGATGGGAAGAGCCTGGCTCATAGCCCAACCATAGAAATTGTTCGCATCTAGGTAGAGGATATGGCTACTAGGCTTTTCTGGGTCATAATCCTCAATCTGAGGATTGTTCGCCTTAGCATAGCGCTTTGAGACCATTGGGATACCTCCATGCATCCCCTTCTCGATGAATAGATGTTGGTCGTAATCTGTGAGTAGCTCGAGCTCCACTCCTGTCTTTTTGAGAAGGGCGTCCCATGAAAGCCCGGGACTTGTGTAGTAGTGCGCTGGGTCTAAGCCATACTGCGTCAGGAATGTCTTTCGGAATTCCTGAAAAACATCAGCCAGCAGGAGAACATCTGTGCGATTGTAGAGGTCGTGGTAGTCCCCCAGGGTCTTACACCCACAGATCTCCCATACTCTATGCGCGTGTGCGTAGTCGTCGTCGCTGATGTGCTCGTCGGTGAGCTTGCTGTAGAATACCTCTTTCGGATGGAGCTTGGTCTCGGCGAAACTATCCCAGGAGTCCATATACTCGAAGGGGTAGACGCCCTTCCCGGTTAAGAGCTGGATCCTCTGACGGTTTGGTTTGTATTGGGATGTGATCTTGAAAGACTCTGGCTGGTTTGACGCCACCAGTTTGTCGAGGGAAGCGAGCAGGAACTGGGCGCTATCGATGAAACTTAGCTGCCCGAGAGAGAAGGAGATGTATTTTTCTGTGTTATTGGGGATGCAGGAGACTCTGCCTTCGACCCTCGAGATGGCCTGCATGAGCAGGTGGGAGTCGTACCCTCTGAGGTTGTGGAACACCACGGGAATAACGGTGGTCTTTGGGCTTAGCCTCAGCTTAAGGTTGCAGGCGTTGTGAGCTGCCCCTCGATATTTACCCGTGATATGGCAGTGGTCGCGGACAGAGTCACCGTTTAGCGGTTTGTTGCATATATAGCAATTCGCGGCATTGTTATGGGCCTGATAGTCATTTCGTGTCATCCTTATGTTTTTAGGGTTGGCTATCACTATAGCGTAGCTATACACCTTTGACTGTGATCGTATAGTGTTTCTTAATTATAAAATATAACTAAAGTCATATTGAGAGTTTCAGCAGCTTTATTAGGCAGGCACCTCATACGAGTGCACAACTCCTAAACCAGACTAACGGTCTGCAAGCTGATCAAGTAGACATCTGAAGTCTTGGTCAGAAACCCTAGTATTTATAATCACTACAAAAATATCACACAATATCCTTCTCTCATTGCATCATGCTTGTTATCACAACTCTTGCCAAAATCTCTTCTAACTATAAGCTATCTGTCATGATTTTGATGGCTGCACTAATAATATGATCTTTAGAATGCAGTTTCATCAGGTTTCTAAAGTACTTCACAACAACACCTGCCTAATAACCTTTAAAAGGAAATGTCAGAGTCATATGATATTACGAAATTAAGCTGGCTCATAATCAAGTTATGATTTGAATGGCTGCCAGGTTCATGTAGACAATTTTAAGTGCATCTCAGCATATTTTACAAAGTTATATAATTGATGTTTCAGAGTTTTAAAATGAAGCTGTTTTTTAATAAGAATTGAAGCTTAATATTTTCATAACAGTACTGAGACAGAAGCTTACTGCCTTTTCAACACTCATTCAGTCATATCAACAATCTTACACACCTTCAACAATATTCCAGTCATACACATGATAACATGCCTATGCAAAATATCATGTGCATAACATGACAATGTTATATACCTCCCATTGTCGAGTAAATTAATAAACCCCTTAATTAATTTATCTAATAATTCTGACCAAAACCTCTTGCACATATACTATATACACAGTTCATATATATTAAAACAAGATATCATCAACATACATCAGTGACCAGGATGTATGCAATAAAACAAGATATCATCAACATATATCAGTGACCAAGATGATCATCAACATATATCAGTGAGCAGGATGATATCTAAATAGTAACATGATATTATCAACATATATCATAAACACATGTCAGTGACCAGGATCATACATAAACAAGACATCATCAACACATGTCAGTGTCAAGGATCCATTCACATATATAAGTGACCAGGATTATATAATACATATATTACTCATCAGGATGAAAACCAGGATGAATAACATATCATCATGTATGTTTCACGTGACTAGGATTGTAATTAACCTAATATGTAATTAAGCTAATATGTGACATGGATCCAATAAAAACATTTGATTAGGATTTGTCCAGGATTATAACGAAGTTTCAAGTTTAATTGTCAATTAAATGCCTAAGATGTTTTCTTTTAATCAACCCTTCTAATCTAGTAGACTTCCTAATTACCAGGATAAGCAATATACTTGTAACCAGGATTTCTACAAACTGCAAGACCAATAAAGGGTTCATTAAAACACACTGTTTAAATTAAGTTTTTATTCCTTTTTGGATCGAGAATTCACACAGTCACATTGTTCTTCCCTCAAGTTTATAACTGTCGGAGGTTGTGGAATAGGTATAACCGGAACTCTGTAAATTTTATTCGCTGTTAGTATCCCATCGTTGTTATCTGAGCTGTGTATTTGCTGGTGGTGTAGGTTGACAATAAGGTAAGTTGGATGTGATGGATGTTCTTTACAATATCCATAGTGTTCCTGTACAACACTAATGTCGTCTGGCTGTAATAAAATAAAGTTTAATGTCACATGTACATCTTCACCTAAGCATGACCTTTAGGGGCACACTCAGGACTTTATCATTTTAAAGTCACTAAAATTCTGATCACTAAATCTTCGTCCATGCATAGTCTTCAGGACTATACAAGGCACAAATAAATGTCACCGAAATGTCAATGTACTATAACCATTAGTACTACTACGATCACATGAGCTATATACATGATGAAAACACATCGTACGATAAAGTTCATATGTTATGCAAATAGTTCATAACATGTAACAATAGCTATATACCTTTGAATAGCTAAATACTGTTAACTTAGGGATAATTTAACAAACACTGTTTATATAACTAGTATTCATAAATAAATCTGCTTAAAAACACTGTGCACAGATTTTCCTTATTTCTTTGCCCATGCCGCCGTTGCGTCAGTCCACTTGAAGGTATTTTGTCCTTCCTCAACGTTATCGACGTTTTGTTCTTCGATCAGAGTGGACATCTCGATAGCATCACCTTTGATCGGTGAACGTTTCACATTCACCTTCTCAAGATCATGTGTGTTAGCCTGTCTTACACCAATTATCTTATAGACACAGTTTCTTCTACGTAAGATTATTAAGATAATTGCAATTAATAAAACCGTCGATGCAATACTGATTAACATAACATGTATCCAACTAGTATTGGATTTATTCTCACCTAATATTACAGGTTTATAGTTTCTTGTTTCATGGAGTATATTTTGTAAAGGGATCTCTTTCAAACCTGACAAATGTGGTGGCAACTTCATTGGTTCAGATCCTAGTTTAGTTTTGATATCAGGCCAAAAGTAAAAGGTTGAAACATTATGTAATTTCAAAAGTGCTTGCAAAGGATCTGACCTTTCAAAGTTACTATGTCTGCCAAAATATTCAGGTAACTGTAAATATTTGTTTGAGGCTTTATATGTGTTATTTAACCGGATAATGCCAAGTGGTGGTGTGATTTTAATGTCAGCATTCTTCGGTTCATATGACTGACAATTTAATGTAAATGTCAGAGGTCTATTTGTGACAACAATCCAAATACCAAATGACAAGTACTTCGTAGTTGGCAACCTTTCATTTAACACAACTACTTGTTTACAATACTTTTTAATGTCATGCAGGTTTTGCATGAAGAGAGCAACAACGCAAAACTTATTTACGTTGGTCTGATAAAATGCTGTCTCAGGATTGCAGAACTGAAAATGATAGTTATTACACATCTGAAATATACTTTCAGATAGGAGAGAAAACTTTGTTTTATCCTTTGAGACCAGTAACATTTCATTTTCTAAACTGTATTTTAATAATACATCTGTCTGGTTATTTGAGAGTAGCGGTAGTGGTAAGTTATGTATTTTATACACTTCATATTCTTCTTTCGTGTTAATTAGTGGAATCTTAAGGATGATCCTCATTTCATTATTTTCAAGGTATGTTAAACATGTCAATGTCTTATAAAAATACCAAATATCCTTACGAGGATTTTTTGGAAGTTCAAAGTTATTAGGAAGTTTTGATTCTACTTCAATTAATAATTGCTTCAGATCTGTAGGAGAGATTGTATTAGTTGATAAATGATGCATTGACAACATGTTTAGTTCAGATTTTAAGCTCTCAAGATAAAATATAGCATCTTGCGTGGTAAGCCTAATTTCATCAAGTATCATTTTGAATTGTAAGTATGTATGAATAAATTGTTCAAGTCTAACAAACTGTTGTTCGATTGTTCTTTCGAGCAATCTTATTTTATGGTCAAGCTTCTGAATAACTATGATGAGATCCATAATTGATCTCCTATTTTCTGCCACTTGCATTCTTGTTAAGTTAAGTACAGATAAACTTACATCAAGATCATGTATTATCTGATCTTGGTTAAGTGCCAAGGTTTTGATATTTCTATCTATGTTCTCAAGGTCACTTTCTGATACAGTGCCAAAAAGAGTGCTCATTAATTGTCCTATTATAGGAATTAATGACCTTTTGTGTTCATGACTGTTTACTGAAAGTGTCTGGTACTCATCAAAGTTTTCATAAACAGACTTGTATGTGTCTGTTAAAAGGTTAACTTCAACATGTAAACTTTGGAATGTTTCTACATATCCCGTTAAATTTGACTTCTGATAAAAGCTTGTCATATATTTCACAATTTCATCAGTGCGAACAAGATCGTTTTGAATCTTTAAAATCAGATTTTCAAACGGTCTCAAATGATGAATAAATGTTACAGACCAGTGTGCATCGTTAATAAAGACTTCATTAGTCTTTTGAAATGCAACATTTTCAGATGTAAAGAGTCCGAATGCCTGGCTAACATACAATGATCCCAAGATTAATGTGATCATCATATTGTTAATCTGAAATTAAATAAAAATGGGCATTACTACACTGTTAAACGAGGTACTTATTTACAATTCACCTATATTAACATACATGAGGCCTTTACCTCATTTAAGAACATTAAATTACGAGGTCATTTTATAACATATTAGACATTAACCTCAAGAGTTGCTTTAAACTCTCTGCTTTATCTCGAGACTTCTTTCGTCTCTTTTTCAATGGCCTAACTGTCTCGCTGGCTACACTATTAGACAGTGGCTGCTGTGAATAAACTACATTCACATCCATATCACTAGCTAAATCATCGTTTTCAACCAACGGCATAGAACAGGAATTATCAGAGGATAGCTCTTCATTACATTCCATGTCCTTGACCTCAGTTTCTTCACTTTGATTTTGCCTAGCTTCTTTGTGTTTTAACCTTTTCTGTAACTCCATTAAAGGTATATCTTCTTCATTAGAAGACGTTTCTCTTTCTTGTCTATATTTCTTGACTAGCTTAGCCAAGGGAATTTGTTCTTCTGAATCAGAATCGGATTCTGTTTCTGACTCAGAGACCTGAGGTGGAATTACATATGCTGCGTCTCTAAGTTTTCTACTACTTTCATTTTTGGAAACAGGCCAATCTTCTACATTTGCCAACATTAAATCGCCTGCATATACTCTACTTGTTGTACCATCTAATTGGTTTTTAATTATGAAAGATACAGGTCCAGTTTTCTCAATTATTCTATAATAAGGTTTCCATTTCTGTCCTAGTTTACCCTTTCTTTGTTTATTTTGGTAATAAACTGGATCTCCTACTTTTAACTCTACCTCTTTAACATTTTTATCTGCATATTTAGCCTGGCGCTTCTTTGCTTTTTGTAAGTAACTTCTTACATGTACAAAAGCTCTGTGCTGTTCTTGTAAAGCAACTTGGTGAAAATCTTCACCTAAATATTTTCTCCTAGGCTGTAATATATTGTCAACTGGCAATACTACATCTCTGTTGTAAAGCATATAATAAGGTGAAAATTTAGAAGATTCACTAACATTAAATCTAATTGCTGCTAAACTTTGACAAAGATACAAATCCCAGCTCTGTTGATTATCAGCTACCATTTTAGCTAAAATGTCATGCAAAGTTCTATGTAATCTCTCAACTTTTGCATTGCTCTGAGGATGATACACGCTTGTCAAAATATGGTCAACATTAAGTTTTTCCAATGTTTCCCTGACCATCTTATTTACATTCTCAGTTCCATTGTCCGTCACGATCTGTAAAGGACAGCCAAAACGTGGGAAAATGTGTCCAATGATCAATTCAGCTACTGTTTCAGCAGTCTTATCTGGAACTGCAAAAGCTTCAGGCCAACCACAATACCAATCAACAAATGCAATGATATATTTATTGCCTGACAAAGTTGTTGGATATGGACCCGAAAGATCAAGACTGAGTTTTGCCATCGGGTATGGTGGAATATCTGTCTCTTGTAACGGATGTTTCGTTTTCTGCATTGACCTAGTTCTGCAAGTCATACAATCGGAAACATACTTATGAATTTCTTTGAACAAATTTGGCCAAAAGTATTTCTGACGAATAGAATTAAAAGTTTTCTGTACCCCCATATGACCATTACTGTCATGATACTGAGTTACAACCAAAGATCTTAGATGTTTCGGAATATACAATCTTAAATTTGGGTCGTCATTGGCATTTGATAAATAGTATACCAATCCATCTACCAAGAGATAATGTTTTTGAACATCTTTGCTCTCTTCCCCATTCAAAATCATTGACCGAATGTTTGAGATATCATCATCCCTAGTTTGTTCAATTTTCATGTCAAAGCCTTCTTTTGTAAAATCAGAGCAATCACACTTTTCAAATGTATCTTCATTTGGAAGACTACAACAAGCAAACGCTTTAGGATCAAACTGATTAGAGTCTAACACATTCACCTGATATAAGTTGTCATTGACATCAAGTGCCTTTTCTACTTCTATGTCTTCACTAACTGTACTTTCCTCAGGTTTGTTTACATTATCTGGATGCCTGGAAAGTAGGTCAGCGCATGCATTTGTTGTAACAGCAATGTACTCTATAGTACAATTATAGCCTGACATACTCAAAGCCCAAAGTTGAATCTTTTTGTTTTGCATAGGAGATTCAAGGAAGTATTTCAGAGGTTTATGATCGGTTCTTATGACCAACTGAGCATTGTGCAGATAATAATCTAACTTCTGAAGGGCAAAATGTATAGCAAATGCTTCTTTTTCTACCACAGACCATTTGCATTGGGACTTACTAAGTTTGTGGGACAAATAATAAATTGGTTTTTCATCACCATCACACTCTTGTGTAAGGCATGCACCAACACACGAGTTGCTAGCATCTGTATAAAGAACATATGGTTTATTTGGATCTGGATAAACCAAAAGTGGGACAGCTGTTAAGCTTTCTTTCAAGAATTCAAGTGCAGTTTGATGTACGTCTGACCACTTGTAATGTGCATATTTTCTTGTCAAAGCAATGATTGGTTCAGCTATCTGAGAGAAGTTTGGAATGAATCTTCTGTAGTAAGAACACATACCAATGAATGATCTTACTTCTTTTACACAAGTTGGAACAGGTAAAGATCTTATCGCATCAACCTTCTTTTCATCAGGTTTGATTCCTTGTTCACTTATAACAAAGCCAAGATAATTAGTTTCTAATTTAAGAAAACCACATTTCTTAAGCTTAAGTTTCAAATTATGCTGTCTTAATTTGTCAAAGATCAAACTAAGATGTCTCAAATGTTCTTCCAATGTTGAACTGAAAATCAATATATCATCAAGGTATGCTGTAGCAAAATCATTGCAACCTTGCAACACAACAGACATAAGTTCTTGAAATACCGCAGGAGCATTAGAAAGGCCAAAGGGCATCACATTGAACTCGAACAACCCTTTGTAAAATGCAAAAGCTGTTTTTTCTTTGTCCTTCTCATCCATGGCAACCTGCCAATATCCACTTTTCAAGTCCAAAGATGTAAAGTATTTTGCTCTACCAAATAAGGCTAAGATATCCTCTATTAAGGGTAAAGGAAATGAATTTTTCTTTGTTATTTGATTTAATTTTCGAAAATCAACACAGAACCTTTTACTGCCATCCTTCTTGTCAACAATCACAACAGGAAATGACCAAGGTGATCTTGACCTTTTAATTACATTTGCATCTTACATTTCGTTAATTGCTTTGTCAATTACCTCTCTGTTCTTAATTGGAGTTCTATAAGGTTTCATTTTAATTGGTTCATGGTTACCTATATCAATTTGCATTTTAACTGTGTCTGGTTTTCCTAATTCAGAATCTTTATTTGCAAATAGATCTCCATTTCTCAAGATAAGTTTTTCAATTTTTGACCTGTATTTTTCAGGTACATCAAGGTCTTTTAAGTCTAATTTATTTTCACAGCTATTATTTTAAATAACTGAATGTACATGTGTAATATTATTTTGAAGCTCTGAAATTTTAGCTAACAAACCGTGTCTATAAATTTTAATATATTTGTTGGTGTTGTTAACAATTAAAACTGGCAAAGATCTATCTTTCGCTAATGTAGAAACAGTATTAATAATTTGTAAGCCTGGTTTATTAGTTAAAAAACCTGTATCTATTTGTGAAACCTCATATGACGAACCTACTGGTAAGTCTGGATTTTCTCTTACTTTTCCATAGCATATCATGGCTGTATTAGGTTTTATTAAACATGTTCTTTTCATCCTAACTGTTGAAGCTATATACATATCCTCCTCTAAATTAACATAGTGTTTACCATTAATTCTTAAGCATTTCAAATCAAAATAAATCCTAACGTTGTTCTGTTTAAGCCAGTCCAAACCAAGTATCAAATTTCTATTTAAATCTCGGATCACATAGAAGTCTTGAGACATTTCGGTACCACCGATACAAAACTGTACAGTAATGCAACCGTCACACTTTAGCTCACTCCCATTTGCAGATTGTAAGCAAACTTTCTTTTGGGTGAGTCTTGGTTTACTCTTAAGCTGCTCGTAAATTCTACGGTGCATTAATGAACATTCAGCTCCAGTGTCTACAAGAGTTCTAAACCTTTGTTTACCTATTTTAACTAAACAAGAATTTGGACTGCCTGAAACATTGATCTTAAACTTTTGATGAAGTAAATGTCTATTGTTTTCTTTACTCATTACATCGACCCCTGTATGCAATGAGTGTCCCAGTTTTCCTGACCAGGTACTACATTTTGGACATCGTTCTGATGTCTAGTAGAAGTAAAACAAAGATCAGGAATTGATACAATTCACTTACTCCATCCATAAAAGACACCAAAGGGAAAGAAATACAAACATTAAGCGACCAGACCATGATGGAAACCTAAACAAAGGAAGGCCATATGGACAGTTACTTTCCCACAAAATGGCCATATGGCCATCCAAAATTAAAAGACACAAGTGATACACACAGTAAGTAACAAACAACAACATAAATAAATCGCCACAGAAGAGCCGCCTTGGAACGGTCAGTGGAAGATTTCCACTGGGGGGCTTAAATCGATTTTACGTGGTCTTCCACGACCCATAGGTGGTCTACTTTGAGGTTCTTTGTTTTTGCAATCTCTGGAAATGTGACCTTCTTGACCACAATTCCAGCACTTTACCCTTGGGTTTCTATTTTGCTGTGTGCTATTAACCCTATTAAATTTTCTGAATTTAAACCGTTGACCTCTGGAGTGGTCAACATCCATAGGTGCTTCTTTTCTTTGTGGGTGAAATGTATGCGACATTTGAACCCTAGCCCTAAGATTCTGCTCATTAGTGGCGATTGCAATAGCCCCCTGTAATGTATCTGCCTGATCTCTCAATATTTTTAATTTCAAGTTATCTTGGGTCAACACATCAACAAAGATGTCAATAAGTCGACGTTCAACAGCATTGCCTCCTTGGTTTTGGTAGGCTTCTTCCGCTAAAGAAAGAATTCTTTCAGCGAAAAGCTGTATGTTCTCCCCTACTTTTTGTTTCACGCTGCGCAACAATTACAGCGCCATTTGCCTATCCGTAACATCACTGAAACGGACAGCTAATTGTTCTTTAAGTTGTTGCCAATTACCGTCTGGGTTAGCCGCCATATACCTCTGTATAAAACCACTAACTGCTCCCCCAGAAGATTGATATGCAATCAACTTCTTTCTTGCCTCAGGTATATCAGCAAGAATTGAATATTTTTCAATGGATTTTATCCATTCCCTAAAGTTTTTAGAGTTGCCATCAAATTTGATCACGCTTGTTGAGGCCCCCTGTGTTGTTAATGCCTGTGATGCATTGGCAAGTTCTAATTGTATATTTACGAAAGCCTGTGCAGCAGGATCAAGCTGTTGTTGATGCTGAGCCTGTGCTTGGGCTTGTCCTTGTTGAGCCATATTGAAAAGAAAAAAAAAGAAAAGAAAAAAAAAATAAAATAAATAAATAAATAAATGAATAAACAAATTAATCTAAAATTAATTTTTGCCTACATTTTAGCTTTCGATTTTAGATCAATTTTCTACCATAATTTTGAAGGATAATTGGTGACAGAACAAACAACAAACATAACCAGAAAAAGTAAAAGTAAACGTCACCTACCCTGGTGTCCATCCTTCTGTTTCTGTCGTAAGGTTCCTTTTTTATTTTATCCTGGTCACGGCACCAAAGCAAGATATATAGCGTAGCTATACACCTTTGATTGTGATCGTATAGTGTTTCTTAATTATAAAATATAACTAAAGTAATATTGAGAGTTTCAGCAGCTTTATTAGGCAGGCACCTCATACGAGTGCACAACTCCTAAACCAGACTAACGGTCTGCAAGCTGATCAAGTAGACATCTGAAGTCTTGGTCAGAAACCCTAGTATTTATAATCACTACAAAAATATCACGCAATATCCTTCTCTCATTGCATCATGCTTGTTATCACAACTCTTGCCAAAATCTCTTCTAACTATAAGCTATCTGTCATGATTTTGATGGCTGCACTAATAATATGATCTTTAAAATGCAGTTTCATCAGGTTTCTAAAGTACTTCACAACAACACCTGCCTAAATAACCTTTAAAAGGAAATGTCAGAGTCATATGATATTACGAAATTAAGCTGGCTCATAATCAAGTTATGATTTGAATCGCTGCCAGGTTCATGTAGACAATTTTAAGTGCATCTCTGCATATTTCACAAAGTTATTTAATTGATGCTTCAGAGTTTTAAAATGAAGCTGTTTTATAATAAGAATTGAAGCTTAATATTTTCATACCAGTACTGAGACAGAAGCTTACTGCCTTTTCAACACTCATTCAGTCATATCAATAATCTTACACACCTTCAACAATATTCCAGTCATACACATGATAACATGCCTATGCAAAATATCATGTGCATAACATGACTATGTTATATCACGCTCTTAATCTCGCGCTCTTCCTCCTGGAGTGATGTTAAGAAGTGCTCTGTTGCATTTGGGTCGCGATACTCGACAGGCGGCTTTGTCGTTCCATCGCACCGCACCACGATAAAGCAGTAGCTGCAAGCCTCATGTTGTTGTGTTCGTTGGGTGTTACTTTTTGTAGGATCGCGTTCGGGGCCCTGGATCTTGGTGGTGAGAGCCTCAAAGTCTGCATAGATGACGAATGGGGTTGGTTGCTGCTTGTGGTGGTTCTGGAAGGTGAGCGTGTTCTTACTTTCCTCTGGCATCTCCACCCGGACAGCCGTCTGGCCGATGCCTTCGCACTCAAGCTTGTGGGCCTCCAGCAGGTCTTCTCTCGTGTAGCCATGAAGACAGCGCTCACAGAAATGCTTCTTATTACTGTGCTTGCTTTGGTTGTAGAGGAGACGGTTGAGATTATTAATACAGGTGCAGTGGAGTTTATGTCCCGTTCCATTCAAAAGTAGATTAATCCTTTTTATCTGTTTCTGCTGCTGGCTGAGATATAGGATTGTGACACCTTTGTCCCAGCCAAAGACATTATAGGCTAAATTATTCTGCCGCTCAAATTTTGGTATCTGAGAGATGGGAATTGGGAAATCAATGCCACCAATGTTGAATTTATGAAGACCATTTTCATACCACCCTGGCCTCTCCGGATGATGTGGTGGTTTGTTCCGAGCCGCTAGGGTTGAGTATAGACAGCGGTCGTCCTTGTTTTTCACGTTAACCACTGATTTCTTAGCACTTACTTCTGCTGGGAGTGGGATGTAGGACCTACCCCGAAGAGGTTGATATCTGGCAATGTCATACCAAAGGGTCTGTACCTAATCTACAACCCAGCCAGACCCTCTCTGCGTCCACTTTTCGAGTGTTTCTTGGATCTGTGGTAAGGTTTTATCGAGAGCCACATTGATTTCGCTGGCCTGGAGAAAGGCCTCCTGTTTGTGGCGCAGCACGGGGGTTGTGTACTCCTCACTACCGTCTGGGTTGTCCTTCCGAAGCTGAATCTCGAGAGCCAACTGGAACTTCACACCACCCAGCGCCTCGATCTCTTCCTCGAGCTTGCTACTGATTTGGAGCACCACGGCCTAGAGGAAAGTCCTGGAGTCTGCACTATGAGGATTATTGGCAGGCACGTCCATCTGCCAGCCCCTCAGGAAGTCGCCAATAACCCATGGGGTCTGTCTGAAGATTAGCTGTTGCTCAGCAGATGTAAACAAATCCAGGATCTCATCCTGATATTCCTTGACGGATCTCAGGCCTTCTCGCGGGGGATAGGGTCAAATTCCTCTTCGATGGCTTTTCTTTTGGCGGCCTTCTTTTTGCGTGGTGGTGGGGTAGGTCGATATTTTTTTCAGGCTGTAAGGGTTTTAACAGGCGCCCTTTGACAGAGTCTGGGATAGGCTCATCCAAGATGTTTTGAACCAAATGATGGAGAGTTGAATTATTATCAGGTATTTCTGCCAGTAACTGCTCTATGTATTCATCCATAGTAGCCATGTTACTGTATCTTTAACTTTACCTATATACTAACAATTCTCTAATAGGAAATACAGTAGAAAATCTTTCAGCATTTATCTTTAACTTTACCTATATACTAACAATTCTCTAATAGGAAATACAGTAGAAAATCTTTCAGCATTTTTGTTGGACTTTACCTATATACTAACAATTCTCTAATAGGAAATATAGTAGAAAATCTTTCAGCATTTAGTGTTGGAACTTAACCTATATACTAACAATTCTCTAATAGGAAATAAATTAGAATATAACCATCTAAACACTTTTTAACCATACTAGATAGAAATTGCGGACCGCCGTCTAAACTCTTTTTGAGTCCTTCGATTCCTGTTTATGTAATTTATGGTAATAACTGATTTAACACCACATTGCATACAAAGTAGATGGTCTGTTTTCATCGACACTCCACAGTTTGTGCATAGTAGTGGTTCTGTTCTTCCTACCCTCTTACTGACACTATTGTGTCGCCCACATAATTCTCCGCGGCAATTATTGTTGCAGGGTTCTCTCTTCCCCACAGCAATCCAAGGACACTTGTTAATTTTTGTGCTGTATGTTTAGGTACTATATTTCTCTAATACAAACACATCCCGCCCGGTGGGGGTGTTGGCGAGCTGGTCACATGTTGGCCATGCGATATGGCGGGCATACAAAAATTTTATTCTATTGCATCCCCTCTCGGTGGGGCCGGGGTGGGGGTGGGGGCCCACAGTGTTGGGGGGAAGAAAAGAAAATTGTCCTAGGCATCCCCACTCGGTGGGGCCGACCCGGGGGTGGGGGTCGGCCCGAACAGTGTGTGGAGGTGGGGGTTGTCCTAAAACCCTCATTGCTAATACTACTCAGGCCGCAGGGGTATGCATTTTTCATTTTTCTTCTTATTTCTGCTCAAAAATATATATAGATAGTCTATCATTAGAGCAGAAAAATAAATCAAAGTACTGAAAGTACTGAGAGGCGGGCGAGTAATGTCATTCCTTTACAACGAGTGTTTAGTTTAAAAGACAACAGTCCTTTTTACGCTCTAGTCTTGAATTTAGTGTTTTTATCTTCAAACGAGATTTTTCAATAAAAGACCAAAGACAGGATGCAGGTCTCCAAAAAGCTGACTCTTTTTTCTAGCTGGAAGCAACTGTTATTTATTTATTCATTTATTTATATTTATTCATGTACCTTCCTGTATCTGAATTAATTTCCACCGACTTTACTGACGATTACATATCAATACATGAGAACAACCTACAGACTAAAATTCTGTATATTGAAAACATCAAAAATTTCACTCGTGCATCACTCTCGTGATAATACTGATGTTTTCAACACACTCGTATTCCGCTGCATTTGATCACAGAGTCAGAGCAAACTTTATTTATTCAATTTTATGTTTCCAAATAAAATCAAGATACTGAGGGAGGTTGACTTATGAACCCAAATTATACTACAGTGTCAATTAAGCATATCTCTAGATCCCAAATGGTTAAAATGGCTTAGTCGAAAAGGGAGACATACCAAATCGGACGAAGGAAACGCAAACATAAATAAATAAATAAACATAAACGAGCCTGTTCATTTTTATTTGTCATGCTAATACCGTAACTTTACGCCATCTGTACAGTTAGTTAAATAAAGTTCTGTTCTGTTCTGTTCACCCTCTGTAAAAATGTCTAAGACTTACGGACACGCCACCCCATTTTCTTTGGAAGTGGGGGCATAAAAAGACGCAAAAGTAGAAAAAAACGTTTTTCTCAACTGTCCATGTCTGTCTCTTTGACTCTTTAACTTCTGCAATATAAATTAACATTGTTGGCCCTGATCAGATGCTGCGTTTTATGAACTTCAATTTTGACTGATTCGTCTCACAAAGGGCGTATAAACGCGTTCTCAGATTCTGCAGCTTATTTGTACAACATAATGCCAAGCATTCATGTACATAAATGCCAAGAATCCTGGCAAGACCTTAGCTAGAGGCCACAGAATGCGGCGTCTGATCAGTGCCTCATTATATGCTTAATGTAAATACACAGCGAATAAAACTTTTATTTTATAATTATACATTTATTAGACCTCTCCAAAGCGGTCGGAATACTATGTTTGATTTCGAGTGTCAACCCTTTCAACCTTTTACATCGCTGCAGATACTGGTTCAGGTACAGATACCGATACAAACCTTATAGATCCAGATCAGACGGCATGTGATGAGCATTCTCATCAGAATCTATACAGTTTGCCAGCTGTCAATGACTTGAACAAACCACCTTTCTTTAAGAATTGGTACACTGATTATCAGAGCTAGAAGGGTCCTGTTCAGAAACTGAGGGATGAAAGGGAATGATTAAGCATAAACAGCAGCGGCGTAGGAAAATAATGCCGTTTTTTCAGAGCTTTACGTTAAATCTAATAAGAAAACATAATTCTTTTTTTAAACAGTCCGGTCGAAATTGATTGGATTTATTGCGTGTACTGCATTTTTTGCATATTTAGATATGTATTTTATTTTTTTTTGTTTTTTTTTTTTGAGTGGAGGACTACAAGAAGGAATGTCTAAAGAGGTGCACAAAATCTCATGTACGAGGTGTACGGTGACTATAAGGGCTGGAGCCGAGCGATGGTCTCCCCATTCACCGGCAACGTGGAACGGGGATACCACCGAACGGCTACGGTGTAGTGCCAGAATGGATTCGTTCCCTGGGACCCCACCAGCTGACGACCCGTGACACGGGATAACTAGAAACAACAACAACAAATACGGTGACTATAGACGGGCTAACGCCCGCCTAAAAATATCGGATTTTTTTATTTTATTTAATTTTAAGTGTATGAAGTTGGCTTGGAGTCTGGAGTATGGAGTTTGGAATTCGATTTATACCGTAGTAGTAAAGTATAGTAAAATATTAGTGAATGTTAGGCAAAACCAATATTCCAAGCCGCGAATCCCAAGCCAAGTTCACACACTCTTTAATTTTACCTTTTTTTTGGGGGGGGGGGGGTGGGGGGGGGGGAATTTTCATTTTTTTTCTTTGTGTAGCAAAGTTCGTAATATTTTTGAATGGACGTATTCTAGAACTTTTATTCGACATTTAGTATCCTACCTTGTTGCCAATGTAATACCATTTTACATCACGTAAACACGTCCGTGAAATGAAGACCCCCCTAAACCCAACTTTAAATAGAGAAAACGGGGGTTTACGGGGGTAAACATTATTTTTCTTATTTCTGCTCCAAGACATAGGTTGTGGGTACTCGTTAGAACCGCCTCAGTGAGGCGGTTCTAACGAGCACCCTCAACCTATGTTTTGAACATTAATAACAAAACTATCAAGGATTTTCATCAGAAAAGTAGCTTTTTTGGAGATGTGAAAAATGTACTATGTTGCAAGGGTGTGTTAACGTAATTACATGTAGTAATACATGTATTACCATTTTACGCTTTTTGTACGGCGGGGCGAGGGATCGAATCCAGCTTCTTGGAACTCCAGATCCCAAAGCTTTCGGAGCCGGTGAAAGCATTCCATTCTACATGCCATAATGGCTGCTCTTAAAGGAAAGCATCACGTGAACAAGTCCGTGAAATGAACACCCCACTAAACCCCCACTTTATATAAAGAAAACTGGGGTCTACGGGGGTATACATTATTTTTCTTATTTCTGTCCCAAGACATAGTTTGTGGGTACTCGTTAGAACCGCCTCAATGAGGCGGTTCTAACGAGCACCCACAAACTATGTTTGAAGAAAAATAAGAAAAAAATCAAGGATTTTCATCAGAAAAGTAGCCAGTTTGGAGATGTGAAAAATGCACTATGTCGCATGGGTGTGTTATCGTAATGGAATAGACCCTGTTAAAGCAAAACAACAACAACAACAAATTAAAAAAAGAACATTTATTTATTTATTTATTTATCTATTTATTTTATTTTATTTTATTTTTGTTTCTATTTATTTTATTTTTTATATATTTATTTATTTATTATTGTCATTATTATTATTATAATAACCATTATTATTTTCATTTTTCTTGTTGTGAACACAAGGGCGTAAAGTACGTTTGATATTTTTGTTAACATGTGTTTTGTTTGTTTGATTTGAGGTTTAACGTCCCCGTCAACACTGTAAAGGTCATTTTGGAGACGTTGCTTCCAATTCTGTGGGACTTTTACCCGACATTGAAATGAAATGACATCTCAAGCCCTGTCGCCCAATGAAACCAATAGGGTTTATTAGCATGGACGGTCCGCCTCGCACCGCGGTTCCTGGACAGGCTTAGATCCTCTAAGCGGTTTACCAGTACTAGTGTGCGGGCCGGATTCAGCTCTGCGTGGAAGCATCATGCAGCCCATGTATTTCTTCAAGCCCCTATGGGCGGGGGCTTCTGTTAACATGTGGGTTCAGTAAAAATTCCTATCAGACTGCACTTGCGCGCAGTCTGATCAGAGACTTTGCTATGCGCTGTATGAATACATACTAGTATGTATGAACTATGAATACATACTAGTATGTATGAACAAAGCTTCTTCACTCAGCCAGAGAAGACGGTTGTGTGTTTCATAAGTTGGAGCTTAACCCATTTTGTCCCGGAAACCCCAAAACGGGTAGTTGGCAAACTGTGCAGGCCCAGATAAGACGCCGCAGGTGATAAAAAGTTCAGCCATTTTCCAAATCAGTTTTGAAAACAAAACCCACACCCCTAAATTTTGAAATGGACTCCTCCCATATATAAGGAGGCTTATTCCATTTGGTACCAGAAGGTTTAATGACCCAATCAACGTTATTAAGGTTATATCGAGCCTGTCTGTTTACAAAGCCAAACTTTGTCTTGAATCGGCCAGCCAGTAAAGTATGCACGTTTTTTCCAGAAAACTGACGACTGTCTTTCTTGAATCAGCGGGGACAAGATAATGACCATAGAAAAGCTTCCATGATCAATTTTCACGAAAGAATGTTGAAGACCCGATAGGTATCGAACCCGCGACCTCCCTGAGCACCAGTCAGACGCGCATCGGACGGAGCTACCGAGGCTGGCAGTGGCGAAGGGATAAACACTCTGCTCCGAGTCTAGCTGAACCCTATGCTCGAAGAAACATCTTCACTTGACGCGGGTCAGATTTCGAGAATCTTACACTTGTGGTCATTTTTATAGGACAGGAGGCTAAGTTTCATACATTCCATTTATCATAATTATGACGTCGTTGTTATTCAGTGCATAACGTCGTGTAATAATATAAGAATCTTATATGGGTGTGAGGGGTGGATGGAAAAATCCGTCCCGAGGGACAATGTCCGTCATCACGAGGCTTGCCGAGTGATGCCGGACAGTGATCCCGAGGGACGGATTTTTCTATCCACCCCTCACACCCATATTAGATTCTTTTTCTTGCAAACCTTCCATTTCTATTGCGAATTTTTAATGCTGCTGCCACTTCGGTTACCGACGTCCGCCATTTTGTGATGACACAACAGGAATGTCTAGTGACGTCACGCATGACGACGCCGCGCATGAGGTTGTAATCAACCAGTGCATTTACCAAACACGCGATTATATTCGATTTGGGGTCGGAACACCAGGGTCAGAACATAAATTTCTATCCCAGGGTAAAATCACGGATTTCCTTGTCTGGTGTGCAAGAAATCGCATTACCACATTGTAATAACACTTAGGCGGGAACAAGTAACGCCATGACGACGCCCATGTCAATAAATTAAGGCGGTAAGAACGGAATCTTTCACTTGTTTTGTTTTTATTTGTTTGATTGTATGTTTAACGTCCCCTTCAACACTGTAAATGTCATTCTGGAGATGTCGCTTCCAATTTTGTGGGGCCTTTTACCCGACATTGCGATGTAATGACTTCTCAAGCCCTGCCGACCAATGAAACCAATAGGCTTTATATGGTCCGACTCGCACCGCTTTGCCTGGGTTGGCTTAGATCCAGATCATATTAACGAATTACCAGTACTCGTGTGCGGGTCGGTTTCAGCTCATGCAGCCCATCTATTTCTTCAAGCCCCGATAGGCGGGGGACAAATCTTACACTCGTGGTCATTTCATATGGAAATTATGAAACTCGCCAAAGTGAGTTCGTGAGTGTTTGAGTTTTACATCCCACCAACAGCTAAGGTCATACGGAGACGGGATTTCGGTTTAAGGACTCATCCGAACGTCCGGAGAAGCCCGGGATCTATCCTACGATCCCTGGTTAACAAGGCGAGTAGCGTAACCACTACACCGCGAATGCTTCTAAAACTCGCCAAAGGCTCGTTCATAAATTTCACATTAAATGACCACTCGTGTAAGATACTCTATATGTATTGTATCAATCGTATATTAATACCCAGTAAGTAGTAGAAAACGTAATTAATCTTTTTTGTACAAAATGGAATCTTCCTCCTTATACATAGCTGGAGTTCATTTCAAAATTTAGGGGTGCCAGGTTGCGTTTTCTTCAAAATTTATTTGAAAAATGGCTGAACTGTTTGCAAACAGTGGAGGCCCTGATCAGACGCCGCGTTCTGCGGCGTCTGATCTGGGCCTGCACTGTTTGCCAAGGTACCCCTTTAGGGGTTTCTGGTACTGAATGGGTTAAGGCTATACCGCTTGAGATGAGGTTATCGCTCTCAGGCTGATAGTGGTCGAGGGCTGATACCAAAGCCCCATATCCTGTTTCTTTATTACATCGATAGATCGCCATATTTACGCATTACTAGGTCCGCAGAAATTGAACCCCAAGCGTCCATATTTTTATGTCATGTGATCCTGGTGAAGAGCCATCTGATCTGGACTTACACTGTTTGCAGATGTTCAGCGGGATAAAGGTTATGGGAGATGTTAACGTCTTGTTTCCACAGGTTTGGATGAGCATCACCATAACGCATTGTGTAGTAGTGGACTCGTCTCGCCCCCGCCCTTCGGGGCTTGAAGAAATAGATGGGCTGCATGATGCTTCCACGCAGAGCTGAATCCGAACCGCACACGAGTACTTGTAAACCGCTTAGAGGATCTAAGCCAGCCAGGCAAAGCGGTGCGAGTCGGACCGTCCATGCTTATAAACCCTAACGGTTTCATAGGGCGACAGGGCTTGAAATGTCATTTCATCTCAATGTCGGGTAAAAGTCCCCACAGAATTGGAAGCAACGCCTCCAAAATGACATTTACAGTATTGACGGGGATGTTAAACCTCAAACAAACAAACAAACAAACAAACAAACTAGTGGACTCTTCCATTGCTATATGTTGGACAAGTCCATTTGTCATATCTGGGCTGGTAGACTTATTTTTTATTTATTTATTTATACCTGATCAGACGCCGCGTTTTGCGGCGTCTGATCTGGACCTGCACTGTTTGCCATGCTAGCCTTTTGCTTTCCCGTGCAATGGGTTAACAGGTTTATGTAATGAAATGCTTTATATACATAAAAATTTGGTTTCTAGTAGGGTATACATTATTTTTCTTCTTCTTCCTTTTCTTTTTTTTTTTTTTTTTTTGGCAAACACTTCTTCAAAAGCTGCCCTGGTAAATATAGGTTTTAAAGTCCCCAACAACAGCATTTAAGTCATTTTGGAGAATTGCTTCCAAAGTGGGACTTTTAACCGAAACTGAGGTGAAATTACATCCCAATCCCGCCCGATGAAACCAATTGGGTTTATATGCATGGCCGGTCTTGCCCGGCAGCCTCAGACCTTCTAAGCGGTTTACCAGTATTCATGTGCGGTCAGCTCTGCGTGACATCATGCAGCCCAGTCTATTTCTCAAGCTCCGATGGCCGGGGGCCATGGGATTTCGGAGGTACAAAATGTGTATTGCAGCGACTGGGCATGTAAGGCTTGAGATGTCATTTTATTTCTATGTGCCCAAGGTATTAGACTTCCTGCCTTGCCGTGGCGCTGGGGGCTCAATTCCCACTGGGCACATTGCCGCTTTGGTCTCTGTGCCCACTGGGAAGAGCTAAAGGAAGTACCACCCGTTTGCCGTAGGTGGCGTCCGGCAACCCGGAAGAAGGGATCCTGGAAGTTGAGGGGTACCTGAGGTAGCGGTGCTTCAGGTACCCAACACGCCTCTTTGTTCTGGCTTTTCGGTGTAGACGAGATGTATACTCACTGTACTTCAAAATGGAGTATAACAAAACCTGCCGGTGGACAGATTAGCTTGCCTGATGATACTGTCATACAAACATTAGCAACACAAAAGTTGGAATAAATGAAAGGAAGTGTCTTCAGGTACGAGATATTATCATACCCAACATTTGTGTGAAGTTATGTTAAAATCCATCAGCAAATGACGACGCTACAGCGATGACAATTTTTTTCTTCTAAAAATAGCCGCAATGACCTTGACCTTGAGTCCAGGACCCTGAAAGTCGAACTTGCTCGAGATATTATTTTACCCAACATTTATGTGAAGTTATATTAAAATCCATCAGCAAATGACGATGCTAGAGTGATGAAAAAGTTTTTCTAAAAATAGCTGCAGTGACCTTGACCTTGAGCACAGGACGCTGAAAGTCAAATGTTTTCGAGAAATATCATTCCCAACATTTGTTTGAAATTATATTAAAATCCACCAATAAATGTAGGCACTAGAGCGATGGCAAAGTTTTTTTCTAAAAATAACCACAGCGACCTTGACCTTGACCCCAGGATCCTGAAAGTTGAACGTGCTCGAGATATTGTTATACCCAACATTTGTTTGAAGTTATATTAAAATCCATCGGCAAATGACGACGCCAGAGCGATGACAATGTTGTTTTTTTTTTCTAAAAATAGCCACAGTGACCTTGACCTTGAGCTCAGGACCCTGAAAGTTGAACTTGCTCGAGATATTATCATGCTCAATATTTGTATGAAATTATATTAAAATCCATCAATAAATGTAGGCACTAGAGCGAAAACAATGTTTGTTTTTTTCTTAAAATAGCCACAGTGACATTGACCTTTAACCCAGGACCATGAAAGTCGAACATGCTCAAGATAGTATCATATACAACATTTGTATGAAGTTATATTAAAATCCACCAATTAATGTAGGAACCAGAGTGATGACAAAGTTTTTCTAAAAATAGCCACAGTGACCTTTAAACAAAGTACCATAACGCTGTGACAAATCATCTAACCAGATAGCACGGATAATATGCGCATCCCCTCTGGCTGCTTAAGATTCCATTGAAGTTTAATTGAATTTCTGCAAGTAGTTGCTGAGAATTCGCGTGGACACGAACAGTACCCTATATATTCATGCAGAATTCATCAAAGGGTCATGACTGTTGGAAAAATAATCGAACCAAAACATGCAGGTGAAATGCGCAACCACCTTCGGTACTTAATATTCCCATGAAGTTTCATTGGAATCTGATCAGTAGTTTCTGAGAATTCGCGTGGACAAGAGCGGGACGGACGCACGGACACACGGACGCACGGAAGAAGCGGCGACTACATGCTCCCCCGAAATTCTTCGGGGAGCATAAAAACGTAAACAGAACGAAGAATCTGGTCCCTCCAGTGACACAAGTCAACAGTCTGCTGAGCCAAATTTCAACAATGTTCCGCGTTTCTTAGTTATCACGTCACTTGACGATACACGGACTGTTTCTTGTTATCGAGACAAGTATTGTCTCTATAGTCAGACACCCTAAGAGTATTAAACAAGAGGCCTAAGGGCCACTACGCTCACCAGAGGTCATGTGGTTTATATCATATACAGGAAGGGTGCCCATCTTGGTCATGTGACAACAATACCACAAATAATGTTTAATTGCCCCACCCCCATAGGGTCTTTTCATGTAATTTGGTTTCAATCAGCAAAGCTCTTTTACTGGAGAAGAAGATAAAAATACTGAATCGGAGTCATCAAAGACCAAGGTCAGTAATGACCTTAATCTTTGGAATTGATTTACTTCCATTCATCTGATTGTGAATGATATTTCTGATGTGACCGACTACCATGCAATCAGTAAAATCCACTATCTTGTTTTTGTTTTGTTTGTTTTATTTGAAGTTTAACGTCCCCGTCAACACTGTAAAGGTCATTTTGGAGACGTTGCTTCCAATTTTGTGGGACTTTTACCCGACATTGAAATGAAATGACATCTCAAGCCCTGCTGCCCAATGAAACCAATACGGTTTACCATTATCTTTTCGATACAAATGTCTTAGTGACCAAATTTGACCTTGAGGTGAAACAGGTCAAGGTCAACGAAAGGTCATCATTTGAACAAATTTGGTAGGGCCTGAGTCCCCAATGCTACATACCATTTCAAGGTCATTGGCTGTTTGGTTCCTGAGAAGAAATTCTTTAAGTTTTTTTTTCATATATGAGCATGGTGACCATATTGGTCATTTGACCAAGTCCTTATGAACAAATTTTATTCCCCCTACCCATAGAGGCTCCACATGTAATTTGGTTTCAATCAACCCTCCAGTTTAAGTGTTGAAGAAGATAAGTAAAAGAATAACTGAATTTGAGGCATCCAGGATAAAGGTCAGTAACTGACCTTGACCTTTGGAATTGATAAACTTCCATTCAGCTAACTGCAAATATCATTTTTGATGTCACAGCCTACCAGGCAATCAGAAATATTCACTATTTTGCCTTTTTCCATACAAATGTCTAAGTGACCAAATTTGACCTTGACATAAAACAGGCCAAGGTCAAACAAGTCATCATTTGAACAAATTTGGTAGGGCCAGGGTTCCCGATGCTGCATAACAAGTTTCAAGACCATCTGCCATTTGGTTCTTGAGAAGAATATATTCAAAGGTTTTTACCATATATGGGCATGGCGACCATATTGTTCATGTGACCCAGTCCTCACGAACAAACTGTCATTCCCCCATTCCATAGAGGCTCCACGTGTAATTTGGTTTCAATTGGCCAAGTAGTTTAAGTGAAGAAGAAAATAAAAATACTGAATCCGAGCATCCTGGACAAAGGTCGGTAAATGACCTGGACCTTTGGAACTGATAAACTTCCATTCAGCTGATTGCAAATACCATTTCTGATGCCACTAGCTACCATGCAATCAGAAAAATCCACTGTTTTACCTTTTTCCCATACAAATGTCTAAGTGACAAATTTGACCTGGACGTAAACAGGTCAAGATCAACCAAAGGTCATCATTTGAACAAAATTGGTAGGGCTTGAGTCTCCGATGCTGCTAACAAAGTTTCAAGACCATCGGATGTTCGGTTCTTGAGAAGAAGATTTTTCAAGGTTTTTACCATATATGGGCATAGCGGCCATATTGGTCATGTGATCCAGCCCTTACGAACAAATTTTCATTCCCCCTCCCCATAGATGCTGCACATGTACTTTGGTTTCAATTGGCCGAGTAGTTTAAGTGAAGAAGAAGATAAAAAAATACTGGAAGAAACACGAACATCCTTCCCTATTTTTATACGGATCACTAGTTCCTGTTGTTGAAGAAGCCAAATTTCTAGGGGTCATATTTGATCAAAAGTTATATTTTATTCCCCAAATTAATTATCTTAAAGCGAAATGCTTAAAAGCTTTGACACTTCTGAAGGTTTTAGCTCATACAAGATCGGGAGCAGATCGGTATACCTTATTATATCTTTACCGGTGTAACAGGCCGGTTCTTCACCCCAGTCAGTTTCTACCCCGGGGAATAACTGGGCCGGCCCGTTTCTTCCCCGGGGAAGAAACTGACTAGTCAGTTTCTTCCCCACCCAGTCGGTTTCTTCCTCACCTGAATTTTGTTAGAACCATAGAGAACGAGTAATTTATGCCTCACAAATTGTTAAAAATTCAAAAAGAAACCATTCTGAATTAGTGTTGAGTCTTTACAGCTTGTATGGCAAAATTTTCTCTATGTCATACAATATATGGAGATCCAAGGAAATTTTCATCCCAATTCCATTATCTATGATTAATTGTCTTAGCCTTTTATGACATTAATTGGTATTAACTAAACATATATAAAAAGCAACAACCCTTTAGTGCTCCAATCTAAATATAATTTGGAAAGTGGGGCCGGCCCATTTCTTCCCCATCCCAGATTTTTCTGTTTACTAAAAATTCTTGTGATAAATGTTCTTCACTTTTAAAGACAAATAAGTATTAACTACAGAGCTATAATAAGCAACAAATGTTTGGCCCTTAAATTTTAATAAAATTCGGAGACTGGGGGGGGGGTGGGGAAGAAGAACTGGGCCGGCCCAGTTCTTCCTTACCCCAGATGTTTCTGTTTACTAATAATTATTTTGATAAATTTCCTTTGCTTTTTAGGACAAAAAATTGTATAAACTAAAAATATATAATAGGCAACAAATGTTTGGAGCTTTAGTATCAAGAGAATTTGGAGGCTGGGGTGGGGAAGAACTGGGCCGGCCCAGTTCTTCCCAACCCCAGATGTTTCTGCTTAATAATAATTCTGGTGATAAATTTCCTTTGCTTTTTAAGACATAAATTAGTATAAACTAAACAGATATAATAAGCAACAGATGTTTGGAGCTCAAATCTTAATAGAATTTGGAGACTGGGGGTGGGGAAGAACTGGGCCAGCCCGTTTCTTCCCCACCCCATATGTTTCTGTTTACTAGAAATTATTGTGATAAATTTTCTTCACTTTTAAGGACATAAATTGGAATGAACTAAACAGATATAATAAGCAACAAATGATTGGCACTTAAATTTCAATAAAATTCGGAGACTCGGGGGTGGGGAAGAACTGGGCCGGCCTGTTTCTTCCCCACCCTTGGGTAGTGTTGTACAGTTATGTCAGTTATATTGCTAAATATGTCTTGGGTGGAGAAGAACTGGGCCAGTCCGTTTCTTTCCCACCCTTGGTAAGTATTGTACTGTTAAGTAAATTATGACATTGAAGGTGTCGGGGTGGGGAAGAACTGGGCGACCTATTTCTTCCCCAACCCTGGGTAGTGTAGTACAGTTATGTCAGTTATATCGCTGAAGATGTCTGGGGTGGGGAAGAACTGGGGTGGCCCATTTCTTCCCCCACCCTTGGGTAGTGTTGAACAGTTATTTCAGTTATATTGCTGAAGATGTCTTGGGTGGGGAAGGACTGGGCCGCCCGTTTCTTCCCCACCCTTGGTAAGTGTTGTACTGTTAAGTCATTTATGACGTTGAGGTGTCTGGGGTGGGGAAAAACTTGGCCTGCCTGTATCTTCCCCACCATTGGCTAGTGTTGTACAGTTATATCAGTTATATCAGAGGATGTCTGAGGCAGGGAAGAACTGGGGAGACCCGTTTCTTCCCCACCCTTGTGTAGTGATGTACAATTAAATCAGTTGTGATGTGTTAGTTGTCTGTGGTGGGGAAGAACTAGGCCGGCCCAGTCCTGCCCCGACCCCCATCTCCAAATTATATTAAGATTTGAGCTCCAAACATTTTTTGCTTATTATATCTTTTTAGTTGATTCCAATTTTTGTCTTAAAAAGCGAAGAAAATTTATCACAAGAATTTTTTTTGTAAACAGAAAAAACTGGGTGCCGTAACAGGAGTTCGCTTATCAACTAGAATATCGAAAGTTCTTGAACTGAAGCCAAGTCAGTCAGTCTTTTGGTCAGACAGTTTGAATGTACTTTGGTGGGTCCGTGGTCGCAGTCGGGAGTTTAAGCCATTCGTAGCCAACAGGGTTGGTGAGATACAGACACTTACCAGTCCCGAGCAGTGGAGACATGTACCTACCAAACTAAATCCAGCCGACATACTCAGCAGAGGTATGATAGCAACAGACCTGGTGGACTGCGACAGATGGTGGTGTGGCCCAGAATTCTTGCACCAGCCAGAGTCTATGTGGCCGACAAGGATTCTCAATGACAAACATACAGGGTACGACGAAGTGAAGGCACCTATTCGTCTACGAGAGGAAATTTCATCTCTACAGACGACAGCAGATACATGTAGCAGCTCGGAGTCAGTGTTTATCACAGTCGCTAATGATAAAGTGGATTTTCCGTTACACCCAACCAAGTATTCATGCTGGGTCCGACTAAAACGGGTTTTGGCATGGATGAACCGTTTTATTACCAACTGCAGAAAACGTGCAGAACATAGATCAAAGGGCGAATTGATTAGCGACGAGCTGAAACGAGCAGAAATACAGCTGATCAGGTTTGCACAAACAAATGAATTTCGCGAGGAATGGAAGGCACTATCCACCGGAAAACCCTTACCGTCAGGCAGCAAGTTGTTAGGATTGCATCCAAAGTTAGATGACGATGGCCTGATGCGTTCGGATGGACGCCTGAAATACGCCGAGTTCCTGTCATATGACGTACGGTTCCCTGTTATACTACCACGCAACAGTGGGGTGACTAGACTACTCGTAAAGGAGTATCACGAAATGGGAAATCATGCTACCGGAACAAATCAGACTCTAGCAGCAATGTCTTCACGGTTCTGGATCCTCTCAGGCCGAGAGGTTATTCGTGAATGGGAGAAAGAGTGCTCAGAATGCCATAGGCGGAAGTCCAAGCCCTGTCAACAAATTATGGCACCATTGCCAGCAGCAAGACTGAAAACGTCGCTCCGAGCGTTTGCCAGATCAGCGGTCGACTTTGCAGGTCCATTTATCACTGTCCAAGGACGAGGGAAGCGGCGCGAAAAACGTTACCTTTGCTTGTTCACTTGTCTAGCTACGAGGGCAGTTCATCTGGAAATGGCATTCGGGTTGGACACCGACTCGTTCCTGAATGCCTTTTATAGAATGGCTAGTCGACGAGGCCTTCAAGATGAGATGTATTCTGACAACGGGACGAATTTCAAAGGGGCGGATGCCGAACTAAAATCGTTGATAGGGAATCTAGATGACGTCAGAATAAACCAGTCTGTGGCAAACAAGGGAGTTACGTGGCATTTCAACCCGCCGTTGGCTCCACATTTCGGGGGTGTCCATGAGACAATGATCAAGGCAGCAAAGAAGGCGATACAAGCTATCCTTGGGAATACGGACGTGACTGATGAGGAACTGATGACAGCGATGATAGGGGCCGAGGCGTTGATTAATTCTAGACCGCTGACATACCAGTCAGCAAATCCGGCGGATGACGTCCCACTGACGCCTAACCATTTTCTTCACGGGCAGATTGGGGGCAAGTTCGCTCCTACATCGTGTGACGAGACCGACTTCAGTCCCCGGAGAAGATGGCGCCGAATACAGGAGCTTGTGCGCCATTTCTGGAGAAGGTGGTTGCAGGAGTGGGTACCAACACTAAACGCACGGAGGAAATGGTACCAAACACATCGGGATGTCCGTGTAGGAGACGTGATGCTGGTGGTATCGCCCGACACATCAAGAGGGAAATGGCCGCTGGGACGGGTGCTCGAGGTGTATCCTGGGAAAGATGGTCATGTACGCGTGGCTAAGATCCAGGTCGGAAATGGGACATTAATGAGACCAGTTACCAAGCTGTGTCCATTAGAACTGGAACTTTAGATAGATACATGTAGATGGAATTTTCTTTAAGTGCTTTGTTTAGTCTCAAACAGTTCGATATGTTTAGTTTAAATTGGAAGCAAAGTACGTTTTTAAATTAATTTCAAGTTAATACTTCTTCACTTCCTCTTTAAAAGCAGGTGCACCTCTCAATACTGGCATTTTAGTTTTAGTGCATCTTTCTTAATTGCGTTCAAAGTTAATTCAAAATAAATCTATTTTGAGGAGGGGAAAATGGGGAGAAGTAAAGTTGATGATTATGATCTTGGGGCAATTTTGTACGTTCCTAATGATAAATCGGCAATTACCCGACGTTCCTTGCGTTATTTTGTTACGTCGGCGTCGGCGTTGGCGACGTAACGCTCGGAACGTTGGTTGCTTGGTGAATAGTGTGTGCTTTGAAGAAGAAGTCGCGGTTTATCGTTAGGGACACGAGAGACGGACTTTTTCGCTATTAAACTGATACATCGCAGTTTATAGTTAGTTTTTTTGGTGTTTTCCATTATCGGGAAAGGCTTTACACCATTGCATGTAATGTCAGAAATGCATGTTTCACTTCTAAAGAGCATAAGAATTATACACTTTGGTCATGTCAGAAAGTGTGTGATGCCCTCACCTTTCTGCTTGACAATATTTATATTAGATTCGGTGCTAAGTTATTTTGACAAATTGTGGGCATTCCGATGGGTACGAATTGCGCACCTCTTGTGGCTGATCTATTCTTATATTGTTATGAAAGAGACTTCATGTTGTCGCTTTCCATTGATAACCAATCTGAAATTATTGAAGCTTTTAGCTCCACTTCTAGATATTTAGATGATTTATTAAATATTGATAATACCTATTTCGATGGTTTGATCAGTCAGATTTACCTCCCAGAACTTCAGGTAAATAAAGCAAATTCTTCTGATACCGTAGCCCCGTTTTTGGATTTACATCAATCTATTGTAGATGCGTTTGTTTCATGCAAAATTTATGATAAATGCGATGACTTTGATTTTGAGAATGTAATTTTTTTCTTTTTTGGATGGTGATGTTCCTCGTGCGCAATCCTATGGCCTTTATATTTCGCAATTAATTCGATTTGCTAGAGTGTGTAGTCATGTAACTGACTTCAACACTCGTAATAAATTATTAACGGCTAAACTTCTTAATCAGGGTTATCGGTACCATAAACTACGCAAAGCCTTTTCAAAATTTTATAGACGCCATTCTGATTTAATTTCAAAATTCATTATTGGACTTAAATCTCTTCTGCAACAAGGTCTATCGGAACCCGAATTTTATGGTGACTTAGTATATAAATTCAGAAAAATATATAACCGCAATGACTTTAGCACCCAATTTCGTAAAATCATTCTTCGATATAAAAAGATTGGGTACAACATGGTTATTATACGACAGACTGCATGCATGGTAGTTAACCAAATCACGGTTAGCAACTTTGCTTCCCTCTTTAATTGCAAGCCGGTGGGTCAGGCCTCAGATTCTATGACGGTACCAACGTAAAGGCTTATTGAGAATTAGAAAGATCTAATTCAAGGTAATGTTGGTTGGTGCCTGATGCTCTGTCTCTGGTCGGGCCCATCGGAGTCTAACTGTTGGTTTTCTTTTGCTCCAGCATTTCAGTGGTTTCTTGCTGTCGAGTCCTCACCGTTGTCTCACCGCTGTGGTTCTTTGATTATTTGTGTTCACGGAGATGTTGCACTGATGAGTTAGGAGGCCTTCATGCGGACTGAACAAATTATTTGTCTAAATCGCTGCGGAAGTATGGGCGAGGATTGTGGCCACGTAAAATCGATTAAAGCCCCCCAGTGGAAATCTTTCCACTGACCGTTCCAAGGCGGGTCTTCTGTGGCGATTTAAGCCCCCCAGTGGAAATCTTCCACTGACCGTTCCAAGGCGGCTCTTCTGTGGCGATTTATTTATGTTGTTGTTTGTTACATGCTGTGTGTGTCACTTGTGTCTTTTAATTTTGGATGGCAATATGGCCATTTTGTGGGAAAGTAACTGTCCTTATGGCCTTCCTTTGTTTAGGTTTCCATTTTGGTCTGGTCGCTTAAGGTTTGTATTTCTTTCCCTTTGGTGACTTTTATGGGTGGAGTAAGTTAATTGTAACAATTCCTGATCTTTGTTTTACTTCTACTTATTTATGTTGTTGTTTGTTACTTACTATGTGTATCACTTGTTTCTTTTAATTTTGGATGGCCATGTGGCCATTTTGCGAGAAAGTAACTGTCCTTATGGCCTTCCTTTGTTTAGGTTTCCATTATGGTCTGGTCGCTTAATGTTTGTATTTCTTTCCCTTTGGTGTCTTTGATGGGTGGAGTAAGTTAATTGTATCGATTCCTGATCTTTGTTTTACTTTTACTTTGCTGCTTATCCAGCCAATCCGGCTTTAAAAATTCCATTTTCACCTGAATTTGTAGACACGTATGAACCCGCCCCGCCCATAGGGGCTTGAAGAAATATATGGGCTACATGATGCTTCCACGCAGAGCTGAATCCGGCCCGCACACTAGTACTGGTAAACCGCTTAGAGGATCTAAGCCTGTCCAGGAACCGCGGTGCGAGTCGGACCGTCCATGCTAATAAACCTACTGGTTTCATTGGGCGGCAGTGCTTGAAATGTCATTTCATCTCAATGTCGGGTAAAAGTCCCACAAAATTGGAAGCAACGTCTCCAAAATGACCTTTACAGTGTTGACGGGAACGTTAAACCCCAAATCAAACAAACAAAGACACGTATGAAATTAAATCGACATCAATCAAACCTTTTGGATAACGTATATTACCACTGCTAGAAAATTCAGGTATAGAGCTTAAAACATTCAAAACCATGAAAATGCCGAAGTTCCAACTTGGTGTGTTGAAAAACCTATTCTGTTTGACTTACATGATGGAAAAACTCCGAATCATATGCAATACTACTCAAACAAAACTTTCAGGTACTGCAGTCACGTTATGATTATTACCAGCAAATATAAACTGATGGTTCCGAAGATTGAGAAAAGGTTGGTTCTGCGTATGTTTCTAAAGATATGCACCAAACATTGCGCCTTCCAGATGGTGCATCTATCTTTACAGCTGAGGCCAAAACAATATATCTAGCTTTAGATTTTATCAGTTCTTCAAGAATTCAAAATGCAATTATATTTTCTTATTCACTTTCTGTGCTTAAGGCTTTAGACCATTCATCATCTAAAAAATCCTAAAATACAAAAGTTGATTGAAAAACATCATGAAATTTCTAAAACGCACCAAATCTTGTTTTGTTGGCTTCAAGAAAGCAAAGGAATCGATCAATCTTGATCTGTCTGTTTTTAAAAATTCCTTTTAATGAGTTTAAACCATTTCTTGTCGGAATGGCGAGGCGAATGGGACCGTGCAATAAATAACTAACTCCATGTCATTAAACATGTGGTTGGAACAAAATGCTCTCCTCCACAGTTTTCCAGGAAAGAGGCTGTAGTATTAACGCGACTGCGCATTGGCCATACTAGAGTTACTCATTCTTATATTTTAATGGTGACGATCAGCCTTGTTGTGTACGATGTGATCAGCCAATCACTGTTAAACATATCTTAATTGAATGTGTAGACTTTTCACAGTACCGTAACTTATACTTCAAAGCTAACATAAGATTTAATTTTGTTTCAGATTTTTAGACATTATCATTCTGACTTTTTAACTTTTAATATCCTCATAATTCTACACAGTTTTTGGTCATTAACCGGTTGACGCTTATCACCCACAAAGAGGGTTGGCGCGTCGTTAAACTCGAAAACATCATCATTCATTTCAACGTCGGGTAAAAGTCCCACAAAACTGGACGCAACGTCTCTAAAATGACCAATATAGTGTTGACGGGGACGTTAAACATCAATGAAACAAAAACTGGGTATGTAAATATCCATTTTGTTTATCTTCTGTTTCTTTCTTATGTCTGTATTTGAATAAAAGTTGAATTGCACGATGTTTGGACAAACTATTGAATATTATAAAGCAAACACAAATCATTCTTAGCAACTTTGTGAAAGTTAAGAGCCATTTGAACAACGGTGGCCTATTTTTCATCTTTTATTTTGCCGTTTCGACGGCGACCAGCCCGATCATTGTAAATAACATGTTGGTTTATTATCGCACAAAAATGGGTACGTATTTTCTTCATCTGCTTTTAAGTTTTTTGTGTTTTTTTTTCAGTGTATCAACGAAAATTAACACCTCTTGATGAAATTTAAAGCAAGTACTGGCGAACTTTTGGATAACAGATTTCCGGAGATACCTTGACACTGCGATGGTGCAGTATATTTCAAAGTGACTGATACTGGATTTAGGGGGCAATGAAAATTCGCTCTGTGAATTCTGTCTCATATAGGACCTGCTAGCACAGAGGTATCTGCCTGTGTGCATATATATAAGTGTCTGTTTCTGTAGCAATTATAACAGGGTATAACCGTTGGTTTTCTTTTGCTCCAGCATTTCAGTGGTTTCTTGCTGTCGAGTCCTCACCGTTGTCTCATTTCTGTGGTTGTTTGATTATTTGTGTTCACGGAGATGTTGCACTGATGAGTTAGGATGCCTTCATGCGGACTGAAGAAACTACTTGTCTAAATCGCGACTGAAGTATGGGCGAGGATTCTGGCCACGTAAAATCGATTTAAGCACCCCAGTGGAATTCGTTACCGCTGACCGTTCCAAGGCGGTTCTTCTGTCGCGGTTTATTTTTGTTACGGTTTGTCTTTGGGTGTTTGTGTCGCTTATGTTATTTTATTTTGGATATCCTATTGGCCATTTTGTGGGACAGTAACTGACCTTTTGGCTTTCGGCTGTTGGTGTTTCTATTAGGGTCTGTTGTTTCATGTTTTTGTGTCTTTCCTCTCTGATGGGAGGTTGATTGTATTCATTCCTGATCATTGCCTCCACTTCTATTTTGATTGGTTTGTTTGGTCGTCTAGTGTAATAATAGAACCAGGTTCATTACGTTTAAGAACTTATATGCAGTAAAACGGCCTTTGGCTGAAAAATGAAGTTCTGTATGTGAAACGGTTTGATATTTTTTAGTTTCTGTTAAATGATGATTTTGATATCTAGTTAGAAACGCGACGACAAGGCGGCGCCAATAAGTGCCATCAACCTATGCTTCAGAACCGAAATAAGAATCGAAGTATTACCACAGTGACTGTAAATCACTCTAAACAATCATTTATAGGATAGTTATGCCTTAATTGCAACCTCTGGGTCGGTGTCTCTGCTGGTGGATGATTTGTTCGTCCCCGAAGGTATCATCAGCTCAGTATCAGTTCCTTAGTGCTGAGGTGTATACTGCGGTGTTGACGTCAGTACTCAAGTACCTATTTAAATAACTATATTATATCTTTAACTTTTGCAGTTTAAATTTCTAATTTTGTAAAACTAAGACTGACTTGTCAGGTGAGACATTATCTTAGCGGATTTGGTTGCCACTTTTTGTAATATTTTAAATTTTGCAATTCTCGCTACTTTGGACATCTCCTTCCTGATGCCCAGGACTTCCGTGGAGTGTGGGCCATGTTTGCTGATGTTGGCTCAGTGGGGGATGCCTATAAGTCCGCTGGTGGGCGTCTCTTGCCTGATGCCTCCAGTTGACCTGCCTCATGAGCTTCGTCGGTCGGTGTGTGCTCGGAGGGGGATGTGCTGTGTTTGCCGGTCCTTGCCCGTCATCCATTTCGGTTTCAAAACTTTGGGGTTGAGACACACTGATGAAGATTAAATATCAGAAAGGCCTCTGTGTCACTAAATTTGGTATAGTTATGCCTTAATATAGCAATAGCGCAACCCGGGAGAATATTCACTAGTATCAGTATAATTATTAAGATAATGCGCCCGTGCGACCTAGTGCATTTTCACAACTCCAAAATGGCTTCTTTTCTGATTAAAATCCGTGATATTTTTCTTATAAATGCTGAAAACATTGGTTGTGGGTACTCGTTAGAACTGCCTTCATCATATTAAGCTTTCTGCTTAATCTGATCCTTCTTTGAATTATCACGCGCTGATTTGCATTCTGCTCTAACCGTTCCCTTAGCTCAATAACGTACTAAATACGTCGAAAGAACTTGCTCATCGCGTACCTCACCAGCCCATAATTCTCTTAATATTGCCTTTGGACCTCTGACGTTACGTCCTTATCGGAGTCTAACTGTTGGTTTATTGCTCCAGCATTTCAGTGGTTTCTTGCAGTCTAGTCCTCACCATTGTCTCACCTCTGTGGTTCTTTGATTTTTTGTGTTCACGGAGATGTTGCGCTGATGATTTAGGAGGCCTTCATGCGGACTGAACAAATATTTGTCTAAATCGCGACGGAAGTAAGGGCGAGGATTGTGGCCACGTAAAATCGATTTAAGCCCCCCAGTGGAAATCTTTCCACTGACCGTTCCAAGGCGGTTCTTCTGTGGCGGTTTATTTATGGTGTTGTTTGTTACTTACTGTGTGTATCACTTGTGTCTTTTTATTTTGGATGGCCATGTGGCCATTTTGTGGGAAAGTAACTGTCCTTATGGATTTCCTTTGTTTAGGTTTCCATTATGGTCAGGTCGCTTAATGTTTGTGTTTCTTTCCCTTTGGTGTCTTTGATGGGTGGAGTAAGTTAATTGTATCGATTCCTGATCTTTGTTTTACTTCTACTTTTTATAACAACTCAAAAGGGGAAAATACTAATGACTCATGTGGGACTTCCCTAACCGCAAATAACAAAGCTGGAATATATTTATCCCAATCTTTTGGACGTTCAGCACACATGCGACGTACCATCTGCTTTAACGTAGCATTGAAAAGCTTAATCAATCCGTTGAAAATCGGGTGTCTTGGACTACACGATAACTACTGAAGAGAAAGCAGTCTGCTGACTTCTTTCATTACCTCAACAGTGAACTGTGATACACAATCAGTCAACATTTCACCAGGGATGCCAACCCTACTAAACATTTCAATAAGCGCTTCCTCGACACGTTCCGTCTCTATACGCGGTAAAGCTATTGCTCCCATAATCTATCATTGTTAAAAATTACCGAGATTTCCTAGAAGATTGAGACTGAATTGGACCAACTTTATCTACTGCCACCTTCTTAAATGGCGTATAAATCAACGACATTTTACCTAGAGGTACTTTATTGACCAGACCGTTCTGAATGGTTCTCTGACAAATATCACAAGATTTACATAATCTAGCGACATCACCGCAAATACCGGTCCAGTAAAACTCAGTTACAACTCTATCCAATGTCTGTCTAATGCCCATATGTCCAGACATAAGCGTTTCATAAGCCAGTTTCAACACCTTACCTCGGAAACTTTGAGGGACCACAAGTTGAAAAAATATTTGTTGCCCTTGGAGAACGCCTTATATGTCAAACCTTTTTTCTCAATAAACCTAGTTTCACCTCGGTTTAAACCACGACTCACAGTCTTGTTCCCAGATACAACCCTTTTCCTGATGTTTTCCAAAGTTGGATCATCAACATGAGCTTGCTTGAAAGCCTCCTTGACATCGTTAATGATCTGATCGGGAACCTTAAGTTTTCTGCCTAGTCTGAGACCTAGTTACAGCCGCAGCTGAGAAATGAGACATATCAGGAAGTTTTGATCCATCAATGTTACGCTTCAGTTTTCCCAGTGAAAAAAGACAATCAATGTCAATCATTCCCAAACGATACCTTTGTGTGGATTCATCAATCAACGTAACATATGACTCTTTCCCTATTAACTGATCATCCGAAACCAAGCTTCTCCGTACACCCAGTATCTCTTAATACAACCACCTTCTTATTATTAACCAACCCTTGTGCCGTCGGTAACCTTGCCTTTAAGAAGTAACCGACACCTTCCCTAGTTTTCTTACTGCAATCCTCCCGATCCGAAATCAAACGACCACCAACCATATGTTCAAAAATACTTCCAATCTCATCACCTTGCCTTGTTACTTACGTTTGACAAAAATAACTTGGTGTGCGGCGCCACGTGGTGTGCGATTATTCTTACCGCGTCCGCGAAAAGACCCTCTAAAATTACCACGACTACATGCATAACCACGGCCCACACTCTGCGCATTCTCATTCTTAACCTGAGTACCTTGAGTCCCTACGCGTGTGTTAAAATTTTCCTTAACGTCGCTGCCCCCACCTCCAGTTGCTCCTACCCCTGCATTATATAATTGTTTTCTGTCGGGGATCTTAAAACATTTAAGTGTTAAATGACCCTTACCGCATATGCTACACTTAATATCCGATTTAGCACTCGGTTTGTTTGAGTCAACTTTGTGCTGTTTTCCCTGCGCTGTGCCTCTATTATCGCGTTTCCCCTTATTAATGTAACTAAATACGCCACGGCGCGCTTCTGCAAACAAATCTGCCTCCCTAGCCATTTCATCTAAATTACCAAACTGTTTTGGCTTCAGATGTACATAAAGTTCTCTATTACATGACTCCAGGAACTGATCCCTTGCCATGAAATCACAGACAGCCGGAAAAGATTTTGCTATCCTTGCCATATTAAGCCATTTCTCTTTGTAACTTCTCAATCTACTACTGAACTGTATGGACGTTTCTGATTTCTCAGGCCTACTATAACGAACTGCTTCCTAAATTCGCGCTTTGTCATGTCAAAATTCTTAATAGGGCATCCTTTAACTTATCATAATCCGCCGCATCCTCATTTGATAACCTGTCATATACATCAAGTGCGCACCCCTTTAAGCAATGCGCTTAAATAAGCGGTCCAAACACTCTTATCCCACTTCTGTCACCAAATGTTACATGTGGGTTTACGGCGTCCCCCAAACCCGCATGCTCTCAAGACGACCAATGGTGATCTCTGACAGGTGAACGGGCAGCTGTGGGGTTAGGCACAAGAAATATGTTATATACAAGACATACATTTTTACAGTAACTATATACAACAATACGAACACTAAACATTACATTTATTTGCCTCTATAATCAATTCACGACGCCCGCCCTGAAGGCAAAACTACGTTTTGTGTTCGGGCCGGTGACGTGAATGTTATATAGAAGCAAAAGGTAAACAAACAACAACAACAAATAATACAAGAGCACGACGACGACGCAGACAAAAACAAAAGTTTTTTGCACGACGACAACGCCAGAGCTATGACAATACCTCGTCGTTTTCTTCGAAAACAGCCGAGCTAAAAACGACTGGCCAGGAAAAATATATAAGTCCACTTGGGGTTGCGTCGACGCGCTGGTGTACTGAGAATTCAAATAATGTCAACTTATTATTCACTGTCCACTTGACTATCACTGTCAACTTGACTATCACCAACAACTTGACTATCACCAACAATTTGATTATTCACCGACAACTTGGTTATTCACCGACAATTTGATTATTCACGGACAACTTGTCGTTATTTTATGGACTCGACGGTCTGTATAACGGTTCTGCCCGCCTCTGCAGGGCATCTGCACCGACACGTCGTACCAATATCTGCGAGCAGCAGGTCACCACACGTCATCTTGACATTGTGTGCCTGCAATTGACGATAATCAACTGAAATACGGTTCACGAAACGTATACACTGTAGCATGATATCTGCTCCGGAGAAGTCTGAATATGTTCATGCATAAACCGTTATTGCGCATGCGCCGACCAGACAAACAGGCTGATCAGCACATGCGACAAATAACCGCGCAGCGAAACTCAACTTGGCCGTGCCACGAAATATCAGCACCCAGCGCTTTAAACAAGAATACTCAATTTATGCGTCCTTACTAAGCACTACAGAAATCAATTAATGCTCACTACAACTGAGCATAATACTGAGTAAATTCGTGCTCAGTACATTAGCACAGGTAAGAGGCAATTGAAAAGACCGCGCCTTTGCGCTACCTGGTCACCCGCCAATTACAGGAAACATAACAAAGTCCATTTCATTTCGTTGTCCGCGACACGGCTCACAAATATAGCTATTCAAAAACGCGTTACATTAACTTCAGCTAGACATTAAAACAGGAAAATTATTTATCTATTCTACACAATATCTCTCAATGTTTGATAGGGATCAACACTGTTTGCCGTACATTCTTTCCGTATTTGGTAGGCACAAAGTCAGAACCGCCTTCGCGACGCTGAAGACGCAGCTGACGTCATCTACGCCGCGTAGGCCGTTATAAAGTGTGGCGACCAAATACCCTAAATTATCATCACGTTCTTTACATGTACATACATGTACAAATAGATTTCGTAAACAGAAACGGCATCATTACAAATGAGCTCGTAATTCTTCTTGAACAAAATTATTTCTATACAACATGAATATGCTTACAATATCAATTCATTACGGTTCAACATCCCGGATAACCGACAGGCTCTTGTCTAAGAATTCGCCCTGATGAAGAAGATGTGGTTAAACCCGTCTTAATTTTATGTCCCCTCAACACCTCATGTCACACAGAGACGGGACCACGGTTTTCTAACCACCGATAGTCATAGAGATATGAGTCGAACAAATGACCCGACGTTTATAAATGGATTTTTCAAAAGGGGTCTATAAAAGCCTAAATGAATCTAGAATGAGCGAGAGTCGGAGTTTTACGTCTCACCAACATTTAGGGTCATCGCTTCAAAGACTCATTCGAATTCAGGAGAAGCCTGGGATCGATCCTGCGATCCCCAGTTTAGGCTTCAGAATGTTGGGATATACTAGAAGAAAACCCCTCCAAAACCTACAAGCATGTTCATACAAAAATAATACTAAACATAGATTTAATATACCGCCGAAGATTCTTCAATGTTGTGTGTATACTTTCACAATTGATCTTCTACTGGTATAAGGTCCATTTTTAGGGTATGTATAGTAGAAGTAAAACAAAGATCAGGAATCGATACAATTAACTTACTCCACCCATCAAAGACACCAAAGGGAAAGAAACACAAACATTAAGCGACTAGACCAAAATGGAAACCTAAACAAAGGATGGTCATAAGGACAGTTACTTTCCTACAAAAAGGCCAAATGGCCATCCAAAATAAAAAACACAAGTGATACACACAGTAAGTAGTACAAAACAATACTATAAATAAACCGCCACAGAAGAACCGCCTTGGAACGGTCAGTGGAAAGAATTCCACGGGGGCTTATATCTGAATACACCAGGAAAATCATGCATACCCATACTAGGTACTTGGCGACCTCGCGACTTTATCATAATAAGCCTTCTTTAAATTATCACGCGCTAATTTGCATTCTGCTCTAACCGTTCCCTAAGCTCAATAACGTACTAAATACGTCGAAAGAACTTGCTCATCGCGTATCTCACCAGCCAATTATTCTCTTAATATACCCATTGGACCTCTGACGTTATGTCCTTGTCACAACTCAAAAGGGGAAATCCTAATGACTCTTGTGGGACTTCCCTAACCGCAAATACCAGAGCTGGAAGATATTTCTCCCAATCTTTTGGACGTTCAGCACACATGCGACGTAACATCTGCTTAAACGTAGCATTGAAAAGCTTAATCAATCCGTTGCAAATCGGTTGTCTTGCACTACACGATAACTGTTGAAGAGAAAGCAGTCTGCTGACTTCTTTCATTACCTCAGCAGTGAACTGTGATACACAATAAGTATATATTTCACCAGGGATGCCAACCCTACTAAACATTTTAATAAGCGCTTCCTCGACACGTTCCGTCTCTATACGCGGTAAAGCTATTGCTCCCATAATCTATCATTGTTAAAATATACCGAGATTTTCTATCAGATCGAGGCTGAATTGGACCAACTATATCTATTGCCACCCTCTTAAATGGCGTATAAATCAACGACATTTTTTCCTAGATGTACTTTATAGACCAGACCGTTATGAATGTTTCTCTGACAAATATCACAAGATTTACAGAATCTAGCGACATCACCGCAAATACCGGGCCAGTAAAACTCAGTACAACTCTATTCAATGTCTTCCTAATGCCCATATGTCCAGACATAAGCGTTTCATGAGCGAGTTTCAACACATTTCCTCGGAAACTTTGAGGGACCACAAGTTGAAAAAAAAAGATTTGTTGCCCTTGGAGAGCGCCTTATATGTCACTTAGAAGTAAAACAAAGATCAGGAATCGATACAATTAACTTACTACACCCATCAAAGACACCAAAGGGAAAGAAACACAAACATTAAGCCACCAGACCATAATGGAAACCTTAACAAAAGAAGGCCATAATGACAGTTACTTTCCCACAAAATGGCCATATGGCCATCCAAAATAAAAAGACACAAGTGATACACACAGTAAGTAACAAACAACAACATAAATAAACCACCACAGAAGAACCGCCTTGGAACGGTCAGTGGAAAGATTTCCACTGGGGGGCTTCAATCGATTTTACGTGGCCACAATCCTCGCCCTTACTTCCGGCGCGATTAAGACAAATAATTTGTTCAGTCCGCATGAAGGCCTCCTAACTCATCAGTGCAACATCTCCGTGAACACAAAAAATCAAAGAACTACAGAGGTGAGACAACGATGAGGACTCGACAGCAAGAAACAACAGAAATGCTGGAGCAAAAGAAAACCATCAGTTAGACTCCAATGGGCCCGACCAGAGACAGAGCATCAGGTACCAACCAATATAAGCATTTACGCCTTTAAATAAGCCAAACAAGACTTTTGAAAAAAACAAATGTATTTACAAACTATTTTTAAACTGTTACAGTAAGAGAATTAAATGTACTTAGCTCTGTTATGAAATATCCTTGAATGAATCTATTTTCCTTGATCCCTCAGAATTCACAGTCCGAAATAAAAAATAATATCTTTTAACAGTCCAACACAGAATTAAGAAATAACTTTTCTTATAAACACAAACTTCAAACTCCAAAGTCTGACTCAAGCGCTTTTATATACCCTTACATTTCTCAAGAACGTTCCAGAGGGCTGTGGAAGAAGATTAGGTAATATTCTAAACATAATGCAACCCTAAACTTTCTGGAAGATTCCAAAGTGCTTGTCCTTGTAAACAAGTTATTTACCAAATGAAATTAATATGTGACTCATTTTCCCAGAAACTTCTTTAAGAAGAATAAACAAGATATTTGGTCACCCAGTGGGGTGAAAGTGGGAATCAGAAAAATAAAGTCTTATGCCTAACACAGGACAAGGAATAAAAATATGAGCATTTGAAGAAAGTCAAATATCTACATGGTAATAGACCGATGGTCGACCCGGACAGAGTCAGACATTTTATGTGGAGAAAAACAAAGTTAACCAGACCGAGACAGATGTCTCGCGAAGTCTCGCCGAGATTTCACGCGAATTGTCCATGAAAACAATCTCAAGGTAGTGAAGTTACGTTGTTATGACAACGCGTGTACGTATTAGTCTATAGTCGGACATCTTGCAGATGCCTTCGGCATCTGCTCATGTCCGTATCAATCTTACACTGAAACAAATCAAATATCTTCTATTTAATTTTAATATGCTTATTGTTCAATTAAAATATACATACGTTACGGGAAGTACTTTTTCGATAATCAAAATAGGATAATCATATACCCTTTCTCTACAGTAATTACATTTTTATATAGAAAAAAAAACTGAGATTTACAGGGGTATATCTTATTTTTTCTTATTTCTGCTCTAAATATAGATTATGGGTAATCATATGGGTACCCATAATCTTTATTTAGAGCAGAAATAAGAAAATATATCACAATTTTTCATCTTAAAATTTTCGTGTTTTCGGCGATAAAGTTTACAATGTATTTGTATAGGCGTGTTTTCTTAATGTGAATCACTTTATAAAGTCCGCGGGAGCGAAGCGAGCGAGAAAATAAATATCGACAGGTTTCATCACTTTTTGGGAATTAAAAAAAAAGTGAAAATAGTAGGGCATCTTGAAGAAAAGTTAGGGTTAAGTCGCGAGAAGGTTCTAAAAATGAACAAGAACCATCACAGTGTGATATCAGGGCCTGTGATAGCATGCTTAAAGTGGGTGTGGAGGGGGTGTGTATATGGGGTCGGGGTTACAAATTGGTAGGAAAGTTTACAACCCCTGTCAGTAGTCTCAGTCAGTACTCTGACACTGTTTCTTGCTAGTTATTTTAAACATCGATTGTATGGTTTTAGAACTATGGCATATGTAGAAGTTTTCAGCCTACAAATGGGCATAAGTCACACTTTATTAAAACTAGAGTTGTTGTTTTTGCTACACATGTGTGTATTGCCACTGCCAATAAGTACAGCAAGTTTCATTGAAATATGTATAGCGGTTTTGAAATTATGATGAAAAAAGATGGAATATACTGAAAATTTGAATTTTAAAAAGGGCCATTACTCTAAGAATTTTGTAGCTAGACTAACATAATTTGATATAAAACTGTGTATTGTTGTTGTGGCCTTATATTTTAAGTTTAAAATTGGTGCATTTCAGGGTTTGCAAGTTATTAAAAAAAAAACAACAACAAACAAACAACATGATGAAGATCTAAGATTTCCAATGCACAAAGTACAGGTATACTGAGTTGTGGTTCTTGCACATGAAATGCCTGTTCATCCTTGTATATACATGTACAATTGTGGCAAGTATACCAGCAATATATCTCAAAGGTATTGGAGTTATTGCCATCACAAGATTATACTGTCAGGGGAGACAACTCTTAAACCAACGCACTCAGAATTGTGGTTATTGTGCATGAGACGCTTGCTTAACCTCATGCATACCTGTACCAAGTACCATCAATATGTCTCAACGGGTATTCGAGGTATGGCGATCACAAGGTGGTCGTACTGTTATACTGAAAGGGGAGATAACTCAAATTTCACAGCACCAAGAGTTGTCATTCTTGCACATGACATGCCTTCTATACCTTGTATTCAATTGTGTCACGTTCCTTCAATACATCTCAGACAGCACTGGAGTTTGATCACTAGGTGGTCATACAATTATATTGGAAGGGGAGATAACTCAAATACCCTAACACCCAGAGTTGTGGTTCTTAAGCAGGACACGCCGTCTCCACATTGTCCACAATTGTGCCAAGTACCAGAAATATATCTCAAAGGGTATAGGAGTTATGGCCATCACAAGGTTATATTGTCAGGGGAGATAATTAAAAAACAGGACACCCAGACACGCCTTTTTAACGTCATGTACACCTGTACCAAGTACCATCAATATATCTTAAAGAGTATTGGAGATATCGCCATAACAAGGTACTGATTCTATGTTACTGGAAGGTGAGATAACTAAAAAACCATGGCACCCATAGTTGCGGTTCTTGTGCATGACACACCGTCTCATCCTTGTGAACAACAGTGCCAGGTACCATCAACATATCTCAAAGGTTATTTGAGTTATGGCCATCACAATATAGTCACTCTATTTTATTGGAAGGGGGATAATTCAAAAACATGACAGCCAGAGTTGTGGTTCTTGCGCATGACACGCCGTCTCAGCCTTGTGAGCAATCGTGCCAGGTACCATCAATATATCTCAAAGGGTATTGGAGTTATGGCAATCACAAGGTAGTCATTCTATTTTATTAAAAGGAGAGATAACTTAAACACTATGACAGCAAGATTTCTAGTTATTGTTCATGAACAATTTTGCCAAAAACCATCAATGAATCTTCAAGGGTATTGGAGGTTGCGTCTACGGACGGACGGACGGACGGACGCCAGGCTGATTGCTATATCTCCCGAAACTATTCGGTCGGGGATAAAAAGATGAAACATGCTAAAGTTTCGATTTTTTCAAAGGGCCATAACTGTGACAATTTTGTAGCTAGAGTTACACTACTCGCCATAAAATAATGTATTGTTAGCGTGATCTTATGTTTCAAGTTTGAAGTTGATGCGTTCTACGGTTTGTGAGTTCAGAAAAAGCATGATAAATATGGCTTGAGAGACGGACGGACTCTGCGCGGACGCACATAAGGACAGACAGATGGACAGGGTGATTACTACAAGGCACCAGCAAAAATGTTGCTGGGCCCTAAAAAAAGTTTTTTTTTCTCAGGAAAATACAGGCTTTTTATAGGTTTTTATGATCAAAATAAAGGTTTTATAGGTTTGACACAAAATCAAAGGGTTATGATAGGTTTGGAGGTCTGTGTTTGTTTACCACCGAAATCCCAGAACCTCCGAGATGCATAACACCTGTTCACCTCGGTGCGAAAGCCATCTGATCTGGATCTACACCGTTTGCAAAGCATGATGATGATGACGACGATGGCGATGACGATGATGATGACGATGATGATGATTTAATGACGCGCCAACCCTCTTTGCGGGTCATTGGCATCAAAAGTTCAGCAGGACAAGCCTGGACCTGGTAGATAAATAACAGGATGCGCATTCAGCATAAATGCTTAACCCATTGTATACTAGTGGGCCCTTCCATTTCTATATGTCTGGCAAGTCCATTTGTTATATCAGGGGTGTCAGGTCTATTTTTTTTTATTTTTATTCTATTTTTGAAGGAAAACTGTTAGCAAATAGTGCAGGCCCTGATCAGACGCCGCGTTCTGCTGCGTCTGATCTGGGTCTGCACTGTTTGCCAAGGTACCCCTTCAAGGGTTTCCCGCATGCAATGTGTTAATATTAAATGCCAGGGTTCTGCAACGGAAGGTTAGGTGGTTTTTCTCCGGGTACTCCGGTTTTCACCGACCTCTGATTAACGAGCGGCTCGATATGAATGAAATAATCTTGAAAGGGCCGTAACCCCCCCCCCCCCCCCCCCACAAAAAAAATGAATGAATGGAAGGCTAATTTCACGATACGGCCTTACGTTAAGTAATAGATATACCCATTGTTTTTGTGAACTATTGGTAAATATTTGTACTGATTGACAACTGTACAGGATAATTTGACGAGTCCGCCAGGGCGAGTCTAATTATCCTGTACAGATGTCAATCAGTTCAAATATTTACCAATATTTCTCAAAAACAAATGAATATATCTGTTTTAATCCACAGTACATGATATCAGTACATGATAACAATACATCTATCAGTACATGATATCAGTACATGATAAGAATACATTTATCAAAATTTATTAGTACTGCCAAGATCAAAGGAAAGTACTGGAAGCTGTGGATTAAATAACATATCTTTTGTATTGATTGCTTGTCAATCTACCCAAAGTAGCGGACTACAGAAGCTTCCCGCCTGCTTTTGTCAACCTGACTATCGCTGGCCATGAACTGGAAAAATACATGTAAATATCATAATTTTATAGCAGCGCTTCTCTTCCAGTCCTGGTAAAATAAAAATGGAAACAATGTAGACCCAGATCAGATCCCTAAACACTTGAATTTAAGGTTATGCGAAATAATTTATGTTTCAGTCTAAGACTATTTTACCGTCATACACTCAGAAAAAAGATCCAGCCCTCGCCAATATGGGCTTGGAGAAGTATATTAGGCTACATGGTACTTCCATGCAGATCATGACATCGACCGCATTTTAGTACTGGTTTTTGTTTGAATTGAGGTTTAACGTCCCCGTCAACACTATTTATGTCATTTTGCAGAGCTTCCGATTTTATGGGACTTTTATCCGACATTAAAATGAAATGATATCTCAAGCCCTGCAGCCCAATAAAACCAAAAGGCGTAAAGAATTGGACGGCCTGACTTGCACCAGTTTGCCTGGGCAGGCTTAGTGTTGCAGGTGTTGTGCCGTGTGGCGGCCGTTAAACGTCTCCCCGTACATCAACCATAGTGCAGTTTATATTTTACTTTCGGTCCTTTGAGATCAGCGTAAATATTCTGAGAAATCAGAAATAAATTATTGGTTTAGACTCATATTCTAGACAGGTTTTTCATTATTTGGGCCCCATTTTGATTTATATCAGTCTTTGAATCGACTGCCTGTTTGAAATTCGCAAAATTGCAGTATGTTTCCTCTGGCTTTCGTTGCCGGATCATTACAGGGTCACTGATGAGGCTTTATTAGCCGAAACTACGTAGTATGACCCATCTTCTTTCTTATGAATGTTTTCATTGCTCTTAAAGGAACCCATTTTCGATTTTTATTAGCACTGGTAAATCGCTTAGAATGATGGTCTAAGCCTGTCCAAGGCAAAGTCGTGCGAGTCGGACCGTCCACACATATAAATACTATAGGTTCCTTTAAGTGGCTGGGCATGAGATGTCATTTCAGCTCAATGTCGAGTAGAAGTCCCACAAAATTGGAATCAACGTCTCCAACATGACCTTTATAATGTTAAATCAGACAAACAGACAAACCAGTGCTGTCAGTGGTTTGATTTCATTTTAGTTTGCGACCCACAAAATAACCTGGCATCATATTTTTATATGGCTGAACAATAAATACTGAAATAAAATATGACCTAAATGTATTAGAATAGTATTTATGATCTACTGTACAATAAGGTAGATATCCGATATCCTGACGAATTTTGCGTGTACTGGTCCATTTCGGATGAAATATTACCATGACAATTTGAAGGTAACTTATGTAAAATGTGCACCTCTTTCAGTACATGTATTTTGGTTTAAAATATAGGACGTGTCGCCGCTTATTTTCCACACAAGGTTATTATCCATGTGAGCGTTACGACTGTTCATTTTGCCAAACTAACATGTAGATCGACTACAGTATCAGCCGCTAATGTCAAAATTTTGGTAAGTATAACAAATTGCTACGTCTTGATCAGTTTTAACATAATATGGACAAAAGTGTTATCAGTTACCCCTATATTAACTGCATTGTAGCACATTGGCCTGATAAAGATATGCTTTCTTAGGGCAAGTGAGCTTTGTCACGTCAACGTTACATTTCACTTTTATGAATGAACCGGTTTACTGGAAATATTACATACAATGTTATTGTTACTTGGAAAAATGGAAAAAAATTACTTGAAACAAAAATATCATAGGAAAAAATATGGTCCTCTGATAATAGGAAAAAATACGGTCAGCTGATACTAAATATATCGTCGGCCGAAATTTTGGGACGCATTGACGACCATCGATAACTGACCGTAAATTGCATCTTTAAGAGTGTACATGGGGATAAACTGATATATAGAATACCAGATTCGTGTCTTTTGATATCAAATTATCAGGCTCGGCTTCGGGAACGCATGTAGAATCGCTCGGCAAGCCTCGCGATTCTACAAGCGTTCTCGAAGCCTTGCCTGATCAAAAGACACCTTGTATTCTCTATAACTGTAACGCATTACCGGAGCTGGATTTGGGCTCTCATCGGGATATATCAAAATCAGTTCACTGGACTGTGAAATAAAGGTCATGACCGAAGTCCAACAAACCACCGGCCTAAGTGAATCCATAACAGAAAAGTAGAAAAGGTGTCCTAGATTTTGATGTCTAGCCCCACCTTGGGACATCAAACTTGGAGCTGGAATCATGGGAACGAAGTCGGCCCTCCCGGGTACCCGATTTAAATACGAATGCTCTCTGATACTAGAACTGATACTAGTTGAATATTTACAGTTCCAGTGTAAAGTCTAATGTAAACCTATAGAAAACAATTGCGTTCATACGCCCATGAACGCATCAAATCACACGATTTTCAGTGACGTTAAGTGACGTCATTCTAAACCATTGTTCTCTACGGGCGTTGATGACGTCAACGCTGCTCCGCTCTTTGTAGAAAAACAGCGTGTAAATGTTTTTCAGCTTTAAAAATTTTGCCCTACAAGCATTTTTTAGCCCATTGATGAGGGGCAAATAATGTAAATATAAAAAATAAACTTAATTTTTCTGCTTTTCATGAAAGTATGAACGACAGTGGGTCGCGAGCAAAGTTTACATGAACCCCTTCGGGGTTCATTTACTTTGCACGCGACCCACTGCGTTCATACTTCCATGAACTGCAGAAAAATAAATTTCATTTCTTAAATATATTGTAGATGAACAACAAGCGCAGGGATCACATATATTATGGACAACCTCGACTCATATTGTTCATGGATGCCAATAAACGTTGCAAGAGCAACGCTTGTTATCCATATGAACAATAGGTGTTGAAATCGCAACGCTTATTTACGCAACCCTGGAAGGAACATGCAATTTTATTGTAAATATGTTGTGCGAACAAGATATGAAGATGTGCGAACTAAACTCCGTTCAGAATATCTGAATCATCGATTTTTTCGTTTCTTCCTTTTAATACACATTTAAGCCCATACATCACTATGGGAAAGTTGTAGACCACACCCTCCGCCGATTTCTCCAACAAGTCGTATGCTTCTGCGACAGCCAGGAAAGGCTGTGATTATTTGAAGAAAATTGCAAAATCTAAAGTTTCGTTCACAGACTAAGACATTCTGACAGGTTGGACACACCCTTTCAAACCATATATAGAAGTGGTTACTGCTCTTGTAAATTACAAGGGCGTCTATATTTTATTTGCACGATCACTTCATGGAAAATCATTAGCTGTGACACCACATCTGATATCGGTATAATTCATTTTGACCACTGTTGACAGCACATCGCGCTAGTGACTCCCAGTTCCTAGTGAGCTTCTATCTAGCCATTCGAATGTAAGGTGTGTCGTAATAGCATATCTATTTATAAAGTGCATCACATGGATTTGCATATTTATTATTTTACCTGACAATCATCATCAAATGGACTTAGTCTGTGGTCTCATTTCTTTGTTTTGCAATTTTCTCCAAATAATCACAGCCTTTCCTGACTGTCGCAGAGGCATACGACTTGCTGAAGAAGTCGGCGGAGAGTCAGGTCTAAAACTTTCCCATAGTGATGTATGGGCTAAAATGAGTATTAAAAGGAAGAAACGAAAAAATCGATGATTCAGATTTTCTGAACGGAGTTTAGATATTATCTTGTCCGCTAAAGATAATATGTTGTGTGCACAAGCGAACAAGATAATATGTTGTGCGCACAAGATCGGACAAGATAATATTTTGTTCGCAGAGAACAAGATATTAAGTTGTGTGAACAAGATATTATCTTGTGCGCACAAGATAATATCTTGTGCGCACAATCTATTATGTTGTCCGAACAAGATATTAAGTTGTGCGAACAAGAGAATATCTTGTACGCACAATATATTAAGATGTGCGAACAAGATAAAATCTTGTGTGCACAAGATATTATGTTGTCCGAACAAGATATAAAGTTGTGCGAACAAGATAATATCTTGTGCGCACAAGATATTATGTTGTCTGCACAAGATCTATGTTGTGCAAACAAGATAATAACTTGTGTGCACAAGATATTATTGTGTTCGCATATTAAGCTAATGTCTTGTGCGCGCAAGATCTTATCTTCTTCGCACAACCTATTAAAATAAATTGCATGTCCCTTCCAGGGTTCCGCATCATAGTGTATTTTATATTTTCTTGTCCTTTGGGATCATTGATTCCATTGTTGAATTTTGAAAATATTTTAGGGTCACCGATAAAGCCTAAATGGCCGAAACTAGCTAGTATGGCCCGGAAGACATGTACATGTATACTCCATATTTTCCAATCCTGTGATGTATTCCTTGCTTCTAAAGGATAACCCTTTCTAGAACATATTCCGTAATTTTTGTCCAACGTGAACAATAAGCGTTGCAGTTACAATCTTATTGTTCACATGGACAGTAAGCGTTGTGTGGTCAATAAGCAGCCTGACAACTTTGCAATAGAAATTTATACCGCAATCAGGCATTCTAGTAAGCGAATAAAGGGGTTCAAATAACTGCACGCTATAATCGGTAGTGACCTATAGACCGGACCTACTTTTCAGGTGTCTAATTTACAAGCGTAGACAATAACAGGCAACCCAACAATGCAACTGCAAGTTATAATCTTTGCAATATTTATTTAAACAGATTTTCAGACATTTCAGCTAAATTCTTACCTTCTCGGGCTTTCCTGGTTTGAATGGTCCGTTGGAATGATTGCGCACTGCTACTGCGGTTGCGTCTCAACCTCGAAAATAATTTCTAAAACTAAAATAAACTATTTATTTGCAGATTTTCATACAGAATGTTAAGCGCAGAGAGACTTTTATTCGAGCGTCCATGTTGTTTACTGCGGCTCTGTGGTGCGGTGACGTCAGAAACTTTGCGCTATTTGACGTCACGTTATACTACGTGTGCGCGCCATGGCACTGAATGTCGTTTAAACATGCCACACTCTCTGCTGTATTTTTTTGCTTAAATTTGCTAAACCCCTTGATTGTCTTGAATTGCGGTAAAAACTAAATACATGATCAGTGTCTTTAATAATGAAATATGCGCGTGCGTGCGTGCGTGTGTGTGTGTGTGCATTCGGGTTTAACGTCGCTTTCAACAATTTTTCAGTCATATCACGACGGTGTCTGGTTTTGACAGGGAACTCCATGTCCACTTTTATAGTGCTGCCTCACTGATGTATCATGTCCCAGACACATTACATGATACCACACCCAGTCACAGTATCCTGACACTGGGTCGACCAGTCCTAGCTCTTCCCCGTAAATCTGAGTGCCAAGCGAGGAGCAGCTAGTACCATTCTTAACGACTTTTTGTAAGCAAAATAACTCAAAAACTGTTTGAGCTATTGCTATTAACTTTTGACAAAAATCCATTTTTTCTTGAGTTATGTCCCTTTGAAATTTTGCGCGTTTGAAGCTTGTAAGCAAGATATCTAAAAAAACTGTATGAGCTATTGCCCTGAAACTTTACAGGCTTTGGGCATTTTAACTTTGTATGCTAAATACGTCCAAAACTGTGAGGTATAATCTTTAAAAGCAGATAATGATTTGATTACCTGATTTAGTTTTGTTTTCCTGATTATTTACTCGCGTGAACACTAAGTGCTCAAGGCGAGCTATTGTGATTAGCATTTGTCCGTCATCCGTCGTTCATGCATCTGTCAGTCGTCAACTTTTCCTTTAAACAACTTCTCAAAAACCGCTGGACTTATTTTGAAATAATTTCACAGGATTGTTCCTTGTTAACGAGATATCTCAAAACCAGTTTGAGATATTGCCTTGAAACTTGGTAGACTGATATGAAATGATGAGATGACCTGATTTTCTATTTAAAAAAAAAGGAAAAAGAAAAAAAAATGAAAACTATTTCTTGAGTTATGCCCCTTTGAAATTTGGGCATTCAAAATACAGTCCAACCTGTATTAACCATGCACCTCAGGGATAATCAAAATGTGCTTGCTAAAAACAGGTGCTTGCTCAATACAGCGGAATTTTAATGCATTAGCATTTTTTGGGGAACTTAATGCATGCTTGCTTAAGACAGGTTGCTTGCTTAATAGAGGTGGACACTAAGACAGGTATGACTGTATCGCCTTAACTGTATGGGCTATTGTCCTGTAACTTAAAACACTTGTATGGGGTGATAAGTAAATGACCTGATTAACTTCAGTTTTTCTTGTGTTATGTTCCTTCTAAAATTTCAGCATTGTAGCCAAATGAAAAAGGATATCTCAATTACTGTTAGGGACAAGCAGTGTTAGGGTCAAGCAGTGTTAGGGTCATGCAGTTGGGGGTATTGTGTTTCATAAACACTGGCTCTAGTTTTCATTATTTTTCATTTGGACAATATCAGTTAACGACCATTGGTATTGTAAAAAAGAATGTTATGCGATAAAAATATTCTTAAATTTGAACTTGCCTCGTCTCCACTTTATTAACCCATTTTGTACCAGAAAGCCCAAAACGGGTACCCTGGCAAACAGTGCAGGTCCAGATCAGACGCAGAACGCGGCGTCTGAGCAGGGCCTCCACTGTTTGCTAAATGTTCAGTCATTTTCCAAATACATTATGATGAAAACACAACCTGACACCCATAAATTTTTAAATAGACTCCTGTCATATATTAGAAACAAGATTACATTTGGTACCCCACTTGTTTCATAAATTCAATATGATAAAGGTTGTCTTGTTCTCATGAGGTAGAAGCGTCCGCAACTGAAGTATTAAGTTATTCGCCACATGAACCAGGAGTCGTGGGTTTGATTCCGGGCTTCTCCAGTCTTTGGACCGAGGTCCCATTTTATATGATTTTTTTTTTTTTCGGGACGCAAACACGCACGCACGTACTCTTTATACACGGATGTGGTATTTTTTGTCTGTTTGGTATATTCTTCTTTCCTCATCACGTGAACAAGTCCGTGAAATAAACACCCCCTTACACCCCATTTTGTATAGAGAAAACTGGGGTTTACGGGGGTAAACATTATTTTTCTTATTTTTACTCCAAGACATAGGTTTAGGGTACTCATTGAGGCGGTTCTAACGAGCACCCATAACCTATGTTTGCAGTATAAATAAGAAAAATATCATGGATTTTCATCCGAAAAGTAGCCATTTTGGAGATGTGAAAAAATGCTCTATGTCGCACGGGTGTGTTATCGTAATGTAATATGAACAAGCCACCCGTGACTTGATATATCATCAGTTTTGCCATGCTCAAATGCGTTTTGACTTCATTCAGTAGTAACATAGAGTGTGAGGAAGTCGGTTATTAATTGTACGGAGATTTATAATTTCGGAAGGAGAGAATATGGAATACATGTGAGTATGAGGCGTTAAGAGGCATGGATTCGTTTCAGGGAAGGCAACTCCTGCAAAAGTATTTTTGTCTCCCATGTAAATATGGGAAAGAATTTGCTTCTGAGGAACAAGTTCTTTCTTTTAAGAGTTGACCCATTTTTTGGCGGTGCTCTCTTTATAGAAAAGCGCACCCGAATTCCCAAAAGTTGCCCCTTTAACAATGGCGGAACAGTATGTCAGGTGTTCTATTCCCTTTAATTCACAGCTTAATCTCAATATAAAAGTTGAGTTAACGGGGACAGACATTGTTGAGTTTAACTGCCCAGTCAACACTACTTAGGTCATTTTTGAGCCGGTCAGTTTACATGTCCACACATTTCCTGGGCAGGTTTATACGTAAGCGCTTAGCTAGTACAGTGCACATATTTTCACCAGAAACTGACAACTGTTCTGGAATCAGCGGAAGGGAAAGAATGACCGGAGAAAAGATTTCATGATCAGTCTCCACGAAAGAATGTTGCCGACCCCGGCAGGTATCGGACCGGCGTCCTACTGATCACCAGTCAGACGCGCATCCGACCGAGCTACCGATGCCGGCGACATTGTATTTGAGCCAGCGCATGACAAAACCTACAATAAGACAAACGCGCCAAACGAAGACTTAGATCAGCCTGCGCATCCGCGCAGTCTGATCAGAGTCTTCGTTGTGCGCTCTAAGGATAGCTAAGGGCCCAATGCTCCTCCATGCACCAAGAGAAGTCTCTGGTTAGACCATATGGATGCGCAGGCATATCTGAGTCTTCGATGTGCGCACATGTCGTATTGTAAGTTTTGTCGTGCGCTGGCTCATTTTATATTTCTGTTACACGTACCGTTCATGAGAGATTCCCATCCTTGTCAAAACACTATGTTTCGATTTGGAGATTTACTGTCCAGCCAACACTGTTCAGTTTATGATTAGTGGGTCACGCTGCCCATCGACAAGTTTGCGTTTGCATCCGAAGAAAGGTCATAATAGGTTTTAAAATGCCATTTATTTCTGATACAATTTCGTGGCTTGTTCTGAAAACGCTGTTGAACCCTCAACAGTTGTTGTCTGCTTTATTGTCCGCTGCTGTGTGTGGATCCAGATCTGCTGATGAGGATTCCATTGTTTGCATGTATTCAAAATATGACATGTATGAAACCTAAATATGCATGAAGATGCAGCAGACGGCATAAACTGAAGGTAATTTATCCCTTATCTTGCTGTTCACGACAACCCCTATCTTTGCAAACAGTGTAGATCCAGATCAGATGGCTTCTGAAGAAGCCATCTGATCAGGATCTACACTGTTTGGCATTCAGTTTTGAAATTTATAGCAATAAATTACATCAAGTAATTTGATTGGTTGATAGACATAAATGGGTGTGGCTTAAATGAATATTCAGCAAGATAAGGGTTAAATTCAGTTTTTCTTGGCTTCTTATTGGTCAAAGCCTCCTTGTGTTCCGTTTTCTGGTGTAAAAAAACTAATTCTCTGGATTCATTTCTTGCCGACAGGAGTTTTGTTGATGTTGGGAACGGTTTGGACAATACCTCCATTTTGATACTTTTGCCCACGGTTTGTGGTTTAACCTATTTACGTGTTATGTTCACAACTGTTAGCCGTTGTCTCTGACTACCCATGAATACCAGCCCCGCCCATAGGTACTTGAAGAAATATATGGGCTGCATGATGCTTCCACGCAGAGCTGATGTTAGCCGTTGTCTCTTACTACCCATGAATAACTACCCCCGCCCATAGGGACTTGAAGAAATATATGGGCTGCATGATGTTTCCACGCAGAGCTGAATCCAGCCCGCACACTAGTACTGGTAAACGGCATAGCGGATCTAAGCCTGTCCAGGAACCGCGGTGCGAGGCGGGCCGTCCATGCTAATAAACCCTATTGGCTTCATTGGGCGACAGGCATCAATCCCTGTCGCCCAATGAAACCAATAGGTTTATAAGCATGGACGGTCCCACTCCCTTCGCTTTGCTTGGGCAGGCTTAGATCCTCTAAGCGGTTTACCAGTACTCATGTGCGGTCAGTTTCAGCTCTGCGTGAAAGCATGGTGCAGCCCATATATTTCTTCAAGCCCCGATGGGCGGGGGCTGCGACAGCCACAGTAACCGTCGCGGTTAGCTAATGACAGTTCTTATTCGTGCCTTCGCCAGTTTATCTCGGTACTTTCGTCGCTCCCGCCCATCGGGGCTTGAAACAATAGATTGGGCTGCATGATGGTTCCACGCGGAGCTGAAACCGGCCACACATGAGTACTGGTAAACCGCTTAAAGTGGTGTGAGTCGGACCGTCAATGCATATTAACCATTTTGGTTTGTTTGGACTTCAGGGATTGAGATGCCATTTCATCTCAGTGTCGGGTAAATGTCCCACAAAATTGAAAGCAACGTCTCCAAAATGAGCTTAATGGTGTTGACGGGGACGTAAAACCTCAATTCAAACAAACCAAAACTTTGTGCCTTCGCCAGCAGCTGACGACTGGTTGTCTGGAGTTCAGCAGTAGAAGTGTTGCAGTGGAATATCTGGGGCCAGTTGTTCAAAGCATCGTTAGCTTAACGAGCTCGTTAGTGGTCAAATTGTTAACTCTTCTAGCAAGTGCGATATCATAAATTTGGGTATTTTTGCTGAAAAAATGTGAGCAGCTTTTGCGTCCGCAAAAGCTGCTCACATTTTTTTCAGCAAAAATTTCAGCATATTTGCCATATCTAATGATCAAAGATTTAACGATACGTTAACTAACGACATCGTTAGTTTTGAACAACTCGCCCCAGATATATGACAGGCGTTCACAGAGAGAAATTGAGTCTTTAAAAACGCCCATTTAACCCATTTAGTACCAGAAACCCCAAAACGGGTACCCTGGCAAACTATCTATCTATCTATCTATCTATCTATCTATCTATCTATCTATCTATCTATCTATCTATCTATCTATCTATCTATCTAATCTATCTATCTATCTATCTATCTATCTATCTATCTATCTATCTATCTATCTATCTATCTATCTATCTATCCATCTATCTATCTATCTATCCCAGGTTTTGCAGGATGAAAGCCTACACAGTAATCATGTAATTACGGTAGGGATCTTTGACCTGCACAGGGGATGGTTCTCTCTGCACAGGGGGCCTCCAGTTAACGTCCCGATCCGAAGGACGGTGCACTTTATGACATTCATCCCTGCAAATGATGCCAATGGAGCGTGTTCGGACACCGTAATTTTATCGCCGCTGCCTGGGATCGAACCCGGGACCTCTAGCATCAGAGGCAAGTGCACTAACCACTGAGCTATCACGCTCCCGATGCAAACAGTGCAGACCCAGATCAGACGACACAGAACGCGGCGTCTGATCAGCGCCTCCACTGTTTGCTTAAAGTTCGGTCATTTTCCAAATAAATTTTCATGAAAAACACAACTTGGCACCCCTAAATATTAAAATGGACTCCTGCTATATATAAGGAGGATTTGTTTGTTTGATTTGAGGTTTAACGTCCCCGTCAACACTGTAAAGATCATTCCATTTGGTACAAAAAGAGTTAACGACCACATAAACTCCTAAATTTACCATAGAAACTCCTAAATTTACCATAGAAACTCATGAATTTACGACAGAAATCCTGAATTTACAAGACACGCTGCAAACTGCACTTTCATTACGAAAACAGGCCTATACATTAGTGCTATTTTTCTGATTTCTGCTCAAAATATAGATTGTGGGTATTCTAACGAGTACCCACAATCTATATTTTAGAGAAGAAATAAAAAAAAGGTTTACCTCTGTAAAGCCACATTTTACTGTATAAAAGTGGGGTTCAAGGGGGTCAAAATTATACAGGTGTGTTTTCGTGATGAAATTTGAGCCTGCATTTCTGAGGCGATGTGGTAAAGCTTATTAACCTAAAATACAATTTCATGCTCCGACCGTTGCACTGAAAAATAATGTAGAAGAGTCTAATGTTATAATTTTCATCTCAGTGTCGGGTAAATGTCCCACAAAATTGAAAATTGAGCCGTTTCGGTTTCAAAAATCATCCGTTTCGGTTTCAAAACTTTGGGGTTGAGACACACTGATGAAGATTAAATATCAGAAAGGCCTCTGTGTCACTAAATTAGGTATAGTTACGCCTTAATTGCAACAACTGGGTCGGTATCTCTGCTGGTGGATGATTCGTTCGTCCCCGAGGGTATCATCAGCTCAGTATCAGTTCCTTAGTGCTGAGGTTGATAATGCGGTGTTGACGTCAGTGCTCAAGTACTGATTTAAATATCTATATTATATCTTTAATTTTTGCAGCATAAAATTCTATTTTTTCTAAAACTAAGACTGACTTGTCAGGTGAGACATGTATCTTAGCGGATTTGGTTTACACTTTTTGTTATATTTTAAATTTTGCAAGAATCGCTACTTTGGACATCTCTTTCCTGATGCCCGGGACTTCCGTGGAGTGTGGGTCATGTTTGCTGATGTTGGAGCGGTGGGGGACGCCTATAAGTCTGCGGGTAGACCCTCTTGCCTGATGCCTCCAGCTGACCTGTCTCATAGGCTACGTCGGTCGGTGTGTGCTCGGAGGGGGATGTGCTGTGTTTGCCGGGTCTTGTCCATCATCCGTTTCGGTTTCAAAACTTTGGGGTTGAGACACACTGATGAAGATTAAATATCAGAAAGGCCTCTGTGTCACTAAATTAGGTATAGTTACGCCTTAATTAACTCACCGCTAATGGGCATATAGCTTTCAAAACGCAGTGAGACGTCTGCACTTTTAATTTTGAACTCAACCATGTCTTTAGCTTGTATTTTACATTGGTAGATATTTCCAAGTTAGTTTAAGATTGATTTATGGATAACATTATTTCAGAGCGGTTTATGGATTCAAATTATGGATATCACTAATTCCAATTATGGATATAAATTAATCAAAGTATCAATATCCATTATTCCGCCGATTTATGGATATCCATAATTCGAATAATGGATATCCATAAATCGAATTATGGATATCTATACATCGGGCTGAATTATGGATATCCATAAGTCAACGAAAAGCCTTTGGTTTCAGTCATTATTTATTGTATTTATTTGCCAAGAGGAATTATGGATATCCATAAATGGACCGAATAATGTATATCAATAATTCGAATTAATGATATCCATAATTCGAATTATGGATATCCATAAATCGATCTGAATAATGGATATCCATAAATCGATTTATGGATATCCATTATTCGGTTTATGGATATCCATAATTCCAATCATGGATATCCATAATTCGACTTATTTGTGGATATTGTTACGAGCCAGGCGTAGCAGAAAGAAAAAGCAAACAAGCCTTTTGGAAAAATTTAACAAAATTTATTTACAAGTTAACTTTAACCTGTAGAAGTAAGAAAATTAAATGTACTTAGCTCTGTTATGAAATATCCTGAATGAATCTATTTTCCTTGATCCCACAGAATTCACAGTCCAAAATCAAAAGTATTATCCTTTAACAATCCAACACAGAATTTAGAAATAACTTTTCTTATAAGCCCAAACATGAAACTCCAAAGTCTGACTCAATGAGAAAAATCAAGCTCTTTTATAGACCCTAAGATGTCTCTAGAATGTTCCACAGGGCTTTGGAATAAGATTAAGTAATTTTCTAAAAATAATGCAAGCCTGAACTTTCTGGAAGGTTCCAAAGTACTTTTCCTTGTAAACAAGATGTTTACAAATATATGACTCATTTCTAGAATACTCTTTAAAAAGATATTTATAGCACTATTAGGTCACCCAGTGGGGTGAAAGCGGGAATCAGAAAAATAAATTCTTATGCATAACACTCCCCCTCTTCGAGGAAAAGAAAGATTTATGTAATAAAGCTTTCTTTTGCTTTAAGAATAATAAAAATATTGAACATAGCATATACAATTACATGTATCTACAATCCACTTCAGTATGAAAGAAAAACACAACTCCTGATACTGCTCAAGCTCTTGAAAGGGCATCAGGGATAATGTTATCTCTCCCTCTGATATGTCTTATGTCTAAATTATACGTACTCTTGAAGCATAAGGCTCCACCTGAGCAACCGCTGATTTTTGTTTTTCATTTTATGTATGAAAGTGAGTGGATTGTGATCACTGAAAACAACAGTCGGTGCAGTAGTAGGAGTAAGATAAACTTCGAAATGTTGCAGAGCAAGAATCAGAGACAAGCACTCTTTCTCTATGGTAGAGTAATTTCTCTGAGGCTTATTAAACCTTTTGGAAAAGTAGCAAACTGGATGATCCACGCCATTTTCATCTTCCTGCAACAAATCACTAACTGCACCTACGTCACTAGCATCTACAGCTAGCTTAAACTCCTTTGCAAAGTTTGGTGCTAAGAGAACTGGTTCACTCTTGAGTATGGCTTTAAGCTTATAAAAAGCATTTTGGCATATCGCATTCCAATGGAATTTTGTTCTTTTGCTGAGCTAATTTGTCAAAGGCGCAGCAATGACAGAGAAATTGTTACAGAACTTTCTGTAATAACCAGCCATACCATGAATCGCATCAGCTGTCTTTTGCACGTGGGTACGGGAAAATATGAGATAGCCTCAACTTTAGCATCAAAAGGTATCACATGACCTTGACCTACAACATGACCTAGAAATGTCAAACTTGCATGGCGGAATTCACTTTTAGCAAGATTGATTGTCAATTTGGCATTACTCAGTCTATCAAAGAATGCTCTAATAGTCCCAAGATGTTGATTCCACTGGTCATTGTATATGATAGCGTCATCGATATAAGCACTGGAGCCTTCCAGTCCTGCAATTACCATGTTTATTAAGCGCTGAAATGTTGCCGGAGAGTATTGCGTTCCAACTGGCATGACTTTATAGTTAAATAATCCGTCTGGTGTTGTGAATGCCAGAACCTCCTTTGCTCTATCTGTGAGTGGAATTTGCAAAAATCCTTTCAGAAGGTCGAATTTCGTTATGTAATTGGCATTCCCGATGTAATCAATGCGGTCATCCATTCTTGGAATAGGAAAGCTATCTGTTGTACTTAAGGAATTAACTTTCCAAAATCTGTACACATACGATATGGTCCATCAGGTTTTGGTACAAGAATAAAAGAAGAACTCCATTCACTTTGGCTTGGTTCAATAAAGTCATTGTCCAATAAATACTGAAATTCTTCTTCTTTAAGATATTTTTGTTTCATAGGATTCATCTTGTATGGATGTTGCTTTACAGGGTTAGAACCATTTATGTCCACATCGTGAAATATTTTGTCTGTCCGTGTTGGAATGTCCAAAAATAAGTGTTCATATTCAAAAATCAGCTGTTTCAGTTCATTCCGCTGATTTGGCTCTAGATGTGACAGTTTCTGGTCGAGATTCCTCAGAATGTCAGACTTCTGAAGTTTTGATGATGTGGGATCAGATTTCACTGAATTAATATCCTCACAGTCATTGTCACATGAATTAAGTGGAGCAGAGCTAACTAGATTGACTGATGTTAAAGATTCATTGTCCCTATCAATGTATTCCTTAAGCATGTTGATATGACACAGCTGCTTTAGCTTGCGCCTCCCAGGAGTGTTTATTATGTAATTTACGTCACTGATCTTTTTGTCTACAGTCTATGGACAATAATACCTGGCTTGCAAGGAAGGAATAGGTAAAAGAGATAGTACCTTATCACCTGGTTTAAAATTTCTTTCTTTTGTCCCTATGTCATATAGCTGTTTCATTTTCCTTTGGGCTGACTGAAGATTTGTCCGAGCAGCCTCACAAGCTTTTGAAAAGTCTAGTTTTGAAATCAGACACATACTGAAGTAAATTCAGGGAGGTGTCATCATTGGAGAGAAATTTCTCTTTGAGAAGTTTCAAAGGACCACGAACAGTATGACCAAATACTAATTCAAATGGACTGAAGCCAAGAGATTCTTGCACAGATTCTCTAACAGCAAATAAAAGCAGATGGATGCCTTCATCCCAATCCTTCTCTGTGTCAAAGCAATATGATCTTATCATGTTTTTCAATGTTTGATGGAATCTTTCAAGGGCGCCTTGACTTTCAGGATGATAGGCCGATGACTTATACTGTACAATGCCTAGTTCATGCATTACTTGTTGAAATATTCCAGACATAAAATTTGAGCCTTGGTCTGACTGAATAGATTTAGGAAGCCCAGCAAATGTGAAAAACTTCACAAAGGCCTTGACAATTGTCTTAGTCTTGATATTTCTCAGTGGAATGACTTCAGGAAAACGTGTGGAAGCACACAAGATAGTCAAAAGATATTCATAGCCATACTTAGTTCTGGGCAAGGGACCCACACAGTCTATAATTATTCGACTGAAAGGTTCATCAAAAGCAGGTATAGGCTGCAAATGAGCCTTGGGTATAGTCTGATTGGTTTTTCTACCATTTGGCATGTAAGGCAGGACCTACAATGCTGAGAAACATCTGATTTTAACCCAGGCCAGTAAAAATGATTAAGAAGCTTGTGATAGGTTTTATTTACACCTAAATGTCCTGACATGGGAGTTTCATGTGCCAAGTTTAATATTTCGGGACGGTAAACCCGTGGAACCACTATCTGGTGGTTGACAGTCCACTCGTCTTCTGCTGAGACGTCTGGTGGACGCCATTTTCTCATAACAATGTCATTTTTGACATAATAACAGACTGGGACCTGAGATACTTCATGCTCATCTAAAGCCCTTTCAAACAAAGGCGAAATTTCAGGATCCTTATGCTGTTCTATAGCTAGTTGAGACCCGGACATTTTGTCATGGCCTAGATCGAAAGATGAGTTATTCTCATGAAAATCTGTCTGCTTATCAGGCAGGCTTGAAGACAGACCTTGTTATCTCGTCATTAAAAGACTGACCCAAAAAGGTATCAGTAAAATCAAAATCCTGTTTCCAATCAGTTTGCTTGGCCTTACGTGCCATAGCCCTTGTGACTGCGAAGGACGGATAAAGATCAGGAATATCATGCTCAATGGGATCAGGTGGTTGATCAGTGCAGGGATTAGAAGTCAAAAGTGGGTTTACCACAACCTTATCTCCAGCTAAGTCATTGCCTAGCAATAAATGAACACCTTTAAAAGGTAAAGAAGGTATAATACCAACAGCCACTGAACCGGATACCAAGTCTGATGACAAATAAACGTTATGAAGCGGAACATTAACAAATCCACATTCCACACCCTGAATAAGGACACTTTGGTCCATAGAAGTCTTCTCAGAAAAAAGGCAGAGTATCTGCAAGAATAAGAGATTGAGAGGCTCCGGTATCTCGTAAGATTTTGATAGGGATATGATGGACATAACTGTCACCATTTAGTGACACAAAACCATCTGATAAGAATGGTTCATAAATCTCCATAACTGAATCAGTCTCAGATAATTTGGTATCAGAAAGGGTTTCCTCCCTTACACAAGACTGTGGTTTTGGCCTTATAGAAGTCAAGCCTGTAGGCTTAAGTTCCTCTTGTCTTTCTCTTTCTTTTCTTCGCTTTAATTTTAAACATTCAGAGATCAAATGACCTGTATTTTTGCAATAGTTACAAACTACTTGAGATTGAGATAAGGGATTCTGGTCTTTGTTTTCACCAGAAGGTTTGGATGAATTCTAGCTTCTATTTTCACCAGAAGGTTTGGAAGGATTCTGGAATTTATTTTCACCAGAATGTTTGGGTATAAGATTATTTGTATGGCTATAACTGCCAAATGGATTACTAGGATAGAATCTTGGACCTGTCTGTGGGTTATAAGGTTTTCTAGGATAAGGCATGTTCACAAATGAGAATTTATGAGTCAAAGCGTAATCATCTGCCAAACGAGAAGCTTCCTCCAAAGTTTCAACCTGTCTCTCATCGAGAAAAGACTTAATGTCTGAATTTATGCACCGTTTGAACTCTTCAACAGGGACAAGCTGTTTAAGTTTGTCATGATCAGAGCCTACTTTTTTAAAAGAACACCACCTATCAAATAGTTGTTCTTTGGTTCGAGCAAATTCTACGGGGGTCTGGGAAATTTCTTTTTTACAATTCCTAAATTTCTGCCTTTAAGCCTCAGGGGCCAACTCATATGCCTTAAGAATAAGCTCCTTAACCAAATCATAGTCTGAGCTTTGCTCGACAGTCAGCTGAGTGTAAATGTCTCGAGCCTTTCCGACAACAACGCTTTGCAAAAGTAAGGTCCAATGCTCTTTAGGCCATTTTAAATTTTCTGCAACTTTTTCAAAATGCAAAAAATACTTATCTACCTCTTTTTCCTGAAATGGCGGAACTAATCTGATGTGCTTTGTGGCATCAAAGTAACTACCAGAGTCAAAACCAGGGGTAGGTTTCACCCTATCTTGACCATGGAGTTCCAGTTCCTACATCTTTAATTGAAAATGCCATTTATCTCTTTCTATTTCTAGTCGCTCTTCTTTTTCTAATTTTTCTTTCTGAAGGCGTTCCTCCATTTCTAATCTTTCCATCTGCATTCGTCTCTGCATTTCTCTTTCTTTTTCCTTCTCCCTTTCTTCCATTTCTAATCTTAACTTCTCTAATTCAATTTGCCTTCCCATTTCAATTTGTCTCATTTGTAATGCAGTATGTGAAACCATAACGAGAGACAAAGCAGATGAATCGAAAAGTTCTTCATCAACAAAAAACTGTACCAAAATATTCTTAATTTCATGTTTTTTCATGTTTGTTTTGACAGCAGTGACCCCATAATCGGAAGCAATATCTAGCAAATCTGTCTTTTGGCCAGATTAAACAACTCCTGAGTAGGCTGAGCCAAAAAGCTTCTCAAATCAAACGACATGTTTGCTTTTTGTTTGTTTTATAAGGTAATACAGATTGAGGTTAATTTGACAAAGTTTTTTTTAATGACAAGCCCAACAAGAATTTCACATGAAATGACAAGTACTATTTCACCTGAAATGACAATTCAAATGAAATGACAATCCCCTATATGCCTATGGAGAAATACCAATCTTGTGAAGCAACTGCCAAGTATATTTCATAAGAAATGACAATCACCTCACATGAAATGTCGGTTTTAAAATGCTCAAATGGTTTTATCCCGGACGAGCCCCAATTTCTGTTACGAGCCAGGCGTAGCAGAAACAAAAAAGCAAACAAGCCTTTTGGAAAAATTTAACAAAATTTATTTACAAGTTAACTTTAACCTGTAGAAGTAAGAAAATTTAATGAACTTAGCTCTGTTATGAAATATCCTGAATGAATCTATTTTCCTTGATCCCACAGAATTCACAGTCCAAAATGAAAAATAATATCCTTTAACAATCCAACACAGAATTTAGAAATAACTTTTCTTATAAGCCCAAACTTGAAACTCCAAAGTCTGACTCAATGAGAAAAATCAAGCTCTTTTATAGACCCTAAGATTTCTCTAGAATGTTCCACAGGGCTGTGGAATAAGATTAGGTAATTTTCTAAAAATAATGCAAACCTGAACTTTCTGGAAGGTCCCAAAGTACTTTTCCTTGAAAACAAGATGTTTACAAATATATGACTCATTTTTATAGCACTATTAGGTCACCCAGTGGGGTGAAAGTGGGAATCAGGAAAATACATTCTAATGCATTACAATATCCATAATTCATATGGATTTATGGATATCCATTATTCGAATTATGGATATCATTTATTCGAATTATGGATATCTATAAATATTTAATGATATCCATAAATAATTATTGATATCCATAATTCGAATTATGAATATCGGTAATTAATTATGGATAACTATAAATAGGGAATAAATAGTAAAAGAGCGCCCCATACACTCAGAGGCAATCGACCCACCAGTCTTGTTAGTGCTTAGAAAACACATATATTCAAATACATTCAAATTTTACCGACGGAAAAAAAACAACAAAAAACAAAGTTTTGCTGAAGAGAAATTGTGATATTTTTCTTAAAATTGCTCACAATATAAATTACGGGTACATGTTAGAAACGGCGCAGCGGTTCTATCGAGTACTCACAATCTATGAGTTTGGACAGAAATAAGAAAATTAATATATACATGTACCCTTGTAAACCTAGTTTTACTATATAAAAGTGGGTTTTAAGGGTATCAAAATTATATAGACTTGTTCATTTTTTTCAGTAATCTGTTTTTCCACATTGTGTCCTGGTGCATTCTTCCAATGTTAAATGTTAGACAAGTCCATTTGTCGTCTAAAGGGTGTCGAGTCGATTGCGTTTCTTTCCATTTTTGTTTATGGACCATCCAGTCGGCAAACAGTGTAGACCCTGATCAGACGCCGATTTTGCGGCTTCTGCACTGTTTGGCTTTGTCCCTTTTCCGTTTTTTCTAAGCATTACGAAAACACGCCTATACAAATATGTTGCCAATTTTTTGGCAAAAAAATAGAAATTTTAAGATGAAAAATTGTGGTATTTTTCTTATTTCTGTCAGAAACATAGGCGGTTCTATCGAGTACCCGCAATCTATGTTTTTGAGCAGAAATAAGAAAAATAATGTGTACCCCCTTAAACTCCAGTTTTACTATATAAAAGTGGGGTTCAAGGGGGTCAAAATGATATAGGCGTGTTTACGTGATGTAAGAATAGGGGGTGGTTGGTGAGGCAAAAGTAGCGTGTAGCTTGCACAACTGCGACATCATCTGACTGACATTGTCTTACGGTTGGGCAAGGCCGGCTGTCCTTGCAGCAGGTATGGGTAGTGAGTGTGCGTTTGTGTGTGGGGGAGGGGGGGTGGGGTGGGGGGTCAGGTTTTTTATTCTTCAGTTTCAACGCTTCCATCTTTTGCGTTTTCCTCTGTCCCCCGCTTTCACATCCTCTACTGTCTCTTCCATCTGTTAAATTACCCCTTTCTTTGGGAGACGAAACAAAGTGACCCGCAAGGGTTGGCATGTTATTATAGCCCAACACAATCAATCAATCAATCAGTCAATCAGTGTCAATCAATCAATCAATCAATCAATCAAGGTAAAATTGGTTGAGAATAGACCCCTGTTGATAATCCTTTGCAAAAAGTGCAGATCCAGATCAGATGATTTGTCAAGATTGTCATGTAATTTATGAATTGGACAATAAAATCAAATCAACTGATTGGTTAACAATTACAGCAGAAAAGGGTAGGGGAGGGGCTGGGGGGAGGGGCGGGGGGGGGGGGTTATTTCATCAATTTCTGCGCTTCCATTCATTTTGTCCCCCACTTTCATACCCTCTACTGTCTCTTAAATCTGCTTTACCCCTTCTTTGTGATACGTCACAAAGTGACCCAAAAGTGTTGACATGACAATAAACCTAACACATTCAATCAACCAATCAATCAATCAATCAAAAAATCAGGCAAGCAATCTAAAATTGGTCGAGAATAGACCCCTGTTGATAAGCCTTTGCAAAACGTGTAGATCCTGTTCAGTGAAGAAGCCATCTTATCAGGATCTACACTGATTTTCATGCAGTTTATGAATTGAAAAATTAAATTTAAAAAATCACCTAATTTGATTAGTTGACAATGAACAATGGTGTGGCTAAACTAATTTATTCAGCGGGATATCCAGCTGAGAATCATATCAGCCTGCGCATTCATATAGTCGGACCAGAGACTTCCCTTCAAGCGACTCCGTGAATGAGCATTAGGCCCTTAGCTATCCTCAGAGCGCATAACGAGGGCTTTGAAAATGTCAGAATTGACCAGATACATTTAGTTTTATTTATTTATGGTACAGGAGTTTGTCTCAAATAATCTACATATTCACATTCAGCGATATAAAATAGCCCAGGATATAACCTGTCAACAAATGTTAATTTCTGTTAATTCGGTCGTTTTAGCTGAGTAATATTAGTGTTAAATTGCAATTTCTTTATGTTTTACAAACGGAGTAACGTATTAATGTGAATGCTTAGAAATACCAGGAATTGATTTCTGTAATTACTTTAATTACATGTACATGAGAGTGAACTTTTAGGATCTTCCTGTATGCTTTTCTTATATAAACGGAGCTCTTTATAGAAAGAAGGTCTCCTCTCTCTTATAGGTAAGAATTGCTTCTTAGAGAAAGTATCGCCAACATGGCAAATGCACTGTGCCTGGCGCGCTGATCAGAGCAAGTGCCATGTTTGTGAGCATAGGATACATTCTATCAGCAGCTACATAACAAGTATGGTTATATGATGTTTGTCACATGACGCTATCCACTATGACGGTATAGGATAATATATCGATATGCCATTCCATATTTATATTATATCATATATCATTCAGGTGTGAAAGTAACCCGGTTTCAGAGACAGTGAGAACATACAGAAAAGATGGTGAAAAAGTTTTACTCGTTTGCTCATGGTGATGATGCTGGTAGAAAAACGCAGGGAAATAGCATACATAACGACCAATTTAATGACATAAGGACAGACAGAAGAACGGCAGCCCTTGACATTGCGAACAACGATAATAAAAGAATAAATAATGAATCTTATAACACAAACATAACGCAATATTCAAGCAGATTTCCAAAGGAGAATATTGCTGGCGAAGTTGAAGGTAGAAAACATAAAAGTGTTATAACTATGTCTAACGGACAAAGTGGCAGTACAAAGATGGATAAAACGTTACCAGATGGAACTTCAGATAACATTCAAAATGGCATTAGTGATAAAAGATACAGTCCTGTTCACGAGGACTCAGTTGATCTTTCCATCGTATCTCCTGTTAAAAATGACAGTATGAAGATGCAAAATACAATGCCACATGACATATCAAGTAGACATCAAGATGGTGAGGTGGCTCTTAATAATGATAACAAAGAGACAAAAGATGTCGCCGAAGTTTTTAAATGTACAACTGACAGTATAGAAATGGATGTATCAGTAAATCAGGTTAGAAATGGTGATATGAATTTGAACCTTCCTAAAGATGATACAACTGACATCAACTTTGTACCGTCGAAAGAAGAGACGGAAAAGAATGGTGATAAAGAGAAACTTCCGGATATTTCTCTCCTGCAAATGGTAAGCTGTTTTCCTACTTTGTATATTTCTCAGCATTACCGTAAAATCCTGAAAAGGAACACCTTGAAGAATTGCCGTAATTCTCCTAAACTTTTAACAAAGGGGGTGCCCTGTTTGGGGTATTCTGGCCTTGTACCAAATCTTATTATTTTAGCATGTAAACAGCCTTACATGTGTAATTTTTTATGGCATACCTCTGGTCGTGCAAGGTTGTTTTTAGCTACAGGCCTTAAAAGTGGGTGGGGTAGCTTAGCATGACGATGTAGTGTATTTTGAAAGTTAATTTTGGTTATCACCCATTTGCTGTTTCACTGCAATTTGTTCTTAGGTACACTGAATGGTGTGTGAAGTGATGTGTGAAAACATTTTCGAAACAAAATTGAAACTTAGGAAGGTCAAATACATTTTTGTAACATCAAGGGACTTTTCCTTATTTTTAGCCTTAATCATTGAATATTTTGAAGTTACTGGTAATGTAGGAGGCAAGCAATGATAATTACTTCACAACACTATCATTTTTGGACGTTTTATTAAATCTGTTCTTTAGAATAGCGATGTCCGGGCGGGCGTCGGGCGGGCGGGCGGGCGGTTGTCGTCCGAGGTTGACCTTTTGGTTAACCTTTTTCAAAATAATATAGTGCCTTTATTTTTCAATGAATTGCTTTTATATTAGGACTGTTGCTTCATTGATAGTACCTCTTGCATATGAAATCCATTAATGCCACCAAGGACCAAATTTTTTTTTTGAAAATTACCATTTTTCGAACTTAAGTGTATTTAAGAATTTTGACTATATTACCTCCCTTACTTCATAAACTTAGGAAGTTTTACTCTGTATTACCTCCCTTACTTCCCTTGCGAGCGAAAGAGGGCTTGATTCTGAACCAGAGAGTCCTGGGTTCAATTCTAGATGGAGAAATGTTCGTTTTTTTGTTTGTTTTTTCTTAAAAACACCTAAATGTTATTATTACATGCATGGATGTAAAATTTCTTCTTGTTTTTGTCAAATGTATAAATTGCGTTTTGTACAATGCAAAGGCTTGACATTTTCTTGTTCATTTTTTCGCGCCTGCTATTAGCGATATAGGCGCCCGGTTTTCCGTCCGTTCGTCCGTTCGTGAAGACGTCAACATTTGCGACCACCCTAGCGTTCACCATAATGGTCCAGTTTATTTCTCAAGAACTATAAGACCTTCATTAATGATACTTGGTACAAACTTGTGTCTGGGGATGACAACTTACATGCAAGCATCCATATTTGACCTTGACCTACATTTCATGGTTCACTGACTTTGTAAAATATTGCGACCACCCTAGCGTTCACCCTAATGGTCAAGTTTATTTCTCCGGAACTATTAGAGATTCATTAACGATACTTCATACAAACTTGTGTCTGGGGATGGCAACTTACATGCAAGTATCCCTATTTCACCTTGACCTACATTTCATGGTTCAGTGACTTTGTAGAATATTGCGACTACCCTAGCGTTCACCCTAATGGTCAAGTTAATTTCGCAAGAACTATAAGAGCTTCTTTAATGATATTTGGTACAAACTTGAATCTGTGGATGGCAACTTCAATGCAAGCATCCATATTTGACCTTGACCTTTTCATGGTTCACTGACTTTGTAAAATATTGCGACAACCCTAGCGTTCACCCTACTGGTCAAGTTAATTCCTCAAGAACTATAAGAGCTTCATTTATGATACTTGGTACAAACTTATATCTCGGGATGGCAACTTAAATGCAAGCATCCATATTTGACCTTGACCTATATTTCATGGTTCAGTGACTTTGTAAAATATTACCACCGTCCTAGCATTCACCCTAATGGTTAAGTTCATTTCTCAAGAATTATTTGAACTTCATTAATGGTACTTAGTACAAGCTTTTTATGCAAGCATCTATGTTTGATCTTGGCCTAGATGTCATGGTTCGGTGACTTTGCGCCCCCACAGGCGCGACCTAGCCTTCGGCGGAATTCTTAATTTTTATGGGTACCTTTTTGGTTCTCTTTCAATTGCTGTATTTTACATAAGAAAATGGCTTTTGGACGGGTTTTTGGATGGTGTGCACTCATGCATACATGAACGCATGCATTCTTGCACACAAGCATGCTCACACTCAGACATGCATGCACATACATATGCATGCACACACACACACTTGCCTGCGCACATGCATGCATGCACACTTGCCTGCACGCAGGCATGCATGCACTCATGCATGCATGCACACACACATACATGCATGCACACGCACGCATGCATGCACTAACATAAGTGACGCATGCACTCATGCATACATGTATGCATGCACACATGCATACATGCATGCATGCTCACACTAATTCATGCATGCATGCACAAACATGCAGGCACACACATGCTTGCATGCATGCATGCACACACACACACATACATGCACTCATGCATGCATGCATCCACATACATGCATGTACTCATGTATTCACGCACTCATTCATGCATGTACCCACATACATGCGTGAAAACGCATGTGCATGCACTCATGCATGCATACACACATGCATAAATGCACCCATTCACGCATGCATGCAAGCACACATGCATGCACTCATGTATGTATGCACACACACATGCATGCAAACACACAGTCACACATGCATGCATGCACACATACACACACACATGTATGCATGCATACATGCACACATGCGTTCATGTATGCTTACACACACACACACACACACACACACACACACACACACACACACACACACACACACACACACACATGTATGCATGTCACATGCATGCATACATGGACTCATGCATTCATACACACATGCATGCACTCACGCATGCATGCATGCATGCACACACACACTGTTTTCGGTTGCTGATTTTTGCGCCCTCAGATGCATCTTGACAGCTGTTAGTTTCAGTGCCATCTGCTCTATAAGCCCCACTCAGACATAGCTTTACAAAAGAAAGTTTCAGTCTTACCTATTCTATAACCCCCTTTAGGTACTGTTGTACAGCCTTAGATGTATGTATATATCTAAAGCTTCAGTACAACCAGTTCTATAACCTTCTTTTTTGGAATAGTGTTTGGAAGCTTCAGATATAACTCATCAATCATTTCTCCCTTCTTTAGTGTTTAGAGGCCTCGGTGTTACAACCTTCAGCTTCTGTCTACCCCATCATTAAACCTTCTATTGGATATAGTGTTGTAGCCTCGGCAGTAAATTTACACATTGTAGCTTCTTTTCAATATCTTTTTAATCCTCTCTTTGGTATTGTCTTGTATCACAAATGGTACCTTTATATCTATTAGCTAAGTTACATCTATTCTATGACCCTCTCTTGGGTTATATGTTGCAACCTCAGATGCACATTAACATCATGAAGCTTCTGTCCTACTATTCTATAACCCTTTCTTTGGTAGTGTTTAGTAACCAGAGATGCACATTAACACCATTTAGCTTCTTCACATCTCTTCTATAACCCTCTATTGGGTGGTATTTTGTTACCCAAGGTGTGCGTTAACACCCTTTTAAGGCTTTAGATTCTGACAAATCTCCTCTATAACCCTCTCGTGGGTAGTATTTTGTAACCTCATATGTATCTTAACACCCTACAATCTTTAACCCTCTTTTAGGAAGGGTTTTGAAAAAAGTAGCTATTAAATCCGATTCAGTCCATAAGGAAAGACCACTGGTTAAGCCTACGATAATTGTGGGATAAGATGGCTGTAAAATGGCTATAAACTATCTGATTTAGGTCCGTACCTAGTAATTAGTAAAACCGATGCCCGACTAACTAAACATGTGTTCAAGTCCAAAATAGAGAATATTCAAGATTGGTTTGAGGAAGGTGATGTGATACTTATCGATATGGGCTTTAGAGATGTTTGATCTTTTGGAAAAGTGTGGTATCAAGGCTCATATGCCAGGATTCGTATGGAAAATAGAAGTGGAGGCAATGATCAGGAATCGATACAATTGACCCACAGCTCCCATCAGAGACACCGAAGGGATAGAAACACAAACTTGAAACAACAGACCCTAATGGAAGCATCAACAGCGGAAAGCCAAAAGGACCGTTACTTTCCCACAAAATGGCCAATAGGCTATCCAAAATAAAATAATATAGCGACACAAACACCCAAAGACCAACCGTAACAAAAATAAAACGCGACAGAAGAACCGCCTTGGAACGGTCAGCGGAAACAAATTCCAATGGGGGGGGGGGGGGAGGCTTAAATTGATTTTACGTGGCCACAATCCTCGCCCTTACTTCCGTCGCGATTTAGACAAATACTTTGTTGAGTCCACAGGAAGGCCTTCTAACTCATCAGTGCAACATCTCCGTGAACACAAATAATCAAACAACCACAGAGATGAAACAACGATGAGAACTCGACAGCAAGAAACCACTGAAACGCTGGAGCAAAAGAAAACCAACATTTAGACTCCGATCACGAAAATGCTATCAACTGTGGAAGCGCATTTGTTTGTTTGTTTGATTTGAGGTTTAACGTCCCCGTCAACACTGTAAAGGTCATTATTGAGACGTTGCTTCCAATTTTGTGGGACTTTTACCCAACATTGAGATGAAATGACATCTCCAGCCCTGTCGCCCAATGAAACCCAAAGGGTTTATTAGCATGGGCGGTCCGCCTCGCACTGCGGTTCCTGGACAGGCTTAGATCCTCTAAACGGTTAACCGGTACTAGTGTGCGGGCCGGATTCAGCTTTGCGTGGAAGCATCATGCAGCCCATATATTTCTTCAAGCCCCTATGGGCGGTGGCCAACTGTGGAAGCCAATGAAACATGGTTGGTCAGCAATGTTTTATATACCAATGATTACATAAGCATGCACAGCGTATGTTTGGGACAGCTGTACATATACATATTGTCATGAAGGAGCGGGCGATGACCTTGACCAGACTTTTCTTGGACTGGCTTGAAACTTCTAGCCACCCATCATTTTGCAAACCAATGGTAGACTGCACTACTTGAATTAAAGGTAGGGATGAATCATCACGAAAACACGCCTATATAATTTTGACCGCCTTGAACCCAACTTTTATATAGTAAAACTGGGGTTTGTGAGGGTAACCCTTATTTTTCTTATTTTTTGCTCTAAAATATAGATTGTGGATACTCGTTAGAACCGCCTCGTCGCGGCGGTATTAACGAGTACCCAAAACCTATATTTTGAGCAGAAATAAGAAAAATATCACAATTTTTCATCTTAGAATTTTCCTTTTTCGGGTGAAAAAAATTACAATGCATTTGTATAGGCGTGTTTTCGTAATGTTTTCCATGGAAAGCTGTGCTGGACCTGAGACCCAAACTCTCCCTCACTTTGTTTCGAGTTGAACTCGCATTCATTTGAGGGTTCAATTGGACTACCGGGCCCGGCTCATGTGAAATCTACATGACAGGACATCTGTTAAATAAATCTCGTGCATGGTTTTGATGTATTGGTAAGGTGGTTGAATAGTTACTGGGTTTACAATCTGATTACCCCGACCATTTGGAATTCTGTGTTCACCGAACCATTAAATGTTGCTCAATGCATCCAGTTCCACACTGCTAAAAATTGTACTGATAAAAAAGATACTGTTATCAAGGAATCATCATTGGATTCCTCCCATATTACCAGAAACTTTAAAAATTTAATGAGTGAGGTTTAGAATAAATAAAAATATCTTGGCTTCTGGAAAATGCAGTTAATCTCTCTAAGTTGCAATATTGTTTTGAAAAATGTTTCTAAACACTTCAGTCTACCTAAGAACAAATTGCAGTGAAAGAGCACGCAGGTAATAACCAGAGTTCACTTCCAAAATACACTACCGTGCCATGCTAAGTTACCCCACCCACTTTTAAAGGCCTGTAGCTCGAAAAAAAACCTTGCTCGCGCGCAACCAGAGGTATGCCATAATAAAGTACACATGTTAGGCTGTTTACCTGCAAAAATAAAAAGATTTAGTACAAGGCCAGTATACTCCCGAATAGGCACCCCCTTTGTTTCATGATCCAGCAAGGAGTCCAAAAGGCTAAGACGGAATGACAAATAGTGTAGGCCCTGATCAGACTTCTCCTTCAGGACAGTCTGATCTAGGTTTGCACTGTTTGCTTAGACCGATCTGTCTCAATCTTTGGATTATTACGTGTATTTACACTTTGGTTAGGGTTTTTGGTGAATGTGTGCATCTTACATCACCTCGGCATCCAATTGATATGGTCTTCATTACGTAAACACGCCTATACAAATACACTATCAATTTTTCAGCCAAAAAATGGAAATTTTAAGATGAAAAATTGTGATTTTTTTTCTTATTTCTGCTCAAAACATAGATTGTGGGGACTCGATAGAACCGCCTCGACAGTCGGTTCTATCGAGTACCCACAATTTATGCTTTTAAGCAGATATAAGGAACATACTGTTTACCCCTATAGGCCCTAGTTTTACTATATAAAAGTGGGGTTTAAGGGGGTCAAATTTATATAGGTGTGTTTTCGTGATGTACAATTGGGCAAGGTCCTGCTTTTCGTCTAGCAGGCAAGGATAAAGGGATTTTTTTTTTATTTCTTTTTGTTTCTTCTCTCTCATTCATCATGCCCCCAACTTCGAAGAAGTTGTGGGGGCATATTGGTTTTGCCCTGTTCGTCCGTCCTTCCGTCCGTCCCGCTTTTTACTGCATAGCATAACTTAAGAACTATGGGTGCTAGGTTTTTGAAATTTCATATATGGATTCCTTGTGAAAAAAATAATTGACCCGTGTTTCTTTTCTCGTCAGGATTTTGCCCCTTTCTTGAGTTTTGCCCCTTTGCAAAAACATACTTTGAAATATTGTAAGCAAGATATCTCAAAAACTGTTCGAGCTTTTGCCCTGAAACTTTACAGACTGATGAGTAGATGAACTGATTAACTTTTGAAAAAAAATCCGAAATTTTTTTCTTGAGTTATGGCCCTTTATTTTTTTTTGCGTTTTAAGCTTGTAAGCAAGATAATTAAAAAACTGTTTGAGCTATTACCCTGAAACTTTACAGAATGGTTGGGGATGATGAGAAGATGAACCGATTAACTTTTAACTAAAATCCTTTTTTTTTTCTTTAGTTATGCCCCTTTGAAATTTTGCGCGTTTTAAGCTTTTAAGCAAGATATCTCAAAAACTGTTTGAGCTATAGCCCTGAAATTTTACAGGCTGGCTCAGGATAATGAGTAGATGAACTGATTAACTTTTGAAAAAAAATCCGAAATGTTTTTCTTCAGTTATGGCCCTTTGAATGTTTTTGCGTTTTAAGCTTGTAAGCAAGATAACTAAAAAAATGTTTGAGCTATTTTCCTGATACTTTACAGAATGGTTGAGGATGATGCGTAACTTTTGACAAAAAATCCAATTTTTTTTTCTTGAGTTATGCCCATTTGAAATTTTGCGCGTTTTAAGCTTGTAAGCAAGATGTCTCAAAAACTGTTTGAGCTGAAACTTTACAGGCTGGCTCAAGATGATGAGTAGATGAACTGATGAACTTTTGAAAAAAATCCGAAATTTTTTTCTTCAGTTATGGCCCTTAGAATATTTTTGTGTTTTAATCTTGTAAGCAAGATAACTCAAAAACAGGTTGTGCTATGGCCCTGAAACTTGACAGAATGGTTGGGGATGATGAGAAGATGAACTGATTAACTTTTGACTAAAATCCAATATTGTTTCTAGAGTTATGCCCCTTTGAAATTTTGCGCATTTGAAGCTTGTAAGCAAGATACCTCAAAACCAGTACGAGCTATTCCCCTGAAACTTTACAGGCTGGTTCAGGATGATGAGTAGATGAACTGATTAATTTTTGAAAAAAATCTGAAATTTTTATGAAACTTCGAAGAAGTTGTGGGGGCATATTGGTAGGGGTGTAACGATGCATCGATCGGTGCATCGCGATAGAGACTGCCTCGATAGCAATGCATCGATAGTACTTTGGACTATCGATAGCTATCGCCGATAGTTCATTCAACTATCGATAGTTTCGATTGTTTTTGTTTTTTCTTGAATATACTTTGAAAATATACCTGCACTGTTGTGTAATGGCGCAAGTATTTTTGCTTAGGATATCCATTCTGCTGTAATCAGGACAGACTGATAAGCCTTCACATATGTGCATGATGATCTGAGTCTTCGCTGGTCGCACATGTGTATCATAGTTTTTTGCCGTGTGGTGAATTTCTCGCGGCGATGAATTTCCCGCCGTCAATTTTGCACGTGCAGTTGAGGCAGTCAGAAATTTTCCCGCTTTTTTCAATAACAAAACGTCAATGATAGTTTGCTCACGCGTTTGTTGCATGCAACTTTTTTAAAACCTGACAGTGAAACCTGTGCGACAAATGAAGGCTCAGATCAGCCTGCGCAGTCATATATAAATGTTTGCTGTTTGTATTAGCCTTGCGTAGTATGACTTCTGGGACAAACGCCATTTCCCTGTTCAATTTCGAAGACATTTTGCAAGATGCACAAGCTGATTTTTTCTATGCAGAAATGTTTGTTTTTGCTGTGTGCTGACTCATTTACATAGGTAAATGTATAATAAACGACGGTATAATGCAGTTTAACTTGTTGTATATGTGACTCTTTTTGCGTATTAGGACAAGCCTGTTAAACTGCCCTTTTTCGGTCTCATTAGAAATGTTTCTCGAAAAATGCACAGAATGTGCATGCGAGTACATGATAGACTCAGATTAGTCGGTAAGTGTGCACAAATGCATCAATGATGATGTCATCAGTCGGCTGGCCGGACCGATTGGGATTGAATTCTTGGGGGAATATTTAAGCAGACAAAGTTTTATTTTCCTGTCGCCATTCTTTAGGAGAAAAAAAAACGTGAAATACGAGGCCTTAGGTCTCTGTCTATCAAGTACTTTCTTAAGGTGATTCTAGACGTTTTGATGGTGGACACTGGACAACCTGGGACAAATTGGCGTTTTTATTTTTGTGGGAATTGATTATTTTATTTTTGGTTGTCTTTGTATTATAATAGAGGGATATTCCAGAAAAAAAATAACAGGTCAAAACGGCCAAATTTCATTACATTAAAACTTTGTATTATTATTGCTGCTTGTCTTAGCTGTCTGGTGTGCAAGGACTAAATGTCTACAGTCAGAGAGCCCTGGTCGAGCCCTGTACATATTGCTAAATGAAAACACAGACTTGATCATTGCTTTACTTCTATTTTGATAGTCTAGCTTTTGATGCTAACTTCAAATAAAAAATGCGTAAATTCAAGTTTTAATGCATTTTGTTAGATTCATGTCGCCCTTAAAGAAGTGCTAAAATAGCGTGATGTGATTACGTAATACTATGTAATAATTAATCGGTGTGCATCATTAACTGAATCCACAGATTAATTTAACACAGGCGGCAAACATCAAACAATCGAAGAACGATCAGCATGTGTCAGTTTCCACAAGCAGAAAATCTCAAAGTAGAAGTAAAACAAAGATCAGGAATTGATACAATTAACTTACTCCATCCATAAAAGACACCAAAGGGAAAGAAATACAAACATTAAGCGACCAGACCATAATGGAAACCTAAACAAAGGAAGGCCATATGGACAGTTACTTTCCCACAAAATGGCCATATGGCCATCCAAAATTAAAAGACACAAGTGATACACACAGTAAGTAACAAACAACAACATAAATAAATCGCCACAGAAGAGCCGCCTTGGAACGGTCAGTGGAAGATTTCCACTGGGGGGCTTAAATCGATTTTACGTGGCCAACACTGCAAAGGTATTAAAGCTATGATAACCATCACTTACAGGCATATATACTGGAAGCAGCAAACAATTTTAGGCGGTGGTGGGGATATATAAAGAGCCGTCTCCCCATGATGTTTTTTTTTCTTGAATAGCCCCGAGGGAATTAATGCTGATATTGAAACACACAAGTTACATACAGTTTTAGGCCATTGCAATTTTCCTAACTCGTTCTGTCACTCTTAGCCATTTTATGTGAGTGATAGAACATCTATGAATCATTTATAAGTGTACCCGATAGTATCACGATAGTATCGTGATAGTATGCCGCGATAGTGATAGTATCGTGATAGTAGTTTCCACGATAGCAATACTATCACGATAGTCAAAATTGGCCTCGATAGTCAGCCCTACATATTGGTTTTGCCCTGTTCGTCCGTCCTTCCGATCTTCTGTCCGTCCTGCTTTTTTACTGAATATCATAACTTAAGAACCATGGGTGCCAGGTTTTTGAAATTTCATATATGGATTCCTAATGAAAAAATAATTGACCCGTTTTTTTCTTCTCGTCATGATTATGCCCCTTTCTTGAGTTATGCCCCTTTGCAAAAACATACTTTGAAATATTGTAAGCAAGATATCTCAAAAACTATTTGAGCTTTTGTCCTGAAACTTTACAGACTGGTTTGGGATGATGAGTAGATGAACTGATTCACTTTTGAAAAAAATCCGAAATTTTTTTCTTGAGTTATGGCCCTTTGATTTTTTTTTGCGTTTTAAACTTGTAAGCAAGATTACCCCAAAACTGTTCGAGCTATTACCCTGAAACTTTATAGAATGGTTGGGGATGATGAGAAGATAAACTGGTTAACGTTTGACAAAATTCCAATTTGTTTTTCCTGAGTTATGCCCCTTTGAAATTTTGCGTGTTTTAAGATTGTAAGCAGATATCTCAAAAACTTTTTGAGCTTTTGCCCGGAAACTTTACAGACTGCTTTGGGATGATGAGTAGATGAACTGATTAACTTTAGAAAAAAAATCCGAAATTTTTCTTTTGAGTTATGGCCCTTTGATTTTTTTTGCGTTTTAAGCTTGTAAGCAACATAACTAAAAAACTGTTTATGCTATTGCCCTCAACGTTTACAGAGTGGTTGGGGATGATGAGAAGATGAACTGATTAACTTTTGACAAAAATCCATTTTTTTTCTTCAGTTATGGCCCTTTGATTTTTATTTTTTTAAGCTTGTAAGCAAGATAACTCAAAAACTGTTTGAGCTATTGTCCTGAAACTTTACAGAATGGTTGGGGGTGATAAGAAGATGAGATGAACTGATTAACCTTTGACAAAAAAACAATTTTTTTCTTGAGTTATGCCCCTTCAAAATGTTGCGTGTTTGAAGCTTGTAAGCAAGATATATCAAAAACTGTACGAGCTATTGCCCTGAATCTATACAAGCTGGTTCAGGATGATGAGTAGATGAACTGATTAACTTTTGAAAAAAATCCGAAACTTTTTTCTTCAGTTATGGCCCTTTGAAATTTTTTGTGGTTCAAGCGTGTAAGCAAGATAACTAAAAAACTGTTTGAGCTATTGCCCTGAAACGTCACAGAATGGTTAGGGATGATGAGAAGATGAACTGATTAACTTTCGACAAAAATCCATTTATTTTCTCGTCAAGATTATGCCCCTTTCTTGAGTTATGCCTCTTTGCAAAAAATACTTTGAAATATTGTAAGCAAGATATCTCAAAAACTGTTTTGAGCTTTTGCCCTGAAACTTTACAGGCTGGTTTGGGATGATGAGTAGTTGAACTGATTAACTTTTGAAAAAGATCCGATTTTTTTTCTTGAGTTATGGCCCTTTGATTTTTTTTTGCGTTTTAAGCTTGTATGCAAGATAACTAAAAAACTGTTTGAGCTATTGCCCTGAAATTTTACAGAATGGTTGGGGATGAAGATTAGATAAACTGATTAACTTTTGACAAAAATCCATTTTTTTTTCTTGAGTTATGCCCTTTGAAATTTTTGCACGTTTGAAGCTTGTAAGCAAGAAATCTCAAAAACTATTTGAGCTATAGCCCTGAAACTTTTACAGGCTGGTTCAAAATGATGAGTAGATGAACTAATTAACTTTTGAAAAAAAAAATCCGATTTTTTTTCTTCAGTTACGGCCCTTTGAAATTTTTGTTTTTTAAGCTTGTAAGCAAGATAACTAAAAAACTGTTTGAGAAATAGCCCCAAAACTTTACAGAATGGTTGGGGATGATGAGAAGATGAACTGATTAACTTCTGGCAAAAATCCAACTTTTTTTTCTTGAGTTATGCCCCGGCCTTTGAAATTTTGCGCGTTTTAAGTTTGTAACAAGATATCTCAACAGGTGTTTGAGCTATTGCCCTGAAACTTTACAGGCTGGTTCAGGATGATGAGTAGATGAACTGATTAACTTTTGAGAAAAATCCGAAGGTTTATGCCCCTGTCTTGAGTTATGCCCCTTTGCAAAATACTTTGAAATCTTGTAAGCAAGATATCTCAAAAACTGTTCGAGCTTTAGCCCTGAAACTTTACAGACTGGTTTGGGATGATGAGTAGATGAACTGATTAACTTTTGAAAAAAAAATCCGATTTTTTTTTCTTGAGTTATGGCCATTTGAATTTGTTTGCGTTTGAAGCTTGTAGGCAAGATAACTAAAAAACTGTTTGAGCTATTGCCCTGAAACTTTACAGAATGATTGAGAATGATGAGAGGATGAACTGATTAACTTTTGACAATAATCCTTTTTTTTTTTTTTGAGTTATGCCCCTTTGAAATTTTGCGCGTTTTAAGCTTGTAAGCAAGACATCTCAAAACCTGTTCGAGCTATAGTCCTGACACTTTACAGGCTGGTCCAGGATGATGAGTAGATGAACTGACTAACTTTTGAAAAAAAATCCGAAATTTTTTTCTTCAGTTATGGCCCTTTGAAATTTTTGTGTTTTAAGCTTGTAAGCAAGATAACTCAAAAACTGTTTGAGCTATTGCCCTGAAACTTTACAGAATGATTGAGAATGATAAGAGGATGAAATGATTAACTTTTGACAATAATCCTTTTTTTTTTGAGTTATGCCCCTTTGAAATTTTGCGCGTTTTAAGCTTGTACGCAAGACATCTCAAAACCTGTTCGAGCTATAGTCCTGACACTTTACAGGCTGGTCCAGGATGATGAGTAGATGAACTGACTAACTTTTGAAAAAAAATCCGAAATTTTTTTCTTCAGTTATGGCCCTTTGAAATTTTTGTGTTTTAAGCTTGTAAGCAAGATAACTCAAAAACTGTTTGAGCTATTGCCCTGAAACTTTACAGAAAGGTTGAGGATGATGAGAAGATGAACTGATTAAGTTTCGACAAAAAATCCATTTTTTTTTCTTGAGTTATGCCCCTTTGAAATTTTGCGCATTTTAAGCTTGTAAGCAAGATATCTAAAAAAAACTGTTTGAGCTATTGCCCTTAAACTTTACACGCTGGTTCAGGATGAACTGATTAAGTGAATTTTAAATCATCTGCATTTTTGGGGAACTTAATGCATGCTTGCTTAAGACAGGTTGCTCGCTTAATAGAGGTGGACACTAACACCGGTTTGACTGTATCTCTAAAACTGTATGAGCAGTTGTCCTTTAACTTAAAACACTGGTATGGGGTGATAAATAAATGACCTGATTAACTTAAGTTTTTCTTGAGTTATGTTCCTTCTAAGATTTCAGCAGTGCAGCCAAATAATAAAAAAAATATCTCAATTACTGTTAGGGACAAGCAGTGTTAGGGTCAAGCAGTTTTAGGGTCAAGCAGTTGGGGGCATTGTGTTTCATAAACACTGGCTCTAGTTTTCCTCTTTCTTCTCTATCCATGTCTTTTATCTCCTTTACTATCTCTTCTATCACTTCTCTCTCTCTCTCTCTCTCTCTCTCTCTCTCTCTCTCTCTCTCTCTCTCTCTCTCTCTCCGCCCCGTCTCATTCATTTTCCTCTTTCTTCCCTATCCATGTCTTTTATCTCCTTTACTATCTCTTCTATCACTTCTCTCTCTCTCTCTCCCTCTCTCTCTCTCTCTCTCTCTCTCTCTCTCTCTCTCTCTGCCCCGTCTATGGGAGACGACACACAATGACCTACAAGTGTTGATGTGTCGTTAAACTCAATGTCCTTATCATCATTACCGCTTTGTTAAATTTACAGCCATACAGGTCTAGCACATCTTAAAAGAGCATTGACAATCGGTATAGACCAAGATCTGCGGCATCAGATAATAATCAACATTCTTTGGTGAAATGCAGTATTTTCTATGACTTACAACAACATCACAAACGGAGAAATCACGTGAACAAGTCCGTGAAATGAAGACCCCCCTAAACCCCACTTTATATAGAGAAAACTGGGGTTTACGGGGGTATTCATTATTTTTCTTATTTCTGCTTCAAGACATAGGTTGTGTGTACTCGTTGGAACCGCCTCAATGAGGCGGTTCTAACGAGCACACACAACCTATGTTATGAGCATTTATAAGAAAAATATCAAGGGTTTTCATCAGAAAAGTAGCTATTATGGAGATGTGAAAATGCACTATGTTGCACGGGTGTGTTATCGTAATGAAAAGAAAAAAAACACCTTATATTGGGCTGGGCCTCACAAAAGCTACTAAGTGAATGGATGCGGGAGAGGAAACCCCTTCAAAAGTATTTTTGTCTCCCATATCAATAGCGCTCAACTTTTAAAGGAACTAATTAGCTCCTCTTTTCTTTAATATTAGACCCCTTTTCCGTGGGTCAGTGTAAAGAAAAGCGAACATGAAGGCCCCGAAACTGATGACGTGTATCCATTCCACATAAGCGGAAGATAATGCTGTATATGTGTTCAATGAACAACTGTGATGATCGCTCCTTTCATTTTTACTCTTTAACCCCAGAGCTCCTGATCATTACGAAAACAAGCCTATACCAATACATTGTAACCATTATCGCCGAAAAATGAAAATTTTAAGATTAAAAATTGTGATATTTTTCTTATTTCTGCTCAAAATATAGAGTGTGGGTACTCGTTAGAACCGCCTCATCGAGGCGGTTCTAACGAGTACCCACACTCTATATTTTAGAGCAGAAATAAGAAATTTAGAGCAGAAATAAGAAAAGTAAGGTTTACCCCTGTAAATCCCAGTTTCACTATATAAAAGTGGGGTTCGAGGGGGTCAAAATTATATAGCCGTGTTTTCGTGCTGTTGTGCTATGTTTGATTTTTTTGTAATTGTGAATGTGTGGTTAAGTCAGTATCATTAAAATATGTCAAGCATTGTTGATAACGATGTAGAAGACACCTTCAACGGTTATCCTGCTGAATAAATTTAATTTTACCACACGCGTTTCTGACTGACTTCCAATCAAATTACTTGACCTAATTCATTCATGTGAATTCACCAACCGAATAATAAACAGTAGAGATCTCAATCAGATAGCTTCTGAAAGCCATCTGATCTGGATCTTCACTATTTGTCAAGTTAGAACATATTCTTGCAGGACAAAGGTTAAAAGGGCATTTATTTAGTGAACCTGGGGAGCATGTTTTCTTTTATAAGCAAGCACATCATCACGAAAACACACCTGTCATTTTGAACCCCTTAAACATCACTGGCATGTGGTAAAACGGGGGTTACAGGGGGTATACATCATTTTTCTTATTTCTGCTGAAAAATATAGGTTGTGGGTACTCGCTAGAACTGCCTCACGAGTACCCACGATCTACGAGGCAGATCTGACGAGTGGTTTGAGCTGAAATATTTTTGTCTGAAAACTTTCATATTCTTTGGTCGTATAATTTTCTATGCATTTGTATAGGCTGGATTACGTGGCATGAAGTAAATAGAGAACCCATCAGTTGACTCCTTTAACAGTTCTTATGTTCCTGTTAAAACAAATTATAGGTGCCTGTGTCTTTATCAATACCTACGGACACCTGCCCAGTGGGACCTGGAGAAATAGATTAGGCTGCATGGTGTTTCCATGCAGAGCTGAAAACAACCGCACACGAGTACTGGTAAGCCGCTTAGAAGGTCTCAGCCTGCCCAAGCAAAGTGGTGCGAAACGGACCGTCCGTATTTATAAACCCTATTGGTTGCCTTGGGCGTCAGCGCGTGAGAAGTCATTTCATCTCAATGTCGGGTAAATGTCCCATAAAATTGGAGCATCATCTCCAAAACTAGTGACCTATACAGTGTTGACTGGGACGTTAAACGTCAAATCAATCAATCAAACAAACACACAAACGGACGACATTCTTAAAATATTTTTTAAAAATAATATACACCGGCCCCGATAGCTCAGTGGTAAAGCGTCCACTTCGGGATCGGGAGGTCGCGGGTTCGATACCCGGCCACGCCATACCAAAAGGCGTGAAAAATGGTACTAGGTGCTGCCTTGACTGACGCTCGCTTTATCGGGTTAGTCCTAGATAAATGGGGAACAACTTCGTTTCATTTATCAGGTTAGTCCTAGATAAATGAAACAAAGTTGTCCCCCCCCCCTTTGTTTGTTCGTGGGCTACGAGATCTGCTTAGCGCTGTAATGAATGCATTTGTTTTCCATCTTTTCTACAGTTTCGCTTTGCAGACAAGTGGGATAAACTGCTTTTAATTATTGGTACCCTCGCTTCAGTAGTCTCCGGTCTTGCCATTCCAGCCAACTTGCTTGTATACGGACGTGTGGCCACGGGGTTCATATACTACACAATACTGCAGGACAGGTACGTAAACAGATAGATACCAAAATCAGTATGATGGTGGTAGTTGATGTAGACACATTGTACGCTCTCAGTTAACTGTCAAACCACCATTATGACCACCTTTGGACCTGTTCAAAATGGTCTGTAAGACCACTTTAGTGGTCTCTAAGACCACTTTTGAACAGTCCCAAATGTGGTGTCTTAATAGTGTGGACACTTGGTAAAGGAAACGCAAATAAAGGACAATTGAAACTTTCTAAATATCCATCTCTTTTCATGAAAACATGTCCGTAAGAAATAATGGCGTCCAACATGGAGTCAGAAAATGATAAATATTAGGTAAAAAATTATAATATCTTAATTATTTCTGCTTTCAACATAAATTGTGGGTGCTCGTTAGAACCGCCTCAATGAGGCGGTTCTAACGAGTACCCACAGTCAATGTTTTTGAGCGAAAATAAGGCATATAATGTATACCCACGTAAACCCCACTTTTATCTATATAAAGGCGGGTTTAGGGGGTTATTCGTGTCACGGACTTGTTATCATGATGTAAAAGCTTTGTTTGTCGCAATAAAAGCTCTACAGAGCTAATGTTATTTGTTTCGGATATGCGACGTTAAATAAAGCTTCTTTATCTTTATCTAATGCATTAATAGTCTTAATTTACCGGTACTTCACTGTACGTAATAAAGAGATCAGCTCTAGCAGTGATTTGTTGAATAATAAATCACAGTTTATAGTTCATTTATAGAGGAGTCAGTTCAAGAGCGCGTAGCGCCTGTAATTTACAACTGACCATATGGTAATTTTTTTTTTTTTTGGTTTGGGTTTTACGGCCCTTTCAAGACTATTTCACTCATATCGAGTCGATCGTTAATCAGAGGTGGGCGAAAACCGGAGTACCCGGAGAAAAACCACCTGACCTTCCGTTGCAGAACTTGGCGTCTCACGCATGGCCCGAGCGAGGCTCGAACCTACGGCGGTGAGAGACCTAATGACTAAGAGTCAGCGCTCTTATCCACTAGGCCACGGAGGCCCGTTTCCACATGGTAATAAAATATAATCCGTGAGCCTTAGACAATATTATAGAGGCCACCTTCAGCGAGCCCCAAAAATGTCGAGGCAAACCGATTATAAATTATTAAAACACTAATCATGTATTTAGTTTATTAGTTTATATCGCAATTACCAAAAAAAACAAAAAATAAATAAAAAAGGGGATCTGCCGTCGAGCAAAAAAAAAAAAATCACTAAGACAGAAGGCTGTTTAAACATCATTCAATGCCTCGTACACTTAGCATTATGTGACGTCAAAGAGCCCAACGTTTCTGATGTCTTCGCGCCACACATACGGCAGACACAAAATGGTCGTTCGAATAGAAGTTTCTTAGCACTTCACATTCTGTCTAGTATAGGAATCTGCAAATGGACAATTTATTTTAGCCTTAGAAAATATTTTCTAGGTTCAGACGCAGCCGCAGTAGCATTGCGCAATTACATGCCATGACGATAACACACCCGTGCGCCACTGTGCATTTTTTCACATCTCCAAAATGTGATGTTTTTCTTATAAATACTGCAAACATAGGTTATGGGTGCTCGTTAGAACCGCCTCATCCTATGTCTTGGAACAAAAATAAGAAAAATAATGTATACTCCCCGTAAACCCCAGTTTTTCCTATATAAAGTGGGGTATAGGGGGTCTCCATTTTACGGACTTGTTGAATTTTTAAAATATTTCAGGGCCACGGATGAGGCCTAATTGGCCGAAACTAGCTAGTCTGGCCCAGAAAACATGTACACTTCATATTTTCCTGTTCTATGGTGTATTCCTAGCTTCCAAAGGATAACCCTTTCTAGAACATATTTATCGTCACAACAGCTGGTGTCTAGGAATGTGTGGCGGCCGTAAAAAGTCTCCCTGTCCTACATCATAGTGTAGTTTATATTTTCTTGTCCTTTGGGATCATTGATTTCATTGTTGAATTTGGAAAATATTTGAGGGTCACTGATAAGGCCTAGTTGGCCGAAATTAGCTAGTCTGGCCCAGAAAACATGTACAGTTCATATTTTCCAGTTCTATGGTGTATTCCATGCTTCCAAAGGATAACCCTTTCTAGAACATATTGTTAACGTGATGTATTCCCACTGAACATTCAAACCAGAAAGCCGAAAACTAAAGCATCTTGGCGAAATTACTGAAAATTTTCTTCAATACATATAGCAAATATAATAACTTACCGGTTTTGGGTCGATTGGTTTACCAATTGACCCAAAGGTATAAAGCAAAGAACTGAAATCGTGCTGTTGGCCACTTGTCCACCTTTGGGGAACCAAGATTACGGTTATTAATAGTCCTGTTCTATTTTACGATGGTAGGTCAGTTGGTTTAACAAAAGCGCTATACGAAATCCAATAATACGCTGTTTATAGACGGCACTAATTTTAGCCTCCTTCAGCATCGATTATTTGACAGGCGAAACCAGATTTCACGAATTTGAGGTTTAAACTTCAGTCATGGTCACAACGAAACCACTTTTGCAAATGGTGAAGACTGTTCAGACGCCTCGTTCTGCGATGTCAGATCTGGACCTACACTGTTTGCCAGTATCCCCTTCCGTGGGTCACCGGTCCATTTTTTATGTGTTTTTTACGTTCCTTACAAAACTATTTCACGCATCAATGTGGAAAAAAAGTCAATCACTAAAGGTGATGAATGACCCCGCCAAATGCTTCTTGCTTAACCTATGGAGTAGACAGGCACACCTTCTAACTAAACTAGATGCATGTTTAAGTCGTTCAAGGGGACACTGATTCCGGAAATAAGCGGCTGGATCAGAATAATGATTCCTTTAGGCACTTGTTCAATGCATGTCTGAACTGTGTTGCAATTTTCAATGTCCTGCACCAAACACTTTAGGAGTTAGGAGACACGAACAGTACTATGCTACTCATAAGGCCAAAATGGTTTAAGTCGTTCAAGGGGACATACTTCTGTAATAAGGGGGTGGATCACAATCATGTTCCTTTAGGCACATATTCAATGCTTGTCTGAACGGCGTTGCCGGTTCAGTGTCCTGAATCAGATACTTAAGATGGAGTTGCGGAGACACGAACAGTACTATTTAACCTCATATACTAGAAAAATGTTTATGTCGCACAAGGGGATAAGTGATTGTATCAGAATTCTGTTTCCTAAGTGCACATGTGCATTGCATGTCTGAACTGTGTTGGAAGTAACAATGTCCTGCATCAAATACTGTAGGAGGAGTTGTAGAGATACGAACAGTTCTAGTTAACCTCATCTGCTACATATGGCCAAATGTTTAATTAAGTCGTTCAAGGGGCATAATTCTGCAATAAGGGGCTTCATATTGTCTGTGTTGCAAATTTCATTGCCCTATAGGACGAGTTGCAGAGACAAGAACAGTACTACAATGCTTGACGTACAGACTTACGTACGTACGTACGGACAACTATATGCCCCTCCTCACTTCTTGGAGGGGGCATAAAAACAGAGCACCCGGAGAAGGAAAAACATCTGACCTTCCTTTGCAGAACTTGGCATGCTCACCTGTGGCCAGCGCGGTGAGAGACCTAATGATGAAGAGTCAGCGCTCTTACCCACTAGGCCACAGAGACCTAAACAAAATGGGCTAATTCAGCTGTTGGTTTCACATCTACCAAATGATCCTAAGTGTTTGGCTATGCAGGTCTAGGCCCCGGTCTAGGCAATCATTGCACGTCCAGATAAGTCAGAATTTGATAAACAGTTTCGACCCAGATAGACGCCACAGAAAACGGCATTTGATCACGATCTACATACTGGTATTTCAGGGTTAAATCGCAGTTCAGGACTGTCGACAAATCAGTGCTGTCACTACAACCCTTAAGGTGCGACTGTTTATGTCGTCTGCTTTATATACTTTTCAAACTTTTAACACCTATTTTTGCATTTAGGCAAACAGTGTGGGTGCTGATCAAACTGCTCATAGTGGAGCTGATCGATCCGGGCCCACATTGTTTGCAACAATGGCAGTAGACAACAAAGCAGACGAGAATTGTTGTGATTGGCATCTTAAGCGTCTATTGTATGTAGACGAAATCAACCGAAGCCCGCTGAAGGATCTCAGCGGGTGCATATCGGAAACTATTCAACATTCTGAGCTTTATATAGATAGTTGGATTCTGGTCAGCAAATTAGAAGCCTCCGTGGTGTAGTGGTTACGCTACTCGCCTTGTAAACCAGGGATCGCAGGATCGATCCCGGGCTTCTCCAGACTTTTGGATGAGTCTTTAATCCGCGGTCCCGTCTCCGTATGACCATAGCTGTTGGTTGGACGAAATACTCAGACACTCACTCACAGCAGCAAAACAAGCGTTAGGACATACATTTAAAAAGGCAGCTAAGTGGTCAAAATGTTTTAACATGAAAAAAAAAAAAAAAAAAACTTTCCAGCAAAGCTTGTTTTGCATTTTCGCTTGAGCACTGTCAATGGAATATTGTAAATGCAGTAAGATGAATCTGTTGTGTTGCTCCTATTTAGTACATACATGTATACAGAAGGGCACACGATGAAGCTGAAAATATTTTGGGCTAGGTCAAGAAAGTAACAAAATAAATCCATATTAAATAAAGATAAATAAACCGGAGAGCCTCCAAAATGCTATCAGTGGAACAACGGCTCCTGGTTGGTGAATTAGCAAACCGAGATTAGATACATAAACAGACGCCACATAAGGCAACATAACACGGCGTCTGACCAAACCTACATTCAAAATGCTGGAATTTAAGTTTTGGACGAAAAATCTAATTTCAGGACTATTTTCTCAGCCTACAATCAGAGACAGTCGACCCATCAGTACTTTCCGTGCTTTGATTTTTCTTGGTATTAAGTATTGTATTTTATTGTCTACACTGGCAAACCTGAAAATAGGGTCATCCGGTTGTAATATAGGTCAACAGAAGGTATTATGGGCCACTACCGATTATACCCATTTGCGATAAGAACACATTGATCTGATCCTTACGACTTTGCCAGGACAGTTTGAAGATATTCAGACCCCAGATAAACTAAGTGATCACAATATTGTCTCCGGATATTTAGGAATTCAAATTCGACCAATAAAGAAACCTCGGAGGAAGGTGTACTCGTATCAAAAAGGTGACTATGAAACTATGAGGAAGGATGCACTCAGATTTGCATAGGAGAAATACTATAATGGTCATTCAGAAGTTCGGTATGTCCAGGTTGGTTGGTTGATTTAAGGATTAACGTCCCTGTCAACACAGTATAGGTCATTTTGGAGACGTTGCTTTCAATTTTGAGGGACTTTTACCCGACACTGAGATGAAATGACATCTCAAGCCCTTTCCCCTATGAAACCAATAAGGCTTATATGCATGGACGGTTCGACTCGCACCACTTTGCCTCCTCTAAGCGGTTTACCAGTCCTTTCAGCTCTGTGTGGAAGCAACATATATTTCTTCAAGCCCCGATTGGGGGGGGGGGGGGGTCGGTCTGTCTAGGAAAACTTTTGTTTGACAACTTCTTTCATTTATATTTCGGCCGAAAATCATATCCCCTAAAAACTAGTAGGTCTGTATATTCTATTCCCTGGATCACACCAGTGATAAGAAGAAAAATTCGCAGAAGGAATAAGATTCATGCAAAGGCAAAAAGGACGGAAAGTAGTAGACTCCGGACGAAATTTGAAAACTTGAGACGTGAAAGCATGACTCATATAAAAATCAGCGTGATTTGTATGTGAATAACTTGGTAGGTGATGTAAAGGAAAATCCCACAGACTTCTACAGATATATCAATAACCAGAAGAAAGACAGGCAATGTGTCCCGTCCCTAAATAAAAGAGGAGGGAACGGGGTGGCTGAATCAGACTCTGAAAGGGCGGAGGAACTAGTTGGTCAATTCAATTATGCGTTTAATAAAAATGTGTTTATGGAGGTTCCATCTATACTGGATGCTGTCATTTGGTTTCAGGGTTGTTCTGTTCTGTTGATATCTTGTCTGTCCATCCTTTCAGACTCTGATGTATTTCTGTTATGTTCAAAATTTTGTTTAACTATTGTCTCTGGCTCAGGAGTTGGTATATCCTCTGATATTGTGTGGGGTTCTGTTCTTTCTTTAAGACCCTTATTTTCATCAGTTTTATCGTTTATACAGTTATCACCTTCTTTCTCTTCTTCATCTGCCAAACTACTGTTGAACTCCTGAAGTCTGTTAGGAGAAACTCGCACAAATACTCCACCATATCTAACAAACACGACTTTTCCATCTTGGAACACCCTTTTTCCAGGACCAAGCCAGCGTTCTTTACCTTCTCTCTTATAGAAAACCCTATTACCATGTTCAAAATACTTGTTCTGATGCTCTCACTTTATTCCTGAGGGCCCGCCTTACTCTTTCACCAGCTTCTGTTTGGATAAATGCTCTGCGGGCAGCATTCAGATCATTCAAATATGTGCAAAACCTCACTACTTGTTGATCCTTGTAATGCAGGTAAGGTAGCACACCATCATCGGCCCCGCCCATCGGGGCTTGGAGAAATATATGGGCTGCATGATGCTTCCACGCAGAGCTGAAACCGACCCGCACACGAGTACTGGTAAACCGCTTGGATGATCTAAGCTTGCCTAGGCAAAACGGTGCGCGAGTCGGACCGTCCATGCTTATAAACCCTATTGGTTTCATTGGGTGACATGACTTGAGATGTCATTTCATCCCAATGTTTGTAAAAGTCCCACAAAATTGGAAGCAATGTCTCCAAAATGACTTTTACAGTGTTGACGGGGACGTTAAACTCAAATTAAACAAACAAAGGTATCGCTCATAATGTTTGGTAGGTTAGGGTTTTGTCCAAACACTAGTTGATGGCTGCTGTACCCATTCCACATTTGAAGTGAGTTTCTTGCCATGTTTGCCCATGAAAGTAATGTTGGAGAGTTTTTCTTTCTGTAATCAGCCTCTAGTTTGACTAACACCATGTCTGTAATGGCGTGGACCCTCTCGCATAAACCATTAAGAAATGGACTTTCTCCTGAAGTTGTACATAGCCGAACATTAAGAATTGAAGTGATTTCTCTTACCTCATCTGCATTGAACTCTCCCCCGTTGTCAGTCATCAAAGCTTTCAAGACTCCAATTTTGGCGATCCATTCAGTCATCAATGCATCTATTATGTTACGTGGCTTCTTTCTGTCAATGAAAACAGATAAAGTGTATCTCGACCACATGTCAATGATATGTAGAATCCATCGACTTTTCCATTGTTTGAGATCCATTGCCACCTTTTCATTGCATTTTGTAGCCATTGGCATACCTACTACTGGCCTTGATGGGGCTTTGGCATACACTTTGCAAAGTTCACACTTTTTCACCTATCTCTGATAGTGTTTCTTCATATTCATCCTTCCAAACCCCTGTGTCCTTTAGGAGAGCAATCAGTCTTTACAGGAGTGTGTGGGGGGTGGGGTTGGAGGGAATGGGCAAATTGTCTATGTAGCTTTAGCAGTGCCTTGTATCTGTCCTCTCTGTTCAAAACGTCTAGATTGACGGCACAAACTCTCTCCACGGGAACTTCCTCTGATTTGTCTCTTGGGATACAATAGTGACCGGATGATGTCAGATTTAAAGCCACCTCTTTTCCCAATATCACAGCTGTATCGGTTTCTAAATCTAGTTTGATTGGAGCTTTCTTTATTGCTGTTCGTGAAAGTAACAACGGAATGTCAGATTCTACTACATCTGTCTTAATACCTCTTTCCCAGCCATCACTGCTGGCAAGCTATACTCTCCCTTGGGTTTCAGACAGGTTCCACATACAAATTTGAAAACATTTTGACCAGCAGACTCATTCACCTTTGTCTAAAGATTCGATATTAGCTGTCAACCCAATTGTCACCACAAACTGTACTGCTGCACGCACTATCTAGTACTGCACAGCTGCGTGCATCAATGCCCAAACGACGTACCTCTTCAGTATTGTATCCTGTGAACAGTACAGCATGTTCCGCCCCTGCAATATTGTCTTTTGGCATGTTTTCCCAGCTGTCTGGGCATGCAGGTAGTAAGTGGCGGTACGATCCACATGATTTACATGTTAATGGACGACCATCTAGCCCTAAAGTATTGGTGTTCTTTCTCGCCCTGTTACTTGGTTGAGTGACCCTTGACCCAGATTCTGTTCGCTGATAATCGCCGCCTCTTCCTGTTTGTCTTCTAGAGTCTGGCTGCTGAAATTCTCCTCCTACTGCTGCTCCCTGTCCTGACCTTCTATACTATCATGTCGCTCCCTTCTATCTGCCAGAGCTGTGACCCCCGACTCTAGTTTTAGTGTATCCTGCAGCAAGCAACGCCTCTTCATTTGCTGCCAGGAACGCTGGCTTTATCTTTATACTTGATCCACTGGTGCTAGATTCATCGTCACTCCCCTCCTCATATAAAGTAGTTTTATTTTCATAGTTAATACCAGTCAACGCAAGCAGTTTTTCCTCTTTGGTAATGTTTACTTTTCTTAGTAACATAAATGACAACATTTCATGTGGTAAGGTCATTTTTTCTTTTCATTTCTTGTACTTAGAGTCAAATACAGCTACATGTATGTATTCCGTCACAGACTGTCCATCAGTTCTATAAAATCGTCAGAATTTTTCCAAACTGTCAGTGAGGACATCTTTGGCTAAATGTTTATCCAAAAAATTATCAAAACTTTTAATCCATCATTACCTTTTAAATCATCAATTGTAATCTGATCAATTTTTTCCCCTAATTTGTGATTCATCATCATCCGGGAGTGACAAAGCAATTGCAATACCTTGTTTGTCCTTACTGAGATCTGTAATCTCTGTCCAAGCTAATAACTCTTACCTGAACCTCTCATATGTTTTTGCTTTGTTGAAGGTTGGTGGATTTATTCTTGTCGTCATGTTTACTTTTCCACAAAAATCAAGAATAAATACATACTGTCAGATCTAGCACCAGTTTCAGCAAGTCTCCACTGTTTAAGAGTCCGGTCCTAAACCTGAGGACTGTCAATCTCACTCTGCTACCACTTGATAAACGGTAACTCTAATTAAAAGTAACAGACTTTATTGAATGTACACAATGGTTGTTCAAGGTTATTACTTTAAGTCATGTTCCTATGGTTCCATTTGTGACGTCATGACGTCACATGACGTCCCTTAATGGTGTTTCCTAATGAAGAGTAAATTAATTAAACAGAAGAGTTACCGAACATAGGAAGAATAGCAAAATACATGATATTAACACATGTGCGGTCGGTTTCAGCTCTGCGTAGAAGCATCATGCAGCCCAGTCTATGCATTCAAGCCCCGATGGGCGGGGATGGCAATTCAAAAAGTACATACTCAAAACACTGGGAGTACTGGTGCGTCGATCGTCTCTGAGTGTAGGTTGGAGAAATAGTCCTGAACTGAGAATCGAACTGTTCGTTTGTCTTTGAGCAAGCACAGTAGATCTGATCAGACATCGCGTTATGTGGCGTCTGATAATGTAGATTCTGTTTGCCAATGCCCAAGTGCACGAGCACAGTCCACCCGCCCCCGCCCCGCCCCGCACCGCTTCGGGGCTTGAAGAAATAGATGGGTGGCATGATGCTTCCACGCAGAGCTGAAATCGACCGCACACGAGTACACGTAAACCGCTTAGAGGATCTAAGCCTGCCCAGGCCTGCTAGTCGGACTGTCCATTGTAATAAACCCTATTAGTTTTAATTGCGCGACAGGCCTTGAGAAGTCATTTCATCTCAGTGTCGGGTAAAAGGTCCCATAAAATTGGAAGCAACGTCTCCAAATGACCTATACAGTGTTGACGGGGACGTTAAATCTCAAACCAAAGAAACAAACGAACACAGTCGAGTTTTCTTTTTACGCTGCGCTCTGCCGTCTTAGGGATGCTATAAACAACCATTACTTGGATTTTTTTTTCGGCGGCAGTCAGATTGTCAGTGATAGTCACGCGGACAATAGCAAGCAACAGGCTCTCTGTTTTTTAACGTAGACAGTACCCGTTAAAACGCTACATTATAAGAAAAGTATTCAATACAATTTTTGTCTGAAAAAAATGGTAGCATTTTCCGTCAAAGTTTTCCAAATTACATGTACTTGTCATTCGTTAATGTTTTTTAATAGATTCCTTCTGTATGCAAGTATATTGATTCATTTTTCTGAATTTAGAGTATTTCATTGATAATGCTTAACCTCATATGCAACATAATATATGCTGGAAAAATATTACATGTTTAAAATTTATCCAGCTACAAACAGTGTATATCAGTCGATGACTTCTGATCAGCATGTACAATGTTTGTCATAGTTTCTACTCTCTCTCTTCTCCTCGCTCAGTCCCTTCACTACATCCCAGCTCCTGAATAACAGTTTCGCCCTCTGGAAAATACCTGAAATTCGCACCCTACCCCCGCCCCTTTTCAGAGTCTGCGTACGGGCCTGAATCACGTTCAAATCTGTTGCTACATACATATGGCGAACAGTGCCGACCCTGACCAGAAGCAGTGTACTGTCCATCCGATCTGGGTCCACGCTGTATGTCTAATAACGGTACCGCCTATAAAATTTTTTGCTCTTAACCATTTTAGGTTTCTAAAATTAAATTCTTAGCAGAAGTGCGAAAAGTCCATTTTTACTCGACTTGGCATACATTTGTACAAACGTCCATTTCTAACAGTTTTATGGATGGAATGTTCCGAAAGACGTCACGTGACAGCGTGGCTAGATTAAGATATTGTTTTTCGTTCATTACGTGAGCAACCTGGCATTCTTATATTATTTCGTCTAACCAAATGCCACTATTTAAACAGTGTAGGCCCTATGCAACCGGCGGTGCAGACGCCACGTTCCGTGGCGTCTGATCCGGGTATTCGGTGTTTGTCAAATCCAGCGCACATTCCTGTCAAGACTCTATAGATAGCTCAGACCAACATGTTGCATCGATTAAAATAGCGCGACTTTTCGAGTTCTATTAATAACCATAATAGCGGTTTCCCAAAATTAGTGATGTTCACATGGACAACAGCATGAATTCGGATTTTGCCGTTTAGTAAATTTGGGTCGATCGTTTAAATGATGAGCGGTTTCTTAAATTTCAGTATATCGAAGGGAGGAAATTCTACTGTGTATATGCCATTCAACCCAGATGATTATGATGAATTATACGAATATGTGAGAGAACATGCTTTATATTTCTGTTTGGTTGGGGTCGTAGTAATAGTGGCGGGTTTTATACAGTTCTCATGTTGGGGTGTTTCCCAGGAGAGGCAGATGAGAAAAATCCGGAAAAAGTTTTTCAATGCTGTTATACACAGAGATATTGCCTGGTTTGACCTACACCACGGTGGGGAATTTGGGACAATTTTTTCTGAGTAAGTAAAGTCGAAATATGATCGCTGGCATCACGAAAGCGCGCATTTATAAGTGTGTACCCATTAAACCCCAATTTACAGTGTAAAACTGGGATTTATGGGGTATTCATTATTTGTCTTATTTCTGTTAAAAACTGAGATTTTGGGTGTTCGTACAGAAATATTAAAGATGTCAGATTTTCAGTATGCATGTATTTGAATAGGTGTGTTTTCGTAGGGCCCATCACCTGAACAAGTCCGTGAAATGAACACCCCACTTAACCCCGCTTTATATAGAGAAAACTGGGGTTTAAGGGGGTATACACTATTTTTCTTATTTTTGCTACTAGACATAGGTTGTGGGTACTCGTTAGAACCGCCTCAATGAGGCGGTTCTAACGAGCACCCGTAACCTATGTTTACAGTATTTATTTATTTATCACGGACTTTCGTCAGAAAATTAGTCATTTTGGAGATGTGAAAAAAATACACTATGTCAAACGGGTGTGTTATCGTAATACCATGAAAGATTGATCGAGCCACGGATAGTTTGAAGCACTGAAGGTTACCGGTCTCTTTTGTTGTTGTTTATTTATTTGTTTTGTTGTTTTTATGTTTTTCTCCTGATTTGGCTGATAAAAGATCTGAAACGTTGTTTTTTGATACACATGATTGCTAAATAGAGATGACCTTAAAACGGGCTTGACCGTAATCGTCTGGTCGACATTCGCATCAATGACAGCGTCAAGATTATATAATAATGTTATTAATCAAGTAATTTCTTTTTTGGCCTAGTTAGAGGTCCTAGGTCTGCTGTATTGGCCCGAGGCCGAAGGCAGAGGCCAATACAGTAGACAAAGGACCTGTGACTGGGTCAATACGGAATTACTTGATTAATGCCAATTTTATTAATTAAAAACCTTTAAAAATTTGATCTCAGTGTTAATGCAGATGACCTCCGACCACTACTGGATAGTCAATATCAAATAATAAACCTGTCCCTGGAAGCAACTTCAAAGTATGTACCCTCTCTTTTTCTATGGGTGCGTTAAATAAGAGCGATAGCTTATACAAGACTGGTCCGGACGAGACTAGTACGGTTCAGATTTATGTGCAGTCCAGTGGTATCATTCTGAGCCCAGTTGTTCCAAGCATCGTTAGCGTAGCAAGCTCATTAGTGGCCAAATTGTCCATTGTTCTAGCATTTACAATAATGTAAGCTTCAGCTGTTAAGACCGTCTAGAATTGAGATTAAATCCGTTGTTTTTTTTTTTTCAATTTTATTGCTAAGGTTTCAGTTATTCTTTCTTGGTATTGTCTACATCCAGTGTCTCTTAATAGGAGACCATCACTGGAACTGTCCAAAAGTGGTCTAGAAGACCAGTTTTGAACAGTTCCAATGGTGGTCTCAATACATGTTTTAGAATTATGATGTATCTAATACTCTGATATATTTGCTGAAAAATATGAGAGTATGTTTGGGGGCAAAATCTTCTCACATTTTTCAGCCAACGAATTGGCATATTTGCATTACTTAGTTTATAAAAAAATATTTTAGTTCGATTGCGATGGAAGCTTCAAGCTTATTTAATCGCTCTTGAACACTCATTCCGAATGTTTTCACGCGCGTGAGAGAGAGGCAGTGACTATTACACCACTGCTATCCATTTACACCTGGGTGGAGTGAGGCAGTTTCATTACGTGTCTTGCCCTAGGACACACCTCGATACCGGATGCCGGATTCGAACGCACAACCTCTCGAACATGAGCCGAACGCATTAACCACTGCGCTATCGAGGCTGACATTACTTAATGATAAAAGCTTAAAAATTATGTTAACTTTTGACATCGTTAGTTTTTATCAACAGCATATGTACTCTTACGCGTTATAGACTGATGCACACCATTATTTATTGATCACAAATTGAACGATATCATCATCAGTGTTTACTTTTGACATCGTTAAATTTATAACAACTGAACCTTTATGTGCTGTAGACTGATGCACACTATTTCCTAATGATCAAGGTTTTAACGATATGTTTACTTTTGTATGTTTGTATTTGTGTTTACTGACCATGTCAACACTAAAGGTCATTTTGAGTCGGTCAGTTTACCTTCGAGCTTTAAACTGTAAACTGCCCTTCTTGCATCATCGGATCGAGATAGTGACCGTAGAAAAGATTTCATGATCAATAGCCACGAAAAAATGTTGCCGAACCCAACAGGTGTTGAACCCGCGTCCTCCTGATCATCAGTCAAACGCGCATCAGACTGAGCTATGGAAGCCGGCGAAATTTTCACTTTTGACATCGTTAGTTTTATAACAACTGAACACTTATGAGTTCTAGACTGATGCTCACCATTACTTAATGATGAAGGTTTTAAGGATATGTTTATTTCTGACATCGTTAGTTTTATAACAACTGAACTGTTTTGAGTTCTAGACTGACGCACACCAATACTTAATGATAAAGGTTTTAAGGATATGTTTATTTCTGACATCGTTAGTTTTATACTAACTGAACTCTTTTGAGTTCTAGACTTATGCACACCATTACTTAATGATGAAGGTTGTTTGTTACTTACTGTGTGTATCACTTGTGTCTTTTAATTTTGGATGGCCATATGGCCATTTTGTGGGAAAGTAACTGTCCATATGGCCTTCCTTTGTTTAGGTTTCCATTATGGTCTGGTCGCTTAATGTTTGTATTTCTTTCCCTTTGGTGTCTTTTATGGATGGAGTAAGTTAATTGTATCAATTCCTGATCTTTGTTTTACTTCTACTTTTAAGGATATGTTTATTTCTGACATCGTTAGTTTTATAACAACTGAACTCTTTTGAGTTCTAGACTGACGCTCACCATTACTTAATGATGAAGGTTTTAAGGATATGTTTATTTCTGACATCGTTAGTTTTATAACAACTGAACTCTTTTGAGTTCTAGACTGACGCTCACCATAACTTAATGATGAAGGTTTTAAGGATATGTTTATTTCTGACATCGTTAGTTTTGTAACAACTGAACGCTTTTGAGTTCTTTGAGTTCTAGACTAATGCGCACCAATACTTAATGATGAAGGTTTAAAGGATATGTTTATTTCTGACATCGTTAGTTTTATAACATCTGAACTCTTTTGAGTTCTAGACTGACGCACACCATTATTTAATGATGAAGGTTTTAAGGATATGTTTATTTCTGATATCGTTAGTTTTATAACAATTGAACTCTATTGAATTCTAGACTTATGCACACCAAGTCTTAATGATGCAGGTTTTAAGGATATGTTTATTTCTGACATCGTAAGTTTTATATCAACTGAACTCTTATGAGTTCTGGACTTATGCGCACCATTACTTAATGATGAAGGTTTTAAGGATATGTTTATTTCTGACATCGTTAGTTTTATACCAACTGAACTCTTTTGAGTTCTAGACTGACGCATACCATTACTTAATGATGAAGGTTTTAACGATATTTTATTTCTGACATCGTTAGTTTTATAACAACTGGACTCTTTTGAGTTCTAGACTGACGCACACCATTACTTAATGATGAAGGTTTTAAGGATATGTTTATTTCTGACATCTTTAGTTTTATAACAACTGAACTCTTTTGAATTCTAGACTTATGCGCACCATTACTTAATGATGAAGGTTTTAAGGATATGTTTATTTCTGACATCGTTAGTTTTTTTACCAACTGAACTCTTTTGAGTTCGAGACTGACGCACACCATTACTTAATGATGAAGGTTTTAAGGATATGTTTTTTTCTTGCATCTTTAGTTTTATAACAACTGAACTCTTTTGAATTCTAGACTTATGCACACCAATACTTAATGATGAAGGTTTTAAGGATATGTTTATTTCTGACACCGTTAGTTGTATAACAACTGAACTCTTATGAGTTCTAGACTGATGCACACCAATACTTAATGATGAAGGTTTTAAGGATAATCGTTAGTTTTATAGCAACTAAACACTTATGAGTTCTAATTACCTAATGATGAAGGTCTTATGGATATGTTTACTTTTGACATCGTCAGTTTTATACCAACTGAACTCTTTTGAGTTCTAGACTGACGCATACCATTACTTAATGATGAAGGTTTTAAGGATATGTTTATTTCTGACATCGTTAGTTTTATATCAACTGAACTCTTATGAGTTCTGGATTTATGCGCACCATTACTGAATGATGAAGGTTTTAAGGATATGTTTATTTCTTACATCGTTAGTTTTTTTACCAACTGATCTCTTTTGAGTTCGAGACTGACGCACACCATTACTTAATGATGAAGGATTTGAGGATATGTTTATTTCTGACATCGTTAGTTTTATAACAACTGGACTCTTTTGAGTTCTAGACTGACGCACACCATTACTTAATGATGAAGGTTTTAAGGATAATCGTTAGTTTTATAGCAACTAAACACTTATGAGTTCTAATTACCTAATGATGAAGGTCTTATGGATATGTTTACTTTTGACATCGTCAGTTTTATAATGAACATTTATGAGCTATAGACTGATGCGCACCGGTACGGTACAGTCCACAGATGCGTTCACAGTAGAGGTACCAGTCAGAATGGAAAACCTGGGTCCGAGGTTATAAAACTTTTGTCATGCCCAACAAACTTTAAGCATGACATTTGTCAAATCATGAATTTTAAAATGCCAACAATTGTTGGCATGTAAACATTCATGAGCAGGATAAAATACAGTCTTTGATTTTTGTGTTCACGGAGATGTTGTACTGATGAGTTAGGAGGCCTTCATGTGGACTGAACAAATTAATTGTCTTAAACGCGACGGAAGTAAGGGAGATGATTGTGGCCACGTAAAATCGATTTAAGCCCCCCCCCCCCCCCCCCCAGTGGAATAAAAATAAAAAATGAGTTCCTTTAAGAGCAACGAAAACATTCATAAGAAAGAAGATGGGTCATACTACGTAGTTTCGGCTAATAAAGCCTCGTCAGTGACCCTGTAATGATCCGGCAAAGAAAGCCAGAGGAAACATACTGCAATTTTGCAAATTTCAAAAAGGCAGTCGATTCAAAGACTGATATAAATCAAAATGGGGTCTAAATAATTAAAAACCTGTCTAGAATATGAGTCTAAACCAATAATTTATTTCTGATTTCTCAGAATATTCACGCTGATCTAAAAGGACCAAAAGGAAAATATAAACTGCACTATGGTTGATGTACGGGGAGACGTTTTACGGCCGCCACACGGCACAACACCAGCTGCAGTGAAGGCAAATAAAAATCAAAAATGAGTTCCTTTAAGAGCAACGAAAACATTCATAAGAAAGAAGATGGGTCATACTACGTAGTTTCGGCTAATAAAACCTCATCAGTGACCCTGTAATGATCCGGCAAAGAAAGCCAGAGGAAACATACTGCAATTTTGCAAATTTCGAAAAGGCAGTCGATTCAAAGACTGATATAAATGAAAATGGGGTCTAAATAATTAAAAACCTGTCTAGAATATGAGTCTAAACCAATAATTTATTTCTGATTTCTCAGAATATTCACGCTGATCTAAAAGGACCAAAAGCAAAATATAAACTGCACTATGGTTGATGTACGGGGAGACGTTTTACGGCCGCCACACGGCACAACACCAGCTGCAGTGAAGGCAAATAAAAATCAAAAATGAGTTCCTTTAAGAGCAACAAAAACATTCATAAGAAAGAAGATGGGTCATACTACGTAGTTTCGGCTAATAAAGCCTCATCAGTGACCCTGTAATGATCCGGCAAAGAAAGCCAGAGGAAACATACTGCAATTTTGCAAATTTCGAAAAGGCAGTCGATTCAAAGACTGATATAAATCAAAATGGGGTCTAAATAATTAAAAACCTGTCTAGAATATGAGTCTAAACCAATAATTTATTTCTGATTTCTCAGAATATTCACGCTGATCTAAAAGGACCAAAAGTAAAATATAAACTGCACTATGGTTGATGTACGGGGAGACGTTTTACGGCCGCCACACGGCACAACACCAGCTGCAGTGAAGGCAAATAAAAATCAAAAATGAGTTCCTTTAAGAGCAACGAAAACATTCATTAGAAAGAAGATGGGTCATACTACGTAGTTTCGGCTAATAAAGCCTCATCAGTGACCCTGTAATGATCCGGCAAATTCGTGTCCGCTGACCGTTCCAAGGCGGCTCTTCTGTCGCGGTTTATTTTTGTTATGGCTTGTCTTTGGGTGTTTGTGTCGCTTATATTATTTTATTTTGGATAGCCTTTTTGACCATTTTGTGGGAAAGTAAATGTCCTGTTGGCTTTCGGCTGTTGGTGTTTCCGTTGGGATCTGTTGCTTCATGTTTGTGTTTCTTTCCCTTTGGTGTCTCTGATGGGGGCTGTGGGTTAATTGTATCGACTCCTGATCATTGCCTCTGCTTCTATTTTGTTGATCAAAGCAGGAAGGCCACATGATTTGTTTGTATTTTAATGCTTATAAGTGTAAGAAATTTCATACTCGGTTGATTTTAGCATGAAAAAAAGTAGTATAACCTCGGGACCAAGTCCGTACCAGATTGGTATTTATAGTGTGACCGCAATCTATTTATAGTGTGACCGCAATCTAAACCGTGTCCACCTAGACTGTACCATACAAGTGAAAACTTGGCACACATTGCTGCGTTGTTTCCAGGAGCATTTTTCGGTTGTCAGCGGCGTTAGGGAAAGACCTTTCAGTGGCAATACAGTGGACCGTGACCTTCATTGGTTGCTATACCCTGGCCCTCATTAAGAGCTGGAAAGTGACACTGGCGTGTATGGCATTCAGTCCTCTACTTATCATTACTGGCGCGATAATGACCCGGGTAAGTTACACCTTCTATTTTGGCAACTACTTTGAAAATGAGTCAGCGCACAGCATTTCCTACAATTTACATGTGCGCACAGCAAAGAATGAGATCAGCCTACGCATCCATATAGTCTGACTAGTGACTTCTCTTGCTGCATGAAGGAGTATTGGGCCCTTGCATGGTCAACTTTCGATAGCTGAGTCACTCTATTACCTGGTAATACGACCGATACACAAAAAATACATTGGTCATTGATGTAGATGGGAGGTTACTTTTTAACAGATAGAAACTTTTTTTTTCAGTCGGCATTGAATGCTACAAATTATATTCCGAGTGCGCTTATAATTTTTTTTTTGCTTTATGTTGATGTAAATTTTAATTTCTAGTTAAATGCAAAACTTTTTGGTCCTTTTTTAGTTTGAAATTAGCAAAATAGAAGTGAAGGCAATAATCATAATCGATACAATTAACCCACAGCTCCCATCAGGGACACCGAAGGGAGAGAAACACAAGCATGCAACAACTAGACCCTAATGGAAACATCAATAGCGGAAAGTCAAAAGATCAGTTACTTTCCCACAAAATGGCCAATTGGCTGTCCAAAACAAAAAATTCAAGCGATGCACACACTCAAAGACAGACCATAAAAAAATCAACCGCGACAGAAGAACCGCCTTTGAACCGTCAGGGGAACGAATTCCACTGGGGGCTTAAATCGATTTTACGCCGCCACAATCCTGGCCCTTACTTCTATCGCGATTTAGAGGAATAATTTGTTCAGTCCGCATGAAGGCCTCCTAACTCATCATTGCAACATCTCCAGAAACACAAAAATTAAACAACCACAGAGATAAAACAACGGTGAGGACCCGACACTGAAATGCTGGAGCAAAGGAAAACCAACAGAAAACCAACAAACCCTATTTTCAGACTTAGTTGAATCAGAAATGCGGAGATGTACGATAAATCCCGGAAACTAACGAGCAGTTGAGATACAATATATCTTTCATGCTATTTATTTATTCGCATTTGAATAATTCATAGGCATTAAAGTGTAGTATAAACGCAACAGAGAAACACACATGCAAGCACAAACAAAAATGTATATCAAAACTAAAAGTTTATGAAGCCCAAAAATAAAAAAAAAAAAAAAAAAAAAAAAACGACCGCTTCATGGCGTTCAGCTTTTAATATACATATAATTGTATAATTACAAACTATTGCATAAATTTGGATGACATTACTGTGTCTACTTAACCCTTGTCCTGCTGGGCCCGGATATGTCTTAACGTTCAAACAATGCAGGTCCAGATCAGATGGCTTCTGAACCATCTGATCAGGATCTACATTGTTTGTCATTCAGATTGTGAATTCGTTGCAATAAATTGCATCAAATAGTCTGATTGGTTGATAATCGGTAGTGGATGTGGCTTATTTAAATATTCAGCAGCTCAAGGGTTAAACTGAGGATTCTGTTTTACTGCATTTTCAGTTCTTGAGAAGTATTACACGAAAGGAATCCGAGTCTTATGCTAAAGCCGGTGAGGTGGTTGAGGAAGTGTTAGGCGCCATTAAAACAGTAATGACTTTCAATGGACAAGAGAAAGAATGTAGAAGGTAACTTTAGCTAATAAATTCTCCGATTTATGTCTTTTCAAACGCGCGCATGCTCAGTCAACGCATATGCCATATATTTATAATTTTACAACAACACACCCTACCCCTACACCCCCACAAACAATGACAGTTTTCCGATAAAAAATGCTGATAGTTTTTTCGTATTTTTGCTCAAAACATAGATTGTGGCTTCTCGTTAGAACCGCCTAGGCGAGGCGCTTCTGACGCTTCTGACGCTTCTAAAAAGTACACCAAAAATAAACATTTTTAAACAGAAAGAGGAAACTACACTGTTTACGCCTGTAAAACCGGGTTATTCCATATAAAATTGGGGTTTGAGGTGGGGGTGGATGGGGGCGTCAAAATTATAATAGTAATGTAATAGACGCGTTTTTGTGATGTCAAATTATTCGTTTCGTTAGAGCTTCTTCACGTGTAAACGATTTCAAAAATCAAAATAATTTCTTGACTGCTAACTCTGTCCTTCTGAGCCCGGATATGTCAATGAAGATCAAGATCAGATGGCTTCTGAATCTGGTCAGAATCTTCATTGTTTGTCATTCAGCTCATGAATTTGTTGCAATAATTTGCATCAAGTAATCTGATTGGTTGACAGTCAGAAGTGGGTGTGGCATATATAAATATTCAGCAGGTCAAGGGTTAAAACAAACTTTACTCTATAAAAGAGTTATCTATTGGAAGCAAGGAATTCCCCGTAAAACTGAAACGTTTGTAGTGTACATGTTTTGTCTGGGCCAGCCTAAATAGTTTCAGTCAATCAAGACTCATCAGTGACACTCAAATATTTTCAAAACTCCGTAATATAATTCTGCCCTTAAGGGGAATGGGAACACCTTCAGGGGAGGCAACTCATGCAAAAGTATTTTGTCCCCCATGTCAATAGGGTCCACTCTTAAAGATAGAGTTTGCTCCAGAGGGGCACATTCTTTCCTTTAAGAGTAGACCCCTTTTTCAGTGGGACAGGGCTTACAGAAAAGCCAACAGGAGTGAGTGAGTGAGTTTTAGTTTTACGTCCCACCAACAGCTAAGGTCATACGGAGACGGGACCTCGGTTTAAAGACTCATCCGAAAGTCTGGAGAAGCCCGGGATCGATCCTGCAATCCCTGGTTTACAAGGCGAGTAGCGTAACCACTGCACCACTGAGGCTTCTAAAAAAGCCAACAGGAAGTCCCGAAAGATGTCTCCCTTTGAAGAAATGCGGAAAAATCTGTCAGTTGTTCCCATTCCCCTTTAACGCCACTTTAATGTAGTAAAACTGGAGTTTTTAGGGGTATGCATCATTTTATGCCCCCCCCCCCGAGAATCTTTGATTCGTGGTGGGGGGGAGGTGCATAAAGTATTTGCCCTGTCTGTCTGTTTGTTTGTTTGTCTGTCTGTATCTGTCTGTTTGTTTGTTTGTCTGTCTGTCTGTCCATCACAAAAACTTTAACCTTGATCATAACTTCAAAAGTATTTGACCTAGCCCCATGAAACTTCACACACTTATTCACCATCACAAGGGCTACATTCTGACCAAGGGCCATAACTCTGTTTTCATTTGTGGCTGAATTTTCTACCCTTGAAATTTTGCAAAAACTCAGAAATTGGCTCCCACGGGGGGCATTGGTCACCAATAGTGACAGTTCTTGTTTTTATTTCTGCGTTAAAACATGGATTGTAGGTACTCGTTAGTACCACCTCGACGAGTCGTTTGTAGCAAGTACCCGTAATCTATATTTAGTGCAAATATAAAAAAATATGTTACTAAGATCCTTTTTTCTGGGATTATGATTAATTCCCTCAGCAATCGAAGTGACATTTCGCCTTTACAGCCATAGTGGAGACATAACCGGATATACATGTAGATAAATATTTGCTTTTACTGCGGTTCGAACCCTCGCACAGATCCGGCGACGGCGCCTAGCGCTGCAGAGGCCGACCTCTTTACCAACTGCGCTGCAGAGGCATCCTCCAGAAGAGGATGTTCATATAGCACATATAAGGCTATCTGACACTGCAGTACACTCTGTAATATTTTGACATTACTAAGATCTTTTTTTCCGGGATTGTGATTAATTCCCTCAGCAATGGAGCCGACTTTTCGTCTTTACAACCATAGTGGTGATATATCGGGATATAAATAAAAAATTTCTTTTATTGTTGTTCGAACCCACACACAGATTCAGCGACGGCGCCTAGCACTGCAGTGGCCGAAGTCCTTACCAACTGCCCTACAGAGGCATTCCCATAAAAGAACAACCAGAGTATCCTGATTTTTACCACCTGTCTTTCAACCCATCTGTGTGTTATCCCAATATAATTTCAGATACGACAAGAATTTACACGAAGGGGGTAGTTCATCCTTGAAAAAGGGATTCGTGATGGGGTTTGGAACTGGATTGGTCTGGTTAATCATGTATTTCGTGTTCTCAACAGCGTTTGGCTACAGCATCAAACTGATGGGGGACAGAGAACCGGGCTTCGAAGCTGGTAATGTATTACTGGTATGTATAGTACGTTTTTGTCCCACAATGACGATAACACAGACACATGTGAAAATGAGTAGATGGTATTATCTTTTACCAATAAAGACCGACAGGAACAACGAATCTCCTCGGAAACCTGTGTTTTATCTGACTTTCATACCGTATCCGTTTACCCTGAAACAGAATCTGATAGCATGGGCCGGCCTCAGTAGCTCAGTCGGATGCATGCCTGACTGGTGATCAGAAGGACGCGGGTTCGATACCTGCCGGGGTCGGCAACATTCTTTCGTGGAGATTGATCATGAATTCTTTTCTACGGTCGTTCGCTCCCTTCCACTGATTCAAGGGGGACAGTTGTCAGTTTCTGGCCAAAGAATATGCACTGTACTGGTTCACCGCTTGCCCAGGAAATGTGTCGATTGGTAAACTAACCGGCTCAAAAATGACCTAAAACAGTGTTGACTGGGCCGTTAAACTCCAATATATACAAACAAACAAACTGATAGCATAGCCTTTCATGTTTCTTAGTCTGTGTTTTTTTCTCAGATGAATGTTCCTAATCTATTTAGTTCACCTGAGCCGAAGGCTTATGGTGAGCTTTTGCGACCGTTCGATATCCGTCGTCCGTTTTTTGTCTGTCAACAATTTACTTAAAAGACATCTCCACGGATTGAACAATAATTTTACAGGAATGTTCCGTGGGTGACCCCTTACCAAAATAACTTAATGTATCCAGAGCTAAAAATAGAAATTTATAACGCAATCTCCTCCAATTTCAAAATAATTTCAAAGGAATATTCCATTGGTAACCTTCTACCAAAATTGTTTAAACCCTTGCGCTCGGATAAACACTATGACCACAAGAGCTAAAAATAGCATCACATGAACAAGTCTTTGAATTGAACACCCCCATTAAACCCCACTTTATAAATAAAACTGGGTTTTAGGGGGTACACATTTTTCTTATTTCTGCTTCAAGACATTGGTTGTGGGTACTCGTTAGAACCGCCTCACGTTCTAACAAGCATCCACAACCTATGTTTGGAGTAAAACTAAGAAACATATCAGAACGTTTCATCAGAAAAGTAGCCATTTTGGAGCTAAATAAAAATGTGCTATGTCTCTCGGATGTGTTATCATAATGGAAACCAATAAAAGGTCTTCTCGTCTGTCAACAATTTACTTAAAGAACATCTCATGCAGCGTTGATTGGATTTTGAAATAATTTTCCAGGAATGTTTCTAAATTGCCCAAATGGTTCCGCTCCATTGAACAAAATGGCCACCAGAGCTAAAATATTAAAAAAACGGCATCTTCTCGAAGACCGCTGGTCCAATTTCAAATAATTTCATTGGAATATTCCTTGGATGACCCTCTACCAAAACTGCTCAAACCGTTGCGCTTTGTATTCTCTAATGATGAGTTTCTGTGTAGTTATCTCAGCTTGTGAATTTGCTTCATTTGGTCTTCCTGTGCTACAGGGATCACCCATGTTTCTCATGCATTAACATTTGCTGGAGCACGAGGAAACTGTTTGAACAGAGTCATACAAGCCGCGTGTTCAAATATCTTCGGGGTGGGATTAAAATTTGCCGGGTCCAGAGGAAGAAGTTTGAACATGAGGCTGCCAGGGTGTGTTCGAATATCTTCCTAGGGACCGGGCAAATATTATTGCAATGAAATAAACATTGGTGAGCGTTGCAAAGTTTGCGATTCCAATGCCAAAGTGTAAGAAACCGTCCCAAAACTCCACGTAAACTTCAACTGCAACAACTAAACCAACATTACCGCTAGTGTAGAACGTTGCTAACAATGACGTCAATTTTGCAGTAATGTACTATCGTCATCATCAAATTTTAATATGCTACGCTCAAGGTGACAACATTAAAATCGAAGTGAAGGTAATGATCAGGAATCGATACAACAAAACTCCCATCAGAGACAACAAAGGGAAAGAAACACAAACATGAACTAACTAGACCCTTATGAAAACATCAATAGCGTAAAGCCAAAAGACAGTTGCTTTCCCACAAAATGGCCAACTGGCCAGCCAAAACTACATAAATACAAGCGATACACACACGCCAAGACAAACCATGACAGAAGAACCGTCTCAGTGAAACGAATTCCACTGGGGGCTTAAATCGATTTTACGTGACAAAAATCCTCGCCCTTACTTCCGTCGCGATAATGACAAATAATTTGTTGAACCCCACAACTTAGTGCAACATCCCAGAGAACTAAAAAACCAAACAACCACAGAGACGATACAACGGCGAAGACCCGGCAGCAAGAAGCTATCGAAATGCTTGAGCAAAAGACCAACAGTTAGCCTCCGATGGGTCCAACCAGAGACAGAGCATCAGGCACCAACCAAAATTAAAATCTTTTATATGTCGGTCAACTTAATGTAAACAAACCATGAACCCTCTTGTGCTATCAACATTCAAAACCCTTGTGAATTGCTTGATTAGAATATTGATTTTGTTGTTCAAACTCGGTGTCTGACCCATTCAACACGGCCCCCGCCTATCGGGGTTTGAAAAAATAGATGGGCTGCATGATGCTTCCACGCAGAGCTGAAACCGGCCACACACGATTACTGGTAAACTGCTTACAAGATCTAAGCATGCCCCGGCAAAGAAGTGCAAGTTGGACTGCCCATGCTTATCAACTATATTGGTTTCATTGGGCCGCAGGGCTTGAGATGACTTTTCATATCAATGCCGGGTACATTTACCACAAAATTGGACGCAACGTCCCAAAATGAGCTATACTATGTTGCTGGGGCATTAAACCTGAAATCAAACAAACAAAACCCATTCAAGAATATATGTTTGTAAACAATAATATTTAAGAACGACAGCTGCCATGACTGGCAGTGGAAAACCAAATACCAGCAAATTAACAAAGCGCTGACAGCTAGGGTGGTTAAGGCTGACCAGATATTCTTTAACCGGGACTTATATTCTTAAATTCTTATACTTAAGACAAACAGCTTAGACTCTGATAAGATGCTGCCACTTTTGGTGGCATTTAACCTGGGTTTGCACTGTTTGCTACTTCCCAATATTGGATTCTAGGCATATGGATTTGTTTGTTTGTTTGTATTGGAGTTTAACGGCCCAGTCAACACTATTTTAGGTCATTTTGAGTCGGTCAGTTCATCTAGCCACACTTTTCCTGGGCAGGCATATGGCGTTTATATTTCGCAATTGATTCGATTTGTCATGACAGAAGAACCGTCTCAGTGAAACGAATTCCACTGGGGGCTTAAATCGATTTTACGTGACCAAAATCCTCGCCCTTACTTCCGTCGCGATAATGACAAATAATTTGTTGAACCCCACAACTTAGTGCAACATCCCAGAGAACTCAAAAACAAAACAACCACAGAGACGATACAACGGCGAAGACCCGGCAGCAAGAAGCTATCGAAATGCTTGAGCAAAAGACCAACAGTTAGCCTCCGATGGGTCCAACCAGAGACAGAGCATCAGGCACCAACCAAAATTAAAATCTTTTATATGTCGGTCAACTTAATGTAAACAAACCATGAACCCTCTTGTGCTATCAACATTCAAAACCCTTGTGAATTGCTTGATTAGAACATTGATTTTGTTGTTCAAACTCGGTGTCTGGCCCATTCAACACGGCCCCCGCCTATCGGGGTTTGAAAAAATAGATGGGCTGCATGATTCTTCCACGCAGAGCTGAAACCGGCCACACACGATTACTGGTAAACTGCTTACAGGATCTAAGCATGCCCCGGCAAAGAAGTGCGAGTCGGACTGCCCATGCTTATCAACTATATTGGTTTCATTGGGCCGCAGGGCTTGAGATGACTTTTCATATCAATGTCGGGTACATTTACCACAAAATTGGACGCAACGTCCCAAAATGAGCTATACTATGTTGCTGGGGCATTAAACCTGAAATCAAACAAACAAAACCCATTCGAGAATATATGTTTGTATACAATAATATTTAAGAACGACAGCTGCCATGACTGGCAGTGGAAAACCAAATACCAGCAAATTAACATAGCGCTGACAGCTAGGGTGGTTAAGGCTGACCAGATATTCTTTAACCGGGACTAATATTCTTAAATTCTTACACTTAAGACAAACAGCTTAGACTCTGATCAGATGCTGCCACTTTTGGTGGCATTTAACCTGGGTTTGCACTGTTTGCTACTTCCCAATATTGGATTCTAGGCGTATGGATTTGTTTGTTTGTTTGTATTGGAGTTTAACGGCCCAGTCAACACTATTTTAGGTCATTTTGAGTCGGTCAGTTCATCTAGCCACACTTTTCCTGGGCAGGCATATGGCGTTTATATTTCGCAATTGATTCGATTTGCCAGAGTGTGTAGTCATTCTGTTGACTTCAACACTCGTAATCAATTGTTAACGGCTAAATTTCTTAATCAGGATTATCGGTACCATATACTACACATAGCCTTACAAAACTTTATAGACATCATTCTGATTTAATTTCAAACTTCAATATTGGATTTGAATCTCTTCTGCAACAAGGTCTATCGGAACCCGAATTTTATGGTGACTTAGTAGATAAATGCAGAAAAATATATAACCGCAATGACTTCAGCACCCGATTTCTTAAAATCATTCTTCGATATAAAAAGACTGGGTACAACATAAATGTTATACGACAGACTGCATGCATGGTAGTTAACCCAATCACGGTGGACAACTTTGCTTTCCTCTTTCAGTCGCACCGGTGGGTCAGGCCTCAGATTCTTTGACGGTTCAAGCGTAAAGACTTATGTTGGTTGGTACCTGATGCTCTGTTTCTGGTCGGGCCTAACGGAGTCTAACTGTTGGTTTTCTTTTGCTCCAGCATTTCAGTAGTTTCTCACTGTCGAGTCCTCACCGTTGGTGCATCTGTGTGGTTGTTTGATTTTTGTGTTCACGGAGATGTAGCACTTATGAGTTATACGTGGCCACAATCCTCGCCCTTTATTCCCTCGCGATTAAGACAAATATTTTTTTCAGTCAGCATGAAGGCCTCCTTCATGCTGACTGAAAAAAAATATTTGTCTTAATCGCGACGGAATAAAGGGCGAGGATTGTGGCCACGTATAATCATTTTAAGCCCCCCCCCCCCATCTCCAGTGGAATTCGTTTCCGTTGACCGTTCAAAGGTGGTTCTTCTGTCGCGGTTTATTTTTGTTTTGGTTTGTCTATAGGTGATTGCGTCGCTTATATTATTTTATTTTGGATAGCCTGTTGGCCATTTTAATGGAAAGTAACTGTCCTTTTGGCTTCCGCGATTGATGTTTCCATTAGGGTCTGCTGTTTCATGTTTGTGTCTCTGGTGGGAGCTGTTGGATAATTGTATCGATTCCTGATCATTGCCTCCACTTCTATTTTATACGTTATCTGTTAACTAATACAGTACACATTCTTTCGCCAGAAACTGTCAACTGCCCTTCTTGAATCAGTGGAAGAGAGAGAACGACCGTAGAAAAGATTTCATGATCAATCTCCACGGAAGAATGTTGCCGGCCCCGGCAGGTATCGAACCCGCATACTGCTGATCACCATTCTAGGCATATGGATTAGCAGATACTCTACACTTCTTGTTGCATTGTTCTTTACTCTCATTTATGCCCGGTTTAACCTTTAGCTATTGTTCGAGCATCGCCAGTATAAGAGTTATGGTCTACATCATTACGCCGGTTGGGCATCAAGGACTGCGCATGCGCGGGGATGACGTCACGGCGCGGCGGCGGTTTTTGATATTGGAAAATTTGACCTCGGATTAAAAGTTCAATGGTCACTCAAAGGTTGTTATTGTAAGGTCGATGGTGTGACCTCGGATTAAAAGTTGAATTCAGTGGTCTCAAAAGAAATACTTCTTAAATCGCTTAAAGAGATTAAATGCCACCGAAGTTTTGCGACTTTATAGGAATGTTAGCGAAATGTTAATTTCAGAAAAACCTTGTGCCTCCTTCCTATAAGTCTTTTTTAGGGAACGGCAATATTGTTAATGCATAAAAGAGCTGGTCAATGTTTACGTAAATACTTTTGAACGAATTAAAGCTTTTGAAACTCATTTTAAGTTATTAAATATATTTCATCATCAGAGAATAAATCCCCATTTGGCACTTTTCCGTCCAATAACAGAAAATTGTTAACCTTTTAAGTTTCAAGGGAGCACCAATATTGTTAGCGCATAAAAGGGCTGTCCATTGTTTACATAGCTGCTTTTCAATAACGGATTAAAGTTTGTTGAAATGTTAGTTAGCTGCGTTTAGTTATAAAAAAAATACATTTCTGGGGTTCTAATTATAAAACCCCATTTGACAATTCCCGTCCAATAATCTAGAAATAAATTAGCTCTTCCTGTTTGTCCTATGTTGCTATACTTTCCCTTGTACACACACAATACGAAACACTATGGTAAACCTCACTTTTCATATAAAGTAGGTGTTAAAAAGTTGTTCATTGTACGGGCGTTATCGTGATGACCACAGAATAGATGTTTTGACAAGCAAGCAATGACTTGTTTGGACAGGCTTGCTTCAGTTTTAACAACACGCCAGTTTTAAGCCGTCACAACGCTGAGTGTGTATGTTTAGTTAAAGTCGGAAGTATTTTCAATACCTTATTGTTATGTTAAATATTAGTCCCTTTCAAATCGCCACGATGTCTTGTATGTGTTTATTTAAGACCCGTAGCAATTTTAATACCTTATTGTTGTGTTATTTAAAGCGCCGAACAGTCTTAGATATTTTACTTGTTAAAACATGACCAGTTCGATGGGCCTTTTTTAGAAACCCATCCTGGCAAAATAGAGCACATGATCACATTACCATATCGCCATTAAAGAAATAGGCATAAATGTTTCATTGTCAAAAAATACAAACACTACGTCAATACTCGGTCCTACGAATTGCCGGAGCTTACCAGTGAAGGGCTCAATGTACCTCACGCACATACATACATACATACATACATGCATACATACATACATACATACAAACATACATACATACATACATACATACATACATACATACATACATACATACATACATACATACATACATACATACATACATACATACATACATACATAAATACATACATACATACATACGTAACTACATCCATCCATCCATCAATCCATCCATCCATCCATACATACATACAAAAACACATACGTACGTAACTACATCCATCCATCCATCAATCCATCCATCCATCCATCCATCCATCCATCCATCCATACATACATGCAAAAACACAAGCACACATTCATAGATGATACCATACATTCTAACACGCGCACACGTGTCAATCCAGGCAGAGGTCGAAGCATACGCCCATGCATGCCCGAACGCTAACATGTATGCATATGCGCATATACACACACATACACACCCGCACAATAATAGACGCACGCAAGAACACACATACACACATGCACATGTACACACACACACTACATACATACACACATAGAAACGCATATACAAACACACTTATATGCAAACACACACACACACACACACACACTAACACACAAACAAACTGCTTCAAAGTAGAAGTAAAACAAAAATCAGGAATCGATACAATAAACTTACTCCACCCACCAAAGACACCAAAGGGAAAGAAACACAAACATTAAGCGACCAGACCATAATGGAAACCTAAACAAAGGAAGGCCATAAGGACAGTTACTTTCCCACAAAATGGCCATATGGCCATCCAAAATAAAAAGACACAAGTGATACACACGGTAAGTAACAAACAACAACATAAATAAACCGCCACAGAAGAACCGCCTTGGAACGGTCAGTGGAAAGGTTTCCACTGGGGGACTTAAATCGATTTACGTGGCCACAATCCTCGCCGCTACTTCCGTCGCGATTAAGACAAATAATTTGTTCAGTCCGCATGAACTCATCAGTGCAACAGCTCCGTGAACACAATCCTCGCCCTTACTTCCGTCGCGATTTAGACAAATAATTTGTTCAGTCCGCATGAAGGCCTCCTAACTCATCAGTGCAACATCTCCGTGAACACACATAATCAAAGAACCACAGAGGTGAGACAACGGTGAGGACCGTACAGCGAGAAACCACTGAAATGCTGGAGCAAAAGAAAACCAACAGTTAGACTCCGATGGGCCCGACTCGAGACAGAGCATCAGGCACCAACCAACATTACCTTGAATTAGATCTCTCTAATTCTCGATAAGCATTTACGTTGGAACCGTCATAGAATCTGAGGCCTGACCCACCGGCGTGCAATTAAAGAGGGAAGCAAAGTTGCGAACCGTGATTGGGTTCACTACCATGCATGCAGTCTGTCGAATAACATCCATGTTTTACCCAATCCTTTTATATCGAAGAATGATTTTACGAAATTGGGTGCTGAAGTCATTGCGGCAATATATTTTTCTGAATTTATATACTAAGTCACCATAAAAATCGGGTTCCGATAGACCTTGTTGCAGAAGAGACCCAAGTCCAATACCAATTTTGAAATTAAACCAGAACGGCGTCTATAAAATTTTGAAAAGGCCCCGCGTAGTTTATGGTACCGATAACCCTGATTAAGAAGTCTAGCCGTTAACAATTCACCACGAGCATTGAAGTCAGCCACATGACCACACACTCTAGCAAATCGAATTAATTGCGAAATACAAACGCCACAGCACGGCGCACGAGGAACACCACCATACAAAAATGGAAAACCCACAATCTCAAAATCAAAGCCACCGCGCCCACCACAAACCCTGCACGAAACAAACCCATCCACAACAGACAGATGCAAATCCCAAAACGGGGCCTCGGTATCAGAAGAATCCGCCCTATTTAACTGAAGCTCTGGGGGTAAATCTGACTGATCAAACCATCGAAATAGGTATTATCACCAACAAAGCATCTAAATATCTAGAAGTGGAGCTAATAGCTTCAATAATTTCAGATTGGTTATCAATGGAAAGCGACAACATGAAGTCTCTTTCATAACAATACAAGAACAGATCAGCCACAAGAGGTGCGCTATTCGTACCCATCGGAATACCACAATTTGTCTAAATAACTTAGTACCGAATCTAATATAAATATTGTCAAGTAGTGGTGAGGGCATCATAGAATATCAAAAGTTTAAAGAAGACATACCCGACCTTCACTGTCCTATCAGACAATGAACTCTAATAAGTAAAACCTATGGAAAATATGACTACGACGCATTCCGACTGGTTGCAATTAATATTAATAGTAATCTCTAGGATCTTTTCCTACTGAATCGAAAAATGTGTAGGGTCCCTGCATGGGAAAATAAAAAGCAACCCCATGTTCCCCTCTTTCTTTACTAGTGGCTGCGTTGGAAATGACGAACTTCCCTCTTAATTTGGTTTTGCTATTCCCGCAATTCTATTGCTTTTTGCCGTTGCTATTCTTCATTTCCTTTTAGTTTACGGTTTATATTACCACCACCGACAATATAACACCATAGTGACCCACATACTACTGTTGGCATTCCTGGCTGGCTTGTATGACGCTGAATGTTGAACAGTATACCTTTTGCTGCTTTCACGCTATTGTAAGAACTGTGCCAGCTTGGTCAAGATAGCATTGTATGATTCAGAGTTATGCTCACACTAGTAGTATAAACTTGAAAGGTCCGGATTAGAACACTATAGTGAACGCAGTGTTCGAAGTGCGCCAAGATTGGTACGCGTACACAGGAACCGCTAGTGCATATTTAAGTTAGTGCTCGTAGGAACCGCTTCACTTGTCCAAGAAGAAGTTTCTTATGAGTAAAACAATCAAGTTTTTCAACCAAAATCAAGATTAAAAATAACTTAATGTTCATTAAACTCCAACATTTCTCTATTCAGGAAAGCGGGTTTGCAATATACGAGCTCAGAATGTGATAAATTATGTTTTAAAGGTATTCATAGGAGTCATGTTAGGATCAATGGCCATGGGACAGGCATTTACATTCCTAGAAATTTTGGCAAACGGAAAAGTTGCAGCAGCAAAAATATTTCACATCATTGAACAGAAACCAATCATTGACAGCTCATCAAACGATGGGGATCGACCGGTGAAGGTTACTGGAAGATTGGACTTAAAGGACGTTTCTTTTTCGTATCCAGCTAGACCAGAAGTTCAGGTAAGGCATTACGAAAATACGCCTATACAAAAACATTGTGACCTTTATCACCGAAAAAATGAAAATTTTAAGATGAAAAATTTTGATAGTTTTCTTATTTCTTCTTAAAATATAGATTGTGTGTACCCGTTAGAATCAATGAGGCGGTTCTAACGAGTACCCACAATCCACATGTTAGAGCAGAAATAAGAAAAATAAGGTTCACCCCTGTAAATCCCAGTTTTACTATATAAAAGTGGGGTTCAAGGGGGTCAAAATTATATAGGCCCGTTTTCGTGATGGGTGTAAATTTTATTGCATTGAATTTTTGACGTCTGGAAGACCAGTGTCTTGTTTACCACGGCAGTTGAGTGCGTAGGATTACGAAAACATGCCTATCAAAAATATTGAAACATTTACCACCAAAAAAGAAAATTTTCGGATAAAATAATCTGATTTTGTTTCTTTTTGTTTACTTAATGAGGAACCTCGTTAGAACAACCTCGGCGTGGTTTTCACGATCTATGCTTTCGAGCAGTAATAAGGAAAATAATGTATACCCATGTAAACCCAATCTTCCTCTATATAAAGTGGGGTCTAGAGGGGTTTTCATGACACAGACTTGTTAACATGATGGGAAAAATATATAGTCCAAATATATTTGAGATAATTATGGGATGGATTTTTTTTTTTTTTTATTATATCTTGAAAACGTATATTGCATCACGTGAACAAGTCCGTGAAATGAAGACCCCCCTCAACCCCACTTTATATAGAGGAAACTGGGGTTTACGGGGGTATATATTATTTGTCTTATTTCTACTCCAAGACATAGGTTGTGGGTACTCGTTAGAACCGCCTCAATGAGGCGGTTCTAACGAGCACCCTCAACCTATGTTTTGAGCATTTATAAGGAAAATATGGAAGATTTTCATCAGAAAAGTAGCCATTTTGGAGATGTGAAAAATGCACTATATCGTACGGGTGTGTTATCGTAATGGAGTGTACTCGACTAGAATCGTCTCAATGTGGTAACTCAACAAAATCTCTTCGATGAAAAGGGTAGAAATTGTACAAAAAATTATCTTTGTTATCTTAGAAAACCAAAACGATATCTATTTTTATCTCTCGATCTGGCACTATGGGTTACACTCACTAGGTCAAAATGTCCCTGCATTTTGCGCCATTGAATATCGACTATATCATTTATTGCCGCTGTTATTCAGCATGTAATTTCTGCTCATACAATTGAAATGTCAGAACGAAATTTTAATTTCCTCAGTTTGTTCGTACAGCATATAACGATTTGCATACTGATTGAACAATATTACATATGATGAGCTAGGAGGCCTTTATGCGGACTGAACAAATAATTTGTCTAAATCGCGACGGAAGTAAGGGCGAGGATTGTGGTCACGTAAAAACGATTTAAGCCCCCAGTGGAATTCGTTTCTGCTGACCGTTCCAAGGCGGTTCTTCAGTCGCGGTTTATTTTTGTTATGGTTTGTCTTTGGGTGTTTGTGTCGCTTATGTTATTTTATTTTGGCCAGCCCATTGGCCATTTAGTGGGAAAGTAACTGTCCTTTTGGCTTTTCACTGTTGGTGTTTCCATTAGGGTCTGTTGTTTCATGCTTGTGTGTCTTTCCCTTTGGTGTCTCTGATGGGAGCTGTGGGTTGATTGTATCAATTCCTGATCATTGCCTCCACTTCTATTTAGGTACGTGCAAAACTGTTCTTGGATTACACATAGACCACATACCATTTAAGAACGTATGGTTATTGCCACGAAATGTCAATGCTTTTTATCAGAGGATAATATGTTTTTGGTGAAATTGTTTTGATGTTCTTCGGCAATAAAATCCAATTTTAATTGTTATATGATTAATTAAATCTTACACTCGTGGTCATTTCATATGATTTGTTAACTTGCAAGAAACCGAAGAGAATAACTATATAAGTAGTTGTGCTTCTGTCAAAAATAGAAGTAGAGGCAATGATCAGGAATCGATACAATTAACCCACAGCTCACATCAGAGACACCAAAGGGAACGAAACACAAACATGAAACAACAGACCCTAATGGAAATACCAAAAGCGGAAAGCTAAAAGGACAGTCACTATCCCACAAAATGGCCAAAAGGCTATTCAAAATAAAATAATCCAAGCGAGACAAACACCCAAAGATAAGCCATAACAAAATAAACCGCAACGGAAGAACCGCCTTGGAACGGTCAGCGGAAATGAATTCCACATGGGGGATTAAGTCTATTTTACGTGGCCACAATCCTTGTCCTTACTTCCGTGGCGATTTAGACAAATAATTTGTTTAGTCCGCATGAAGGCCTTCCAAATCTGATTCTACTTGTTGCATAATGCAATGATGTTATGCCTATAATGATATGTTTAAACCAGAAAAAGAAGCTCGCGTGTATATGGTCATGGGTGTACGTAAGATCCTATTTTTGTATCCACTGTTATATAGAATACCATTTCATAACATCATGAAAATACGCCTATATAATTATTATCCCCTTGAGACCCACTTTTATTTGGTAAAACTGGTGTTTACAGGGGTAAAGCTTATTTGTCTAAGTTCTGCTCTAAAATATAGATTGTGGGTACTCGTTAGAACCGCCCCGATGAGGCAATTCTAACGTGTACCCACAATCTGCATTGTGAGAACAGCGGCGGTTCTAACATGTACCTACAATCTAGATATTTCAGAGCAGAAATAAGAAAAATAATACAATATTCCATCTAAAATTTTTTCAAATTTTAAGTGGTGAAACTCACAATGTATTTGTAAAGGCGTGTTTTCGTAATGAACTATGGGCAAAAATACTAATAAATAAATTAAGAAATAAATATATAAATAAATACATTTATGAGGTGGCGTTCAAACATTGATTGCTTGCACCCAGAGGGCGCTCGATATAACGACAACATTTATTTCCTAATATTCTGCTGTTGCAAACAGTTTACTGCTTAACATTCCGAATGAGGAATAGCAAACAAATTATATAGTCATGTGATTGATTTTGCCTTTATAACCAGTTTGCTGTAATTATAAAAGAACCCGAATAAGGAGTAGCTTAAGGGTATAAAAGGCCTGTTTACTTACTCCAAAAAATCAAATGTTGTGATGACATTTGACTAAAACCCACAACATTTATTTTCTTGGCGTATCAAAAATATATTCTTAAATATGTCTCTCAATTGCTTCAACTGGAATTAAGAGTTCATTATTTTGCCTTCACGAGTTTCTTTATTCACATTCCTGGCAACCAGTGTAGACTGAGTTTAGGAACAAAATAGAAGTGAAGGTAGATACAATTAACCCACAGCTCCCATCAGAGAAACCAAAATGAAAGAAACACAAACATGAAACAACAGACCCTAATGGAAACAATAACAGCGGAAAGTCAAAAGGGCAGTTTGTAAACTGTTTGTAATCACGTCAATTACTTTTGACTAAAAGATGGACGTGTACAAACTAATGGATGGAAACTTCAGAAACCTATGGAAAAAAAGTTTACCTATAATTAAGTTCTCAGTAGTTTGTGTATGGTTGTGGCGGGAGTGGGGATTGTGGTCAGAGTATTCCTTATTGAAAGTTTTTGTACCCCAATTTTAACTTAACCCATTTTGTACCGGAAACCACCAAAAAGCGATATTTAGCAAACAGTGTAAGCCTAGAGCAGACGCCACAGAGCGCAGCATCTGATTAGGGCCTACAAAATTTGCATAAAGTTCAGCTTTTTTCCAAATAAAGTTTTAAGAAAACACAACCTGACATCCCTTAATTTTGAAGTGGACATGTACTTTATATAATGTAGAAAATTCCATTCAGTACAGAAAGGGTTAAAGAAAATCATTTGAAACATTAATAATTTGATTTCTCCAGGCCGGTACAATTTTTTTCTAAGAGCAGCACATTTTCATATTCTAAATCAATGAGTTCATCGGGTAGCGATTTGCACTCTTCGAAGAATGAGAATGATTCTGATTGGGCGATTTCTCTTTGCTTCAATTTGCTTATCTTACCATCATGAGAAATATGCAAGATAAGAGCCACGCATTTAAGATAGACGTATGCACATATATTTACTGCTTGAATGTGTCCGGTGCTTCTATATTTCAGGTCTTGAAGAACTTTAGCATCTGTGTAGATCCTGGCCAGACTTTAGCACTTGTTGGACATAGTGGGTGTGGAAAAAGCACAGTGTTTCAACTTGTTGAAAGATTCTATGATACCAATGATGGAGAGGTTTGTGTTAACGAGAAATGTTGTCAAAATTAGCACAGCACAAAGAAGCATGAAGCGCTTCAAACTCAAAAAGTACACAATTGTTTCCCAGGGTCAACTTAGTTCTGCATGTTAATATTTAACATCTATGCAATAGAACCTAAGGTGAGGGTACTTTCAAGGTTTATGGGCTACCTGAGGGCCAGGGCTCAGGCCGCCGGGTTGATAAGGCCCGGACCGCAGGCGAGGATCATATTAATCCGGCGGTCCATCCCCTGGTCCGTGGGCAGTCCATACACCTTGAAAGTGCCCTCAGCTCTGGTGCCATTCCTTTAATATACAACAGTTACATGCATTGAACAACTACTTTATAAATATTTTCTTAGCTTACCAGGTAAGCTTGTGCCGTGGCCTGTTGTCCATCATCTGTCGTCCGTCCGTCGTTAACTTTTCACATTTTCGATATCTCCTTCGGAACCGGAAGTCAGATTAAGCTGAAACTTGGTGAGAGGTATCCTGGTGACAGATTCAGAATTGATAAAATGGTTCCGTTCGGATTTCCATGGTGGGTATCTTTAAAGTAGAAGTAAAACAAAGATCAGGAATTGATACAATTAACTTACTCCACCCATAAAAGACACCAAAGGGAAAGAAATACAAACATTAAGCGACCAAACCACAACGGAAACCCAAACAAAGGAAGGCCACAAGGACAGTTACCCTCCCACAAAATGGCCATATGGCCATCCAAAACCAAAAGACACAAGCGACACACACAGCAAGCAACAAACAAGAACATAAATAAATCGCCACAGAAGAGCCGCCCTGGAACGGTCAGTGGAAGATTTCCACTGGGGGGCTCAAATCGATTCTACGTGGCCACAATCCTCGCCCCCACTTCCGTCGCGATTCAGACAAACAACCTGCTCAGTCCACATGAAGGCCTCCCAGCCCACCAGTGCAACATCCCCGTGAACACAAAAATCAAAGAACCACAGAGGTGAGAAAACGGCGAGGACTCGACAGCAAGAAACCACTAAAATGCTGGAGCAAAAGAAAAACCAACAGTAAGACTCCGATGAGCCCGACCAGAGACAGAGCATTTAAACGACATCTCCTACCTGTTCTAAAGGTCGAATTGAGCTGAAACTTTTGATGGGAGACATCTGGGTGACATGGGGATTCTGCTTTGTTAATATCGTTCCGTTCCGATATCCAAGTTGACCTCGATGGCAGCCATCTTAAAAGTCTTCAAAACGGCATCTCTTCCCTAACGAAAAGTCGATTTGAGTGGACTTGATAAGCGGCATCCTGGTGACATGGAGATTCAGATTTGCTAAAATCGTTCCTTTCCATTCCCATGTCCAAAATGGCCGCCGTTGCATCCATCTTGAATTTCTTCAAGATGTGGTTGTTATGCCCACAACTTTGAAAAAGTTGGAGGGGCATATTGGTTCTGGTTCGTTCGTCCGTTCGTCCGTTCATCCGTTCGTCCGTTCGTCCGTCCGTTACGCTTTTCATGCATAGCATAACTAAAGAACCGTGTACGCTAGGGTTTTGAAATTTCATATATGGATTCCTTATGGAAAATTAGCTGACGTGTATTTTTTTCTCGTCCGGATTATGCCCCCTTCAAGAGTTATTGCCCTTTGAATTTTTTTTAATAAAATCTTGTCAGCAAGATATCTAAAAAATTATTGTAGCTAGAGCCTTGAAAGTTTGTGAATATATTGGTGGTGATGAGTAGATGAACTGATTAACTTTAGACAAAATTCTGAAAAATACTTTGTGAGTTATGGCCCTTTGTCATTTTGGTAATTTGTGCCCATTGTAATGTATGCTAAAAGTGATGCATAGCATAACATTAGAACCGTGTATGCTAGGGTTTTGAAATTTCATATATGGATTCCTCATGGAAAATTAGCTGTCCTGTATTTTTTTCTCGTCCTGATTATGCCCCTTTCAAGAGTTATTGCCCTTTGAAATTTTTTAAATATAATCTTGTCAGCAAAATATCTCAAACACTATTGGAACTAGAGCATTGAAAGTTGTTGAGTATATTGGTGGTGATGAGTATATGAACTGATTAACTTTTGACAAAATTCCCCAAAATACTATATGAGTTATGGCCCTTTGTCATTTTGGTAATTTGTGCCCATTGTAATGAATGCTAAAAGTGATGCATAGCATAACTTTAGAACTGTGTATTCTATGGTTTTGAAATTTCATATATGCGTTCCTAATGGAAAATAAGCTGACGTGTATTTTTTTCTCATCCGGATTATGCCCCTTTCAAGAGTTATTGTCCTTTGAATTTTTTTAATTATCCCCTCGCACAACATAGTTGTGAGGGGGGATGTAGCATTTGTCTCGTACGTACGTACGTACTTTTGTCATCGCTCTAGCGCGTACATTTCTTGACCGATTTTAATATAACTTCACACCAATGTTCCCTATGAAAAACATCTCGAGCGAGTTCGACTTTCAAGGTCATGACCTCAAGGTCAAGGTCACTGTGGCTTTTTTTAGAAAAACTTTGTCATCGCTCTAGCGCCTAGATTTCTTCACCAATTTCAATATAACTTCACACAAATGTGCATTACAAAAAATCTCGAGCGAGTTCGACTTTCAAGGTCTTGACCTCAAGGTCAAGGTCACTGTGGCTATTTTTAGAAAAACTTTGTCATCGCTCTAGCGCCTACATTTCTTCACCAATTTCAATATAACTTCACACAAATGTTCCTTATCAAAAAATCTCGAGCGAGTTCGACTTTCAAGGTCTTGACCTCAAGGTCAAGGTCACTGTTGCTAGTTTTAGAAAAACTTTGTCATCGCTCTAGCGCCTACATTTCTTCACCAATTTCAATATAACTTCACACAAATCTTTCTTATAAAAGAATCTCAAGCGAGTTTGACTTTCAAGGTCATGACCTTTAGGTCAAGGTCACTGTGGCTATTTTTAGAAAAAAACTTTTTCATCGCTCTAGCGCCTCCATTTCTTCACCAATTTCAATATAACTTCACACAAATGTTCCTTATAAAAGAATCTCGAGCGAGTTCGACTTTCAAGGTCATGACCTCAAGGTCAAGGTCACTGTGGCTATTTTTAGAAAAACTTTGTCATCGCTCTAGCGCCTACATTTCTTCACCAATTTCAATAATACCTCACACAAATGTTTCTTATAAAAAAATCTCGAGCGAGTTCGACTTTCAACGTTATGACCGCAAGGTCAAGGTCACTGTGGCTATTTTTAGAAAAACTTTGTCATCGCTCTAGCGCCTACATTTCTTCACCAATTTCAATATAAATTCACACAAATGTTCCTTATAAAAATATCTCGATTGAGTTCGACTTTCAAGATGATGGCCTCAAGGTCAAGGTCACTGTGGCTATTTTTAGAAAAAAATTGTCATCGCTCTAGCGCCTACATTTCTTCACTGATTTCAATATAACTTCACACAAATGTTTCTCATAAAAATATCTCGAGCTAGTTCGACGTTCAAGGTTATGACCTCAAGGTCAAGGTCACTGTAGCTATTTTTAGAAAAACTTTGTCATCGCTCTAGCGCCTACATTTCTTCTCTGATTTCAATATAACTTCACACAAATGTTTCTTATGGCAAAATCTCAGCGAGTTCGACTTTCAAGGTCATGACCTCAAGGTCAAGGTCAGTGTGGCTATTTTAATAAAAACTTTGTCATCGCTCTAGCGCCTACATTTCTTCACTGATTCAATATAACTTCACACAAATGTTCCCCATGACAATATCTTGAGCGAGTTCGACTTTCAAGGTCATGACGTCAAGGTCACTGTGGCTATTTTAGAAAAACTTTGTCATTGCTCTAGCGCCTACATTTCTTCACTGATTTCAATATAACTTCACACAAATGTTCCTTATGACTATATCTCGAGCGAGTTCGATTTCAGGGTCATGACCTCAAGGTTCAGGTCACTGTAGCTATTTTAAGAAAAATTTTGCCATCGCTCTAGCGCCTACATTTCGTCACCGATTTCAATATAACTTCACACAAATGTTCCTTATGACAATATTTCTAGCGAGTTCCACTTTCAAGGTCAAGGTCACTGTGGCTATTTTTAGAAAAACTTTGTCATCGCTCTAGCGTTTACATTTCTTCACCAATTTCAATATAACTTCACACAAACGTTCCTTATGACAATATCTCAAGCCATTTCGACTTTCAAGGTCAAGGTCACAATGGGTATTTTTAGAAAAACATTGTCATCGCTCCAGCGCCTACATTTCTTCACCGATTTTAATTTAACTTCACACAAATGTTCCTTATGACAATACCTCGAAAGAGTTCGACTTTCAAAGTCAAGATCACTGTGGCTATTTTTTGAAAAACTTTGTCATTGCTCTAGCGCTTACATTTGTTTACCAATTTCAAAATGGATTCACACAAATGTTCCTTATGACAAAATCTGTAGCGAATTCCACTTTCAAGGTCACTGTGGCTATTTTTAGAAAAACTTTGTCACGGCTGTAGCGCTTACTTCTCTTCACCAATTTCAATATACCTTCACACAAATGTTCCTTATGTCAATATCTCAAGCCATTTCGACTTTCAAGTTCAAGGTCACAATGGCTATTTTTAGAAAACTTTGTCATCGCTCCAGCGCCTACATTTCTTCACCGATTTTAATATAACTTCACACAAATGATCCTTATGACAATACCTCGAAAGAGTTTGACTTTCAAGGTCAAGGTCACTGTGGCTAGTTTCAGAAAAACGTTGTCATTGCTCTAGCGCTTACATTTTTTTACCAATTTCAAAATCGATTCACACAAATGTTCCTTATGACAATTTCTGTAGCGAGTTCCACTTTCAATGTCAAGGTCACTGTGGCTATTTTTAGAAAAACTTTGTCATGGCTATAGCGCTTACATTTCTTCACCAATTTCAATATAACTTCACACAAATGTTCCTTATGACAATATCTCAAGCGATTTCGACTTTCAAGGTCAAGGTCACTGTGGCTATTTTTAGAAAAATTTGGTCATCGCCCTAGCGACTACATTTCTTCACTGATTTCAATATAACTTCACACAAATGTTCATTATGACAATACCTCAAGTGAGTTTGACTTTCAAGGTCAAGGTCACTGTGGCTATTTTTAGAAAAACTTTGTCATGGCTCTAGCGCTTACATTTCTTCACCGATTTCAGACTAACTTCACACAAATGTTCCTTATGACAATATCTCGAGCTATTTCGACTTTTAAGGTCAAGGTCACTGTGGCTATTTTTAGAAAAACTTTGTTATCGCTCTAGTGCCTTCATTTATTGATGGATGTTTATAGAACTTCACACAAATGTTTCTTATGGTAATATCTCGAGTTGCTTTGACTTTCAAGGTCATGACGGTCAAGGTCACTGTGTCTATTTTTAGAAAAACTTTGTCTTTGCTCTACCGCCTACATTTATGATTTTAATCTAACTTCACACAAAAGTTGCTTATGATAATATCTTGAGCAAGATCTACTTCGCGGCCATGGCCTCAAGTCAAGGTCCCTATGACTATTTTTAGAGAAATATTGTCATCACTCTAGAACCTACATTTATGGATGGATTTTTAAATAAACTTACACAAATGTTGCATATGATAATATCTCAAGCAAGTTAGACTTTTGCCATTTCAGTGTTTTCCACACACGAAGTCGTCTTGTGCGAGGGGATTTGTATCGCATGCGATGCCTTTTTTAATAAAATCTTGTCAGCAAGTCCATATCTTGAGAACTATTAGAGCTTCATTAATCATTCTTGGTACAAACTTGCATCCAGGCATTGCAACTTCAACGCAAGCATCCATATATGACCTTGACCTATATTTCATGGTTCACTGACTTCGTGAATTATTGCGACCACCCTGACTTTCACCCTAATGTAAGAGTCCATTTCTCGAAAACTATTAAAGCTTTTTTAAATTATAATTGGTACAAACTTGCATCCAGGAATTGCAACTGCAACGCAAGCATCCATATTTGACTTTGACCCATATTTCATGGTTCACCGACTTTGTGAATTATTGCGACCACCCTGACTTTCACCCTTATGTAAGAGTCCATTTCTCAAGATCTATTAGAGCTTCATTAATTGTATTTGGTACAAGCTTGCATTTAGGAATTGAAACTTCAATGCAAGTATCCATTTCTGACCTTTACCTACATTTTATGGTTCACTGACTTTGTAAAATAGTGTGACAAACCTAACTTTCACCCTGATGTAAGTGTCTGTTTTTAAGAGTTTCACTGATGATACTTGGTACATGCTTGCAACTAGGAGTGAAATTTTTATGCAGGCATCCATGTTTGACCTTGACTTAGATTTCATGGTTTGGTGACTGTGCGCCCCCACAGGCGCGACCAAGCCTTCGGGGGAATTCTTGTTGAATGTTTTTGAGTCTTTAACAATATTTGTTGAATATTTTGCCATCTAGGGATAAGCAAAATTTGGGGGCATTGTGTTTTACAAACACCATTTCTAGTTTGATTTTGTGTTCTTCAAGCTTCAAAATTATTTAATCGCTCTCGAACACTCATTCCGGATGTTTTCACGCGCGCGAGAGAGAGGCAGTGACTATTACACTACTGCTTCCCATTTACACCTGGGTGGAGTGAGGCAGTAGATTATGGTACCGATAATCCTGATTAAGATGATTAGCCATTAACAATTTATTACGAGTGTTGAAGTCAGTTAAATGAATACACACTCTAGCAAATCGAATTAATTGCGAAATATAAACACCATAGGATGGCGCAAGAGGAACATCACCTTCCGAAAAAGGAAAAATTACAATCTCAAAATCAAAATCATCGCGTTTATCATAAAGTTTTCAAGAAATAAACTCATCTACAATAAAGAGATGTAAATCCAAAAACAGGGCCTCGGTATCAGAAGAATTTACTTTATTCAACTGAAGTGTGTATGTGGGTGGGGGGGGGTGTAAATTTGACTGATCAAACCATCGAAATAGGTATTATCAATATTTATTAAATCATCCAAATATCTAGATGTGGAGGTGAAAGCTTCAATGATTTCAGACTGGTTTTCAGCAGAAAGGGACATCATGGAGTCTCTCTCATAACAGAACAAAAACAGACCAGCCACAAGTGGTGCGCAATTAGTACCCATCGGAACACCCACAACTTGTCTAAAAAACTTAGTCCAAATCTTACATAAATACTGTCAAGTAGAAATGTGAGAGCTTTACACACTTTCTGACATGACCATAAAGTATAAGTTTTATGCTCTTCAGAAGTGAAGGTTTTACTATATAAAAGTGGGGTTCAAGGGGATCCGAATCACATATGCGTGTTTTCGTGTTATTTTGAGTTTACAACTTTGTTTATAACTTCTTTCGCTAAATTTGAAAACACAAATTCGTTAAGTGTTAAGGGGAATGGGAACAACTGGCATATTAAACCGCCATTTTGTGAAGGGAGACAACTGTCAGGACTTCTTTTTCTCTTTTCTATGTGCCCTGTCCCACTGAAAAAGTGATGTACTCTTAAAGCAAAGAATTTGCTCCCCAGTAGCAAATTCTCTCTTTTAAGAGACGACCCCTATTGCCATGGAAAACAAAAATATTTCTGCAGCAGTTGCCTCCCCCGAAGCTGTTACCATTCCCCTTAAGTCTGCTCCCTTGGACGTTTACAATTCTGCCTTTACCAGGTTTTGCTGGATGGACAGAATATCAAGGATCTGAATGTTGCATGGCACAGAGAACAGATTGGTCTAGTGAGCCAGGAACCAGTACTGTTTGCTACGACAATAAAAGAGAATATTAAACATGGTAATGAAGACATTACAGATGAACAGATTGTAGCAGCAGCCAAGGAAGCTGATATACATGATTTTGTTACTGACTTACCCAAGGTATGATGTCATAGGCGCAAAAATATTAGCAAACATATCAAAATTAAAGTGAAGTTCACAACAAACGATGTATTAGTTAACGTATCGTTAACAATTTGATTAATGCATACCACAAACAGCCTAATATAATTGCCGGAAATGTAAGCAGCGTTTGCATTTGCAAAAACTACTCTCACCATCACGTGAACAAGTCCGTGAAATAAAGACCCCCTAATCCCCATGTTCATGAGATTTCCCGATTGTGGAAATCTAAAAGTCTAACGACAGAACTTCGATAGCAAGTTCTTAAAAATTATTTTATTCTTCTGACTATGCGCCCGATGGTGGCGTCGACTACCACCTCCCCTTGGCAACAGCGTTAAAAGATTACGTACGTTACAAATGTTACAAACGTCACAAAAATGGCATTACGCTAACATGCGCAACGCCCAATGATAGTGTCTCTGATTGCATTTGTCCTTCTCTCCATCTTCCCCTCCTCGAAATGGCAACATTTTGATTACATTATATGTCAAAACTACTTAAGCGATATTATGGTACTTGAGTTAAAATTACATTTTAAAGATGATTTTCAGTATGAATTTGTCTTGGAGTTAAACAAGTCTCTCTTCAGTGTGAGTTAATATCAAAACGTCCTATTCGTCAAATTCTAACGGACAGAGCTTCGTCACGGGTCTTATCACTGTACCCTGTCCCACCTGGAGCTTAGCCACTCGCACTCGTCCATCGATACCCGGGCAGACTTCCACCACTCTCCCAAGAGGCCAGTTTCCTCGTGCTGTGTTTGGAGATACGATAAGTACCACCTCACCGACCTATAGATCTGGATGCTGCTTATGCCATTTCTTTCGTGCACCAAGGCTGGGGACCCATTCACTTAGCCATCGGTGCCAGAAATGGCGGACTAACTCCTGTACTCTTCGCCATCTCTTTCGGGGGTTGAACTGTGTGCTGTCCACCGTCGTTGGTGCAAACTGACCACCCACCTGCCCATGCAGGAAATGGTTCCTCGTCAGGGATGTGTCGTCAGTAGGATCTGCTGATTGGTAGGTAAGGCGTCGAGAGTTTATTAGGCTCTCAGACCCGATAATCGTCGTCATCAGCTCCTCATCTGTGATGTCAGCATTCCCTAGGATGGCATTCATGGCCTTTTTTGCAGATTTAAAATCAGAGATTCGTGAACCCACCGAATGTGGCGCTAACGGGGGTTGAAATGCCAAACTATCCCTTTATTCGCGATTGATTCCTTGATCTTGTCCTGGTCCAGTTGCGATATTAACGACTTTAGTTCTTTGTCAGCCAATTTAAGGTTTGTACCATTGTCGGAGTACATTTCTTCTTGAATTCCCCTGCGACTGACCATTCTATAAAATGCGTTCATTAACGAATCCGTATCAAGCCCAAATGCCATTTCTAGGTGAAATGCCGACGTGCTCACGCAAGTAAAAAGGCATAAATATCGTTTTTGCGTTATTTACCGCGTCCCTGTATGGTGATGAATGGCCCCGTGAAGTCCACTGCTGCTCTGGTAAAGGCCCTCAGCGATTGTTTAAGTCTGGCAACGGGTAGCGGAGCCATGATTTGTTGGCATGCTTTGGCCTTCCTTCTCCGACAAAAGGCACATTCTTTTTCCCATGCCCGGATTACCTCACGACCAGCGATCACCCAGTACCGAGAAGACAACGAAGCTAATGTTTGATTGGTCCCTGACGCGTGGTTACCTTTTTCATGGAATTCTTTTACGATGAGTTTCGTCACTGAGCCTTTTTGGGGTAATATGACAGGATGTCGAATGTCATGCGAGAGAAACTTAGCATGTTTTAGTCTTCCATTGGACACTCATTCTCAAATGAATTGGGATATTGCAGTCGCCGTATATTTTCTGAAATCAAGCAGTCATTTTTAACCAATGCATACGTTTATATGACAGAACAACAGGTCCCGAAGATATCATGATAAACCTCCTGTAGAAAAGTACCTTTTCAGAGAAAATGAGCCACGGGAAAACCTGGTTTTGTAATGTTCGAGACTGTCGCTTTTCGAATTCTCTTTGTTTGCGCACTAACAAATTTGAAATTCCACTAGTAAGGAAAGGGTTAGGTGGTTTCCATAAATTCTACATATTCTGGGTAACTACTATTAGCAGGACCACATGGAGTCTTACTAAGTATTTTCCCCGATTATGGCTGTCGCCGAAATTTAATTAAACATTGTAATGTACCAGACGACTATTTTCTTCTTGTTATTTCAAAACAACGTTTAGGTTTTTATACACGGAAACATGACCAAATAGAGATTCTATATTATATTAAGCATATGAGGTTGGTTGATCTTACCTGTACAATAGGAAATGAAAAATACTTGCCATACAAAAATGTGCACGGATTTGTTGCAAAAATGCATGCAATGTTCGCGATCATTATACCAGGCTTATTACGTATGTATGGACAAAAAATGCTAGATTGAGTTAAACTCCCGCAATGTGTGACTCATACAAATACATCATCTGGAACGAAAATAATATTTTGATGATGAAAATTCCTCATTTCCAGTGTTTTGTAATGTTCGAGACCTGTAATGTTCAATACCGAAAATTGTCAGCCTAACAGCTTGACCACATTGCTCTCACGTGGCACAGTTTTCCGTTACCAGATTAAGTAGTAGAAAGTATCTGCAGACGACATTGTTGCCTTTTCCGGTGTTTGATGGGTAAGGGAGTCGGCAGACAATACCAAAGTTAAGGGAAAACAGAAGCTACATTTTGTTTTTAAATACCTGCATAGGAACTTTTTTTTTTTCAAATATTATTTGTCACAATTAATATTGTTCAATTCAGAATATGCCACCAAACATCATTATTAATGAACAACATTTGCACGCTTGCAAGATCATTATTCTATTGCAATAAGCATAGGATGTATGCAATGAATTGTCCGCTACATTTGGGAGCGAACATGACATGTTTGCTATGTTAACCGTCCAGGGATAATGACTGCAAATAAATGAACAATTTTGAATTTTGCAACATTAGTTGTGTAAAATGAACACGTTTAGTGATATACATGTTTGCTACATTTCTACCAATAGCTGCAATCGGGAACAATGTTGATTCCAAATTTATTACTTATTTTCGATTTTCGATTTGAGTCCCATAGCTTATAACCTTTTCCCAAATTTTATGTGCAAGAATGAATATTTTCAATATAAAATGTGCACTGTTAGGAAGGCACTTCAGCTCTCAAATTTGTATTTCCAAATGCATATTTTGAATGTTAAAAACATTGTAAGTGCAGTTTATGTTACTAACATTATTGTATCGAACATCCCCACCTAAATTAAATGTGTATATTTTAGGGTATGCTGGTTTCCTCTGGATTATGTTCCTAGATACAACAAATACAATATTACATTCATTTTCAATTTAACAGGTAGAAATGGTAAAGTGGCATAGCATGTCCCTTTACCGTGTATGGTAATGTCCGAGACCATCATAGCTGCCATTTACAGACATGCATCTGTTTACATTTCTGAGAACTTATTTACAAACTTCACAAACGTGTTACTTTCTTCCAGCTGGTAGACAAAATTGGTTACACTTTGAAGACTTTTGTATAGACAAATATTACTCTGGAATGCACTGTAATGTTCGATACTGTATTCTCGCGGTTGCATTATTAGTTTTAGATACTTAGTTATTGAGAACATAAGGCCATGCGGTTGTTGTGTGTTAATATGTGATAAATATGTCTTTTAATGTTTCGGCTGCCTTAAGAAAGCAGTTTATCTGTCAGGAGAGCATTTTTTATGCATAAAAGTATATACCGAGGATTTTTGCGTAATAGCGACACCATGTTTTTAAAGCATATGACTGAACAGGCACTGTTACATTAGTTAGATCCAAAATATGAATGAAAATGACACTAATAGCTGTATTGTCAGTTTATCGCGTTAGTAAACTACTTGACTTATAGAAACATAATCACTGTAATATCAGCGACTTTTTACATATAATTAAAAAAACCTATTGCTTATGTTGATCGTTTATCTAAAGGAATATTACTTGTGTTCCTTATTTATCATTCAATACCTGTTCAAATGCAATAGTCGTAAGTGATCTAGCTATTACGTGCTTCTCTGAAAACAAAACGAAAGTTGTATATGTTCAGAAAACTATTTCTTTTTCTGTATTCTCTAACCAACCCCGAATTTTATTCTAAATGGCTATTCGTTTCTTTATCATATATTTGACCATATGTTCAATTTTGTCCCCGCTTAATAACCCGATCGTAAGTTTCTGTCATTGCGAGCTGCGGTCTCTTGATTTTTGTGATGTTATAGACGGGGACAACGAACAAGTAGATTGTAGCGTACATTTTTCACAATCAAATTTATCAGAATACCGACATATTTCTAGCTGTTGGGGTGAAATAAATTTTGATTTCTTGATCAAGGAATTTTAACTGAGTATAGGTACATGTTAATACTTTATTTTGAACATATCGGTGACTGAATCTAAGTAACGTTATAATGTGACTTTTTAAACGGCTAAAATCCCAATTCATTTGAGAATGAGTGTGCAGCGCAACAATCCAGCTTCATCCAATTGTGGTTGTAATCCCATCAGCTTGCTGTTTGTAGGCAACTGTGTTCCGCGCGATAAGGCTATCCATTCCTCGCAAAATTCTCCTACATTGGGCGTGTCTAACAAGCTGTATCTCCGCCCTCTTCAACTCATCAGCAAGGAGCTCCCCTGAGACCCTGGCTGTTTTCGATTTTCGGCAATTCTGTACGAAACGATTGACCCAAGCCAGTATTCTTCTAACCTTCAGCCAACTCGAATACCGATTTGTATCTACCGGAAACTGTATTTCTTCTGCTATTGTGACGAAACCATATACGACATTCGTGGGTTCTGAAATTTACTTGTACTTTGATGGCATCTGTTGTATGCTAGTGAGTCTTTTCATCTCCGCATCTCCGACTGGCGCCTCGAAAGATTTCTTTAAAGGCCACATACTTTCCGACTGCCTAAGAAATTCGGGTCCTCTCCACCATGTATCAGATCTGACGAGGTCTGCCACTTTCATACCCCTGCTAAGCATGTCAGCTGGATTCTGATCCGTCCGTTGGTATGTATCGCCACTGCTCTGAACAACTGATTGCCTGTATCCCCCCTACCCTGTTGGCCACAAAGTGTTTGAACTCGCGACTTCGGCCTCGGATCCACCAAAGGACATTCGCGCTATCAGACCAGAACATTGCACAACTTATTGGAATCCCCAGCACGTAGGATATTCTCGAGGTAAGCCTGGCTCCGATGACCGCACCCATCAATTCCAATCGAGGAATACTGGTTGCAATGGCTGGTGCAACGCGAGTTTTCGCCTCTATTATGTTGCTGGAAATGGAACCATCTTCGTAGGCACATGTTGCGTACACCACCGCTCCGTAAGCAAACTCTGACGCATCCACGAATGTATGCAGCGACTTAGTTCCAGCAATTTTTGCTTTCTCCTGGAGACACCTTGGAACTTGTACATCTCTGAGCTTCTCAAGTTCACCAAACCATGTTCGTGGAGATTGATCATGAAATCTTTTCTACGGTCATTCTCTCTCTTCCGCTGATTCAAGAAGGGCAGTTGTCAGTTTCTGGCGAAAGAATGTGCACTGTACTGGTTAACCGCTTACGTATAAGCCTGCCCAGGAAAGTGTTGATAGGTAAACTGACCGGCTCAAAAATGACCTAAATAGTGTTGACTGGGCCGTAAAACTCCAATACAAACAAACAAAATCACCAAACCATGTACGAGCGGATTTCATCAGCGGTTCGGTCAGCTGATCATCCTAGTCAATACCGGAAGTCCACATGTCTTGCAACAACATTTTGGCCCGAATCGAAAATGGAGCAATGAGTCCGATAGGATCGAACAGTGTAGCTATTTTCTTGAGAAAAGTGCGTTTCGTATATTGTATGCTACTATCAGGAATATGCTCTTTAAACGTGAATATGTCTTCACCTGCAAGCAACCACACACCCAGCGTCTTAGTGCATGGCAGCTGATCCCGATCTAAGTCTACTTCTGACTTTCTGTCTTGAGATGGAATTGCTGATAGCACGTTGGGTGAGTTGGAAAGCCACTTACGCGCGAGCATACCAGCCTTTGACAATAGACACGATAGCTGCCGATACAATTCGATTCCCTGTTCTTCGTTCAACACAGAGTCCATTGAGTCGTCCATGTACGTCGAGGTTAGAATCGTTTCGGTGGCTCGCTCAAAGTCCCCTTGATGTTTTTTGGCGTGGTGCTGCAAAACATACTGGGCCTGGAATGGGGACGAATTGACTCCAAAAACGACACGGTCGAATTCGTAGACATCTGGAGGTAGATGCTGGTTAATTCCCCTCCATAGAAATCGATGATACGGCTTGGCTTCTGAGTCTATCTCTATCCGAAGGTACATTTCTGCTATGTCGCAAACCACTGCAACCGGATACCTTCTAAATCGAAGATAAACGTCGAATAAGTCTTGCTGTAATTTCGGGCCCTGATGGATGACGTCATTTAGGGAAACCCCGTCACACTTTGCCGACGCATCAAATGCTATTCTTGTTTTCGTCGTTTTCTTATCAAATAAAAATCAAAAATGAGTTCCTTTAAGAGCAATGAAAACATTCATAAGAAAAAAGATGCGTCATACTACGTAGTTTCGGCTAATAAAGCCTCATCAGTGACCCTGTAATGATCTGGCAAAGAAAGCCTGATTATTGGAAAGTGCGGAAGGAACCACTTTGACGTTTCTTGTTCATGCCTCGAGACCTTTCTGATGTAACCCTTTTCAACGTATTGAGTGATAGTTTCACTGTATGCCTTTGCTATTTCTGGTAACCTAACAAGCTTTTTCTCGATATTCTCTAATCTTCTTACTGCCATATCGTAATTGTTTGGCAACGCCCGTTCATTGGTTTTCCATGGAATACCCACGCGGTACATATTGTCTTTAGACTGGATCGAATTTTCGAGTTGCTTCATTGCATACTATTCTTCAATTCGAACAATAGATTTTTCCTCCACAGTGCATGTACATATTACTGACACATCATCAATTTCCCAGAATCTTTTTAAATTCGAGTTTAGCTCTTCGATTCCACTTCCGTCTTTTACGAAATAAGTCCTTGCAAAGTGTGTATGTGCTATTGTCCTACCCTCAGATCCTGGATTTCCGATGCAGTTCCAACCCAAGGACGTCAGTCGGGCGATTGTTTCACCTGGTCTCCCCCTGACTTCCTGAATTGCGCAATGAAGCTCTGCGCAATCTAAACATATCCGTATATCAACGACTGGTCTCCTTGCAGTTCGTGGGAAGTTGATGTTCTTTAGATGTGACCATTGTTGAGTGCATTTATTCCAATCGAAAGCAGACATATTTCCTGTTACTCTTGTTGTTGTATATGCTGTAACCCTCTGTTTGACTTCTCCAGATATGCTTTCTACTTCCATATCAACGGGTCTCGTTTCAAATGTTTCAACTTGTCCGTTAAGTACATTTACCATAACCTTCTCAACATTACATTGAAGCCAAGCTCCGCTGCCACGTCGGCATTAGCGTATGTCTTCGTGCCCGCATCATCTAGTAACGCATTCACTTTCAATGACCGACTTCCATTCTTAAGTACGACTGGTATCGTCCGAAGCGCAATAAAATCTGCTGTAGTGACGTTGTTCGCCGTCATCGTCGTTTGTTGCTCGTTCCCCTCCGTGCCAGAAGTGGTCTGCGCGCTGGTATTTTCACATTTGGGCTGTCACGTGTGTTCATTACGCTCGGGACTGATTTTGTTTCACGAGATGGCCGATGCAACAGTCGGTGATGTAATGCCTTGCATCCATTTTGGTCGCATGGTCGACTTCTTGGGCAAGAAATCCCAGGATGACCCTCGTCTAAGCACCTGAAGCAAAGCTTGAACCGTTTTGCAATGTCCCATTTTTTCAGAAACATCTTTTTGCATGAACATTTGGCATTTCCAAACAGGATGATTTGCGCCACATACCTGACAGGACTGATCATTTGCGCCGCGGTTGTCTCGTCTGTCCCCAAAGAAAAATCTTGCATTCCTCTGTCTTGGCCAAGGATTCGAACCTGTCTCCCCACCTGTAACAGCGTAAACTGTCTCAGCTGCCACCGTTTCGAATTCGGATTCCTAAATTATCCATTTTCTCAAAGCCTCTACGGATTCTGACACGTCATTTTCGAATATCGAGCGACGGTAGTTGGTTATCATGAACTGGGGCAATTTTCGCTGTAATTTTGTGTATAGAGACCTGGGTCCAAGTTCGTGCTGATTTGTTTCTTTGAGGTTGATTATTGCTATGTCAAGTAAATCAGCAATATTTTCAAGGTCCTTAGCATTTCCCGGTCTGATTTTTTTAAAATTGTCTAAATCTTCCAAATAAATAGCTATTTGGCGCCTCATACCTCCAGATGTTCGATATAACTTCTCTTTGGCGGCCTCATATGCAGTGCTTTTTTTTTTTTTTTTTTTTTTTTGGTTTGGGTTTTACGGCCCTTTCAAGATTATTTCACTCATATCGAGCCGATCGTTAATCAGAGGTGGGCGAAAACCGGAGTACCCGGAGAAAAACCACCTGACCTTCCGTTGCAGAACTTGGCGTCTCACACGTGGCCCGAGCGAGGCTCGAACCTACGGCGGTGAGAGACCTAATGACTAAGAGTCAGCGCTCTTATCCACTAGGCCACGGAGGCCCGTTCATATGCAGTGCTTGAATGTCCCAGATTTTCAATTGTCTTTAAAGCTTCCCCCGAAAGATACTTACGCAGTTGTAACAGTTTATATTCACCGGTAGCTGGGCCACAATCAATGCACGCGAGAATCGCCGACTTCCATGGTTGGTATGTCCTCTTGTCCCCGGAGAATACTGGGATCTGCACCCGTTTTAACTGACGCCAAAGATCTTGTCCGATTGAAGGCACTTCTCTGCAATCCGGCGGAAATATGATCCTTCATACCCGTTCGCACGCGGAACAAATGATGATGTCCGTGTGTCCAATCGTGTCCGACTCTCCTTCTGATCTTCAGCATCTTTCTGGTAATTATTTGCACTGTTATAGGAATCAGTAGGTCCCTGAGAAGAGTACACGGTAGCCCCTCCCGGCTCATAGTCTATTGCGTCAAAGTTCTGATGCAGCTCGTTTTCGTGCGTAATCGGGCAGTCTATTCTGTTTGACAAATTTGCACAGTCCGACTGATCATTTTTGTTTGTAACAGGCATAAAGCTATTGTCGTTATTGCTTTTAGCGGAAAATTTTACCTGATCAAATGTCCTTGACGAGCATTCCTTTTGTTGGGTCTCGGAACTATCATCAGCGATGTTCAATTTCCGACGAAGATCAATCGTAACTATATCAGAGTTTGTAATTGACGATCCGTCCTTGTACCAGTCCAACCATTCACGCGCCGATTCTGTAGCCCCGTAGAATTCCTCTTCCATTTTCTCCATCTCGCTAATAATCCGTCTGCTTTTTAAATGTTCATTCTTTTTGGTATAAAAGTCTGAAAAGTAAGTCAGTATGTTCATGGCTAATTCGAAGCAAGTATCCATCTTTTGACGCGCCTCCTTTACATCACGACGGCTGGATTGACCATGCTCCTCAACTAAATCATACAGTTTGGTTCTTGACTTTGTAAAATTCGATTTCGCCCGACATTTGTTTTTTTTAAATGCATTTTCTAGCGCCCCGACGTCGACCCTTTCTCTATATTCCGATGATTCCATTGTAAGATGGTCGATTTCTACCTATTTTCGATGTACACCTCGCTCTTTGCTACCACAAAATGTTCATGAGATTTCCCGATTGCGGAAATCTAAAAGTCTAACGACAGAACTTCGATAGCAAGTTCTTAAAAATTATTTTATTCTTCTGACTCTGCGCCCGATGGTGGTGTCGACTACCAATTCCCCTTGGCAACAACGTTAAAAGATTACGTACGTTACAAACGTTACAAACGTTACAAAAATGACATTACGCTAACATGCGCAACGCCCAATAATAGTGTCTCTGATTACATTTTGTCCTTCTCTCCACCCCACTTTATATAGAGAAAACTGGGATTTACTGGGGTAAACGTTATGTTCCTTATTTCTGCTCCAAGACACAGATTGTGGGTACTTGTTAGAACCGCCTCAAAATCTATGTTTGGAGTATAAATAAGAAAAATATCACAAATACATGCACACACACAGGCATGCATGCATTAACACACGCGTGCATGCACGGACACAGGCTGCGTGCATAAATCCACACACTTATGCATGCATGCATGTGCACATACATGCATTCACACACTTACGCATGCATGCATGCATGCATACACGCACATGTGCAATACACATGCATGCACGAAACCACAAAAACGTGCATGGACACAAATACGCATGCACACGTATAATCACTCAAGCATACATGCAGCCACACATGCATACACGCATGCGTGTATACTTGAATACACACATATGCATGCGTGTGTCATATGCATGCATACACAAATGCATGCATGCATACACACATCCATGCGTGCTAATACATGCATGCATGCACACACACAGTTTCACACAGGCATGCACATACCCATTTATACAAACACAGGCATGCATGCACTGACCCACGTGAACATGCACACACACAATCATGCGTGCTAACACACACATGCATGCATGGACACACAATTTCACACAGCATGCATGCACACATGCACTTACACATGCATGCACTTACACATGCATGCAGGACACACACACACACACATGAATGCATGTATGCACACGCACTCACACATGCAAGTACACACACACACATGTATGCATGTACACACATAAGCTGCGTGCATAAATGTACATACTCATGCACGCATGCATGTGCTCATACATGCATTCACACACTTAAGCATACATGCATGCACGCACACGTGTGCATCACACATGCATGCGTGCAAGCACACATAAACGCATGGGCACACGCATGCATGTACACATGCAATAACACATACATACATACACCCACACATGCACACACGCATGAATGTACACACACAATTTCATACAGGCATACATGCAAATACCCATGCATGCATGCATACACACACAAGCATTCATGTACACACACATGAATGCACGCATGCACACACACTCAACACATGCATGCACACACGCATGTAGACATGCGTGTACACACTAATGCATGCATGCATGCACATGTGCATACTTGCACTCACACTTGCACTCACACATGCAAATACAGACTCATACATGCACATGTGTATCACACATGCATGCATGCAAGGACATACACATGCTTGCATATAAATGCATGTACGCATGCAGTCACGTATACGTGCACACACAAATGCACGCAGGCATGCATGCATTCTTGAAAGCACACACATGCATGCATGCACACACAATTTCTGACATCCATGAATGCACATGCCCATGCAGGCACACGCATACATGCATGCACACACTTAGGCATGCATGCGCACATACATGCATTCACACACCCACGCATGCACACACACATGCTGCGTGCATATATGCACACACTTATGCATGTATGCATGTGCACATGCTGGCATTCGCGCACACATGCTGCGTGCATATATGCACACACTTGTGCATGCATACATGCACACACACGTTGCATACACGCATGTACACACAAATACATGCATACACACACACATGCTTGCATGCATACAACACAAACACACTCACATGCACACATACTCACCTGCATGCATGCACACACACATACACTCATGCATGCATGCAAGGATGCACCTGTACATACATGCAAACTCTCATGCAAGCACACATGCATGCATGCACACACTTATGCAAGCATGCATGCACGCATATGCTATGGGCACACACGCGCTCAGTCATGCACGCACACATGTATGCATTCACACACTCACACATGAATCCATCCATGCACACACACGTGCATACATGCACAATTGCACTCAAGCATGCTCTCACACACATATCTTGTTCAACTAAGGTCCCTTTAGAATAGCCAAGTTGCCTTTTAGCAACTCTTCATGAAGAGTTTCACTCTACTTACCCTACCAATAAGCAGGGTTAAAGAGGACTTAACCGGTTCCCAGCTCATTGTTGTGTTGCAATAAAAATATGGCACCATTACATATTGCTATTTTAAGAATAAAATCAAATGCACCCCAACCCTGCACAAACACTTGTCACAATGATTCATTGATAGGCTGTGCCTGTTCAGACTTACCCCCCTCCCCCTAGCAAAACCCCTTGTCACAGCCTCACCCCCACACACAATCCCTTGTCACCATGATTTTTTTTAGAATTGAGCCTGTTCACACACAACCTGTTGTCCCTCCTCCCTCCCACAACCACTTGTTGCCATGAGTCATTGATAGTTAGACTCATCCTGTTCACACATTCACACACAACCTCTTGTCGACCTCTTAACGCCCCATACCCCCACACATACCTCATTGTCTCCATGAGTCATTGATAGTTAAACGGAGACTTTTTATCTTCTGGTGCGCTAGGACCAGACCCACGAGGTCAAACGGATCACCCCCTACCCCTATCATTTCAGTTTTGCAAAAAGGATCAGGTGAGCGATCAAGGGTCATCAAGAACCTCTTGTCTTTAATTTCAATCACAGTTATAGTAAGTTAAGTAGAACATTTTCAGTGTAAGAATTTTGTACGCCCCCTTAGGAGGGCAAATAGTCTTTGCACTGTCCGTTTGTGGGTTTGTGCGTTTGTAAGTCCGCACTTTTTTTGATGCGAACTACTTCCACATTTCTTCAAAGATTGAGCTGAAACTTTGCACATGCATGTGAGGTGAAGGGATGCCTAACACAATTTTCACGTTAGTCCTATCATTTTCGAAGGAGTAACGGCCCTTTCCCCAAATTGGCTCCCACGGTGACATTGCTCACTTATAGTTACAGCTCTTGTTTTCAGGGATACGACACACTGGTTGGATATCAAGGCACGCAGCTAAGCGGGGGTCAGAAACAGAGGATAGCAATTGCAAGGGCAGTGGTTCGAAACCCGAAGATACTGTTGCTAGACGAAGCTACGTCAGCACTAGACAATGAAAGTGAGGCCATTGTACAGAAAGCTTTGGAAAAGGTACTAAAGAAATCATTCGGGGAAGGTATATTTCCTTAAAGTTTCGGGTCCAATTTGGAAACAAAACCTGAATGTCCTTAAGGTTGCATCGATTGTAATCAAAGTACTTAACACACTGGTGGGTCGAATGTCTCTGAGTGCAGGCTACAAACGGGGATTAAATGTGTTTTGTTTTAACCTTAATTGATTTATTTTAAGCAAACAGTGCTGGTCGCGGTAGCTCAAACTGATGAGCGGGACGCGGGTCCGATATCTTCCGGATCGGCAGCTGTTCTTTTGGGGATATTGATCTTGTGGCTAACCAGGGGCCAGTTGTTCAAATCTAACGACGGTGTTAGTTAACGTATCGTTTAAACGTTGATCATTTAGCATAACAAATATGCTATTATTTTTGTTGAAAAAAAATGTGAGCAGCTTTTGCTCACATTTTGTGAGCTAAATTACCAACATTTTAAATATTAAACTTGCTAGAACAGTTAACATTATGACCACTAACGAGCTCGTTAAGCTAATGATGCTTTGAACAACTGGGCCCGGAACCATAGGCAGTGGACAATCGGCGTCGTCTGCGTTTTCGTCAACATTTTCAAACAGCAACTCCGATGAAACTGCCAGGTCAATTGAAACCAATTTACAGAGACTCCATTATTGTTCGTAAGAACTAGGTCCGTGTCCGAAACATTGTTCGTAAGAAGTAGCTCATGTTACCAGGATGGCCACCATGTTATTATATCTCTCAGGAACCAAATGGCAACGACCTTAGAACTTTATATACAGCGATGGGGGGTTAAATCCTACCTAGTTTGTTCTAATGGTGATCTTCGGTTGACCTTGACCCAATTTACTCAAAGGTCAAATTCGGTCAATTAGGCCTTTGTTTGGGAAAATGTCAAATTCGTGTTTTTTCCAGATTCTATTTGACTTATGTCATCAGAATAATATTTGCTCTCAGCTGAATAAATCCAAAGATCAAGGTCAGTTACTGACCTTTGTTGTAGATGTCTCAGATTCAGTACTGATAACCTTTGTCTCTGTATTGGGATGTTTGGGCTGTTTGAAACCAAATTACATATGAAGCATCTATAATATATGGCAAACAAAATTGGATGGTGACCAAGGCGGCCACAAAATCCATATGTAATATAAGAAACGTTGGAAATCCTGTGCTCGGGAACGTTATAGCTGACGGCCTTGAAACTTAATATGCATCATAAGGGACTCGGGCCTTGCAAATGTGTTTTCAAATGAGCGCGTTTGGTTGATACTGACATAATAGCATCGAGTTTAAAATTGACGACTTAGGCTAATGTGTTGAAAAAGGGCAAAACTGGCATTTTTACATACATCTATTGGTTTGTTTCCTGCAAATTTTATGACAAACGCGATGATTTTGATTTTGAAATTGTAAATTTTCCTTTCTTGGATGGTGATGTCCCTCGTGCGGCATCGCGTTTATATTATGCAATTAATTCGATCTGCTAGAGTGTCTACTGATGTAACTGACTTCAACACTCGTAATAAATTGTTGACTGCTTAATTTCTGAATCAGTTTTATTGGTATCATAAAATACGCAAAGCCTTTTCAAAATTTTAAATTTCAAAATACAATGTTGAACTTAAATCACATCTGCAACAAGGTTTACCCAGACCCGAATTTTATGGTGACTTAGTATACAAATTCAGAAAAAATATATATACATGTAATTGCAATGACTTCAGCACCCGATTTCGTTTAATCCTTCTCCGGTATAAAAAATGGGCATAATAGAAGTAAAACAAAGATCAGGAATTGATACAATTAACTTACTCCACCCATAAAAGACACCAAAGGGAAAGAAATACAAACATTAAGCGACCAGACCATAATGGAAACCTAAACAAAAGAAGGCCATAAGGACAGTTACTTTCCCACAAAATGGCCATATGGCCATCCAAAATTAAAAGACACAAGTGATACACACACTAAGTAACAAACAACAACATAAATAAATCGCCACAGAAGATCCGCCTTGGAACGGTCAGTGGAAGATTTCCACTGGGGGGCTTAAATCGATTTTACGTGGCCACAATCCTCGCCCTTACTTCCGTCGCGATTTAGACAAATAATTTGTTCAGTCCGCATGAAGGCCTCCTAACTCATCAGTGCAACATCTCCGTGAACACAAAAATCAAAGAACCACAGAGGTGAGACAACGGTGAGGACTCGACAGCAAGAAACCACTGAAATGCTGGAGCAAAAGAAAACCAACAGTTAGACTCCGATGGGCCCAACCAGAGACAGAGCATCAGGCACCAACCAACATTACCTTGAATTAGATCTCTCTAATTCTCAATAAGCCTTTACGTTGGAGCCGTCATAGAATCTGAGGCCTGACCCACCGGCGTGCAATTAAAGAGGGAAGCAAAGTTGCCAACCGTGATTGGGTTAACTACCATGCATGCAGTCTGTCGTATAATATCCATGTTGTACCCAATCTTTTTATATCGAAGAATGATTTTACGAAATTGGGTGCTGAAGTCATTGCGGTTATATATTTTTCTGAATTTATATACTAAGTCACCATAAAATTCGGGTTCCGATAGACCTTGTTGCAGAAGAGATTTAAGTCCAATATTGAATTTTGAAATTAAATCAGAATGGCGTCTATAAAATTTTGAAAAGGCTTTGCGTAGTTTATGGTACCGATAACCCTGATTAAGGAGTTTAGCCGTTAATAATTTATTACGAGTGTTGAAGTCAGTTACATGACTACACACTCTAGCAAATCGAATTAATTGCGAAATATAAACGCCATAGGATGGCGCACGAGGAACATCACCATCCAAAAAAGGAAAATTTACAATCTCAAAATCAAAGTCATCGCGTTTATCATAAATTTTGCACGAAACAAATCCATCTACAATAGATAGATGTAAATCCAAAAACGGGGCCTCAGTATCAGAAGAATTTGCTTTATTTAACTGAAGTTCTAGGGGGTAAATCTGACTGATCAAACCATCAAAATAGGTATTATCAATATTTAATAAATCATCTAAATATCTAGAAGTGGAGCTAAAAGCTTCAATAATTTCCGATTGGTTATCAATGGAAAGCGACAAAATGAAGTCTCTTTCATAACAATACAAGAACAGATCAGCCACAAGAGGTGCGCAATTAGTACCCATCGGAATACCCACAATTTGTCTAAATAACTTAGTACCGAATCTAATATAGATATTGTCAAGTAGAAAGGTGAGGGCATCACACACTTTCTGACATGACCAAAGTGTATAATTCTTATGCTCTTTAGAAGTGAAAAATGCATTTCTGACATTACATGCAAGATAGAGAGAATCTTCTCTGTGAAAAGCCCATTCAATTAAATCATTAAGCTTTTCTTTTATAAGATTATGAGGAAGTGTAGTGTAAAGAGTGGAAAAATCGTAAGTAGACAGACTAGAAGCACGAAAATGTCTGGATTTCAATTTATTTAAAACCTCATTCGAATTTTTTATAGACCAAAACAGATTTCTTCCTGATCTTTCAAAGACTTTATCACAATATTTAATTACATGCGTTTTAATAGCAGTAAGACAGGAAGTTAATAATTTAGAAAGTTCAGTGGTAGTGCAAGAGCTAGAATTTGCAATAAACCGTGCTTTGTAAGGTCTTTTATGAAGTTTTGGTAACCAGTATAGCGTAGGAAGCTTGTCTTGGCCTTCGTTAACACACACAGCAAACTTGGTGGCTGAAAGACAAACATGTTTATCTACTATAGCTCTCTCTTCAGCTAAAGGCTGAAGTTCATAGGCCTTAGTACCACCAAGCTCCTGCTTAAGCGTGTTAACATAGTGGAGCCGTCACACAACGACGACGTTGTTAGCGGCCTTGTCTGCAGGGGCCAAAACAAACTTCTTATGAAATTCTTGAATACCTAGTTTAAGATGACGTAAAGACGTCTTGGGCTTAGGAGGTAATAAGTTAGTATTTTGAGAATAGAAAGAAATGCGTTTATTCACTAGTTTTAAAATGCTAAGTTTCCAGTCCTTAAGGGCTTTATGCTCAACATACTCTCGCTTACACCATCGATTACCGAATTCATTCAAGGAAGCAGCGATTTCATCTCTACATTTACTGAAATCAATTTTAGAAGGAAACCGATATTTCGGTCCTTTAGAAATTATATTCCTTATCCTAGAATCAGGAATAATTTTCAAATTGCCAGTAATTACATGACCAGCAGCAGGATAGCAATACTTTGAGTTTTTACAATCACATGAATCAGGAGTATTAGTATCAATATCAAGATCTGAAACAAGTTTATTGAAATTAAAAATGATAGATCTAACAGGTTTGTTATATTTATAGCAAATTATAGGTGTTTCAGTATTTTGAAAATAAGCAGGAATGGAAGAAAGCACCGATCTCTCACGGAAGATACTGGGCAAATCTATAAAATCCATACCCTTATTAATGAAGGATATTTTGAAGAAATGGCGTTTATGATTAATTTCAGAATCAATGTAAGGACGGAGAGTATGCTGAGTATAGCCTCTAGTTAAGAGAGCCGCATCATATAACTGATGAGAACTATCGTAGAATTTATTCGCCTCGGTGTCCAGAAGACGTAAAACAGAAACGGGTAATGAACTTAAAAATGAAAGCATAGAGTGGCGTCCATGATTTAATAATATAATTGACAGTCACTTCAGTCTAGTATTGTTTCGTTTAAACGCACGTGATTTACGTTTAAAGTTACCATTTTTCCTGGTGCCGTGAGATCTAGTTCTGCGTTTTCGACATTCCAGGAGTGAGAAAATATCAAAGTCCGGCATTCTGGAAATATTACCCTCATGATAAATGTTGTCATTAAATCCCAGTGGAAAAGGGGTCTGTAAAAATTTAATCCATTTTAGTTCAGCTTCATGTCTTTTGATTATTTTGAATCTAGATGTAGAATTTGCATCGTAATAAAGTTTTTCCACTGGTTGTATAACAATGTTATTTACAGAATGACCTGTACGTCGAAAGTGACGGTACAAGAAAGTGTCAGTTTTCTTAGGCTTACTCATTCTACGATAATGCTCGTTAAATCTAGTTTTAAGCATGCGGTTAGTTTGACCGACGTACTGCATATTACAGTTTGCAGCACGTCAAGTAATTAGATAAATTAAATCTGTAGACTGTCATGTCAAATCAGACATGTTAACTACAGAGAAGCGTCTACCGTTTACCGATGAAGTAACAGTAGACGCAGTGCTTAAATGCGAACAACATCTGCACCTCTTGGCATTGCACTTAGAAATGCTAGGATACATTCCACTTCTTTTCCACGGATTAGTATATTTTCGAAGGATGGGCGATTTTAGAGGAGATAGTCTTATACGAAGACTACTCCCAAAAACATTGGTATTGCCTGCTCCTTTGAGATTAACTGAAGTTACAGAAGACAAATTTAAGGGTCTAACCAATACCGAAGGCAACATAGTATTAAAGTTCTTAATAGAATGGGGAATCCGTACAGAAGAAGCAGAGTGTAACCTAAGGGGTGATATTGATATTTTAAATGTATTTGTGATACTCATTTGGGTTGATAAGGTTGTGATACCGCCAAAACTAAAGCGATGTTCATACCGGTTATTAAACAAATAAATACTGAAGAAGATTCCTTCGAACAGAAGGAAGGTACAACAAAAGCCCACAAAACACCCCAGTCTACTTAAAGTACAGGGATGTCAAACAAGCAGTTTAGATGATTTATTAAATATTGATAATACCTATTTTGATGGTTTGATCAGTCAGATTTACCCCCTAGAACTTCAGTTAAATAAAGCAAATTCTTCTGATACTGAGGCCCCGTTTTTGGATTTACATCTATCTATTGTCAAACTTTGATGTTATACGACAGACTGCATGCATGGTAGTTAACCAAACCACACGTGCTTCCCTCTTTAATTGCACGCCGGTGGGCCAGGCCTCAGATTCTATGACATTTCCAGCGTAAAGATTCAAGAAAACTTTTTTTTTTTATAATTTATTCTGAAGACATACATATACATACACAGCGAATTACATGTATAACACATTAATGAATACTTCCCAAGTATGAATTACATATGCACCTACATAAACCTGTACACATATACATGCATACTCATGCATATATTACACATATACACGCTCCTATCGGTGGGTGCATATATACACCCACAAATATAAGTGCAATATGACATAGGCACGTCACATACGCACACATACATATATTCACGCGCATATGATTCTATATATACTCATACACACGTATACATGGACTTGTGTTGCAGTAATTAAGCTCAATTATTCACAATGGTTTTTAAGACGACATTTTTACTATCATAGTTAAAGGTCCTTAATTACGGTCAGACTACTTTTTTTCAGGCTTAATATAAATCAGTTCGAATCTTTAAATATTGTTATCCATTTGCCCCAATATTTTTGAAATTTTGCATAGCGGTAGTTTTTAATAGTGATCATTTTTTCTGATGCCAAAACATTTTTTATTTCAAATTTCCATATGTTAAAATTTAAGGGTTTATATTATTGATTTTACACTTATAGATTAAGTATTTTGTCTAAATAATGATATAGTTGAATGGCTTATTGCAATCTTGGTTGCAGGAAATACCAAAAAAGGTACAAAATATAGCTATACTAATAGACCCATTAATCTTTTCATTAATCCATTTTTCAATTTGATCCCAAAAATCAGAAACTATTCTACAATTCCAAAATAAATGAACTAAAGTCTCGGGTTGTACGTGGCAAAAACTGCAGAGACTATCATTTTTTATATTAATCTTATGAAGAAAGTCGTTGGTTGCTACAATCCTGTGGAGACTCCTATATTGAAAACAATGGAGTTTTGTGTTAGTACAAGATTTTGCAGGTATGTTATATATAGTTTTCCAATCTAGTTCTCTGCTAAAAATTTCATTCCAATTTCGTTGACTTTTTAACGTAATTACTTTTTCATTAATAAGATTATAAATATGTTCGCTTCCTTTTTTTGTGTTCCATTATTACTTTTATACTTAATGGAAGATAGCAATTACTCAATGGTATAGGCGTTAATCTGATATTATAATTTCTGGCATAATTTCGCACAGATGAAATTATGCCAAAATAATCGAGATAGTATGTATGTCAAATTTCTGTACAAACTGATCGTAATTTAAGAAAGATCCATCTTCGCTTATAAGATCTTTTATAAAGCATATATTTTTTCAAACCATCTTTGATAAAAAATCGATTTATTACTGATTTGAATAATGTTATTGCCCCATAGATTTACTGATAATATATCTTCAACAGCGGAAATTTTGGTATATGTTAATTTACTTCGACCCAGGCCTCTAAAACATCATTCCAAAATAGATTTGTATTATTAGATCTTATTTGTTTTATAAATTCTGTTACTCGTTCCATTAACTGGTCTAAAGGAGCATATTTAGATTCGAAAAGTATCTTATATTTAGTGTCTTTATCAATTAATCTCCGTATCCATGTGGATTTAAGAGCTACTATATAATTTACTAAATTAATCATTTTAAGCCACCATATTCATAGTCTTGCATGAGTAGATCTCTTTTCACTCTATCTACTCCGGATTGCCAGATAAAATTAAAAAAAATCTTCTGGAGGCTATTAATAGTATCCATTGATGGGTTTGGTATTGCTATGAATAAGTGATTTAACTTGGATATTATTAAGGTTTTGAGAATTGTTATCCTGCCAAATGGGGTTAAAATCCTTTTAGACCATTGTTTAAGCTCTTTCTCAATTTGCGTTCTGTTATCTTTATAATTCAACTCTAATACATCATCTAAGTTACAAGAAAAAATAATTCCTAATATTTTGAAATTTCGCTCTGTCCAATCTAGTTTGAACCTATGGTTAAAGGTTTCTCCACAGAATTTTCTGCTCCCAATCCAAACCGCTTTGGTTTTAGAAGAATTCATTTTTAAGCCTGACATATAAGCAAACATATTAAGAGTATGAAGCGCCTCTGTTAGTGACTGCTCAGATCCATCTAAGAGTATTGTGGTGTCATCTGCATACTGCGATAGTGTATACTCTACTCCTCCAATGTTGATTCCTTTAAGATTAGTGTTATTTTTAACATAAGGGACAAGATCTCTGCACATAGAAGAAAAATATAGGAAGACAGGGGTCGCCTTTGTGACAGCCTCTTTGTATTGAGAAAAAATTCTGACAGAAATCCGTTTTGTATAACCGAAGATGTTATTCCATAATAAAATGTATTAATCCATTTCTTTATTGAGTTACCAAAATTAAAAAAAGGAAAACTTGTTGAATAAAGTCCCATGAAATTGAATCAAATGCTTTTTCAAAATCCACGATTAAAAGCAAACCTGGTATATCTTCGTCATCGACATATTTTAAAATATCATAAATAAATCTAATATTATCACCTATATATCTTCCGGATAAGAAACTGGTTTGATCATGAGAAAGAAGTTTTGAAAGTTTTGATTTAATTCTTTCAGCGATACATCCTGATGCTATTTTATATATAACATTTAACAAGGTAATTGGTCTCCAGTTTTTAATGAAATGCCTTGCTTTTTCTCCCTTTGGGAGACACGTGATTAAGCCCTGTCGCTGAGTAACCGATAACATCCCTAGTCTATAACCCTCATGTATTTCCTTAACAATGAAATATTTTAAATCTGAATAGAAAAATTAAAAAAAAATCTGCTGAAAACCGTCAGAGCCCGGGCTTTCATTGTTTTTCATTTTACTCAGTACAAAAGCGACCACCTGTTCCTTTATTTCACCTTCTAATTCATTTTTCTCCTCTTCTGATAAAACGGGGTAATCTATGTTTAAAATTCCATTGATATTTAGATCATTTATATCCCTATATTTGTATAGATCTGCATAAAATTGTTTTACCGCCTTTAAAATATCATCTTGTTTCGTAATAAAAATTCCGTCATCTGTTAAAACCTTAGGTATTGTTTTATTAGTATGATTTCTTGACTCTAAAGCACAAAAATACTTTGTATGTTTTTCGCCTTCTTCGGCCCATCTTATTCTTACTCGTACCATAATACCTTGTATTTTTTCTTTACGTAAAGTTTGTAGTTCTGTTTTCTTTTCCTCTAATAAAGGTAAATTTAAAGTATCGGATTCTTCAAGATGTTTTACTTCTTTTTTCTAATTGTTTTTCTTTAAGATCTTTTTGTTTCTTTTTATAAGCAGCATAGGAAATAGTTTTACCCCGGATTTCAATAAGGAGAGTTTCTAAAAATAACTGGTCTGAAATAGTAAATTGTAAATCATTACAGTTTCTATTTTCTATGTAATCTAGGTTATAAACTGGTAGCATATATTGATCTTTAACTTTTTAAATGCATTTTTGATGCATTTTTGAACAGTTTCTACATATTCCCTATCTTTTAAAAGGCTATTATTGAATTTCAATAAACCTTTACCTTTTTTAAACTCATTTAGTAAAATTGATAGTACTACAATAGAATAATCGGACCTATAATCCGGTAAAATTTCAGTATTGTGTATACTACTCATAAAATTATCAGAGACTAAAAACAACAAGCCTAGCTTTTTTTAGAGGGTTAGGTTTACGCCATGTGGATTTCTTTGTATGTTCGTTTACTTCCCTGTACGGGCCAACAAGATTTGACTCCTCTTTCATAGAAAGTATGTATGCTTTTGCCTTCGGGTTGTTAATATGTACATAATTATAAGTATCTAAGTCTTGGTCTTGGACTAAATTGAAGTCCCCGCAAATGATACAAGTATCATTCTCGAAATCTTCAATACCTTCCACCAAAGCTTGGTAAAATTCAGGCGAGTCTTCATTGGGTCCATATAGATTTATAAGTGTTACCCTTTTTCCTTCTATTTCCATATCTAGTATCAAGCTATTACCCCCAATATATCTTTTAACTTTATGTACCTTATATTCAAAGTCATTGTTAAATAAAATGCAAACCCCTTTGGCGTTTGAAGTAAAAGAATTAAATATTACTACTCTCCCCATTCTGCCCGAATATAAGGTTCTAATTTATCAGTAAAGTGAGTGTCTTGTAGACAGTACATTTGGAATTGTTTACTTCTCATATGACAAAACATGTCCCTACGTTTTTGCTGATCATGCAGTCCTCTAACGTTGGCGCTTGAAATCTTAACTACGTTTGGTATATCTGCTTTTGTACTGTATAATTATTTTAATTTAGACCATTGTAAAGTAGCCGGAATCGGTATTCGGCTAAAATGGAAGGACAAGTCTATATGATAGTAAAACACCGGGAACAATATTTTTTCCATGCATACACTGTATATGTCTTCAGAGAAAAACGAAATAACGATAAAAAAAATGAAAAAAATATAAAGATTACGATAACCAGCACGTCCAGCTCGATGTATAGACAGTGTAATGAGGTGACTGAATCCATTCCGACAGACAGATCAGTCGCGACTAACACTGTCAATGACATACATTTGGTCTCAGTCCTTTGCTACCTTTCCCTTTTTGGTGTGTATGTTCTTTTAACTTACCTATATATAGACAATGCAATCAAATGCGTCTTATTAAAGTGAGCTGAAAATATGACACATGTGGCCTTAAAGAATATACATTATTATGGTGATTTACCTGTGCGCTATAAAGGCATTTTTGGTGGTTTTGCAGATTATATTTTCTGGTCCTTTGGGATCATTGAGTTCATTTAGAATCATTTTGAATATAAAGTTCCGCTTAAGCCGGTGCTAGAGGGCGTGGCCGGGGTTAAACTTTTCAGTACTGGTCATGAACAGACTCAATAAAACCGAGTCTGCTATATTCGTTTATTTGGTGTATTCTTTGCTTCCAAAGGATCTAACTAATCAAAACTTAATTATCTTCACTGCAGCTGGTGCTGTGCCGTGTGGCGGCCGTAAAAGTCTCCCCGTACATCCATCATAGTGCAGATTATTTTTTTGGTCCTTTGGGATCATTGAGTTCATTTCGAATCATTTTGAATATAGAGTTCTGCTTAAGCCGGTGCTAGAGGGCGTGGCCGGTGTTGCACGTTTCGGTACTGGTCATGAACAGACTCAATAAAACCGAGTCTGCTATATTCGTTTATTTGGTGTATTCTTTGCTTCCAAAGGATCTAACTAATCAGAACTTATTTATCTTCACTGCAGCTGATGCTGTGCCGTGTGACGGCCGTAAAAAGTCTCCCCGTACATCAATCATAGTGCAGATTATTTTTCCTGGTCCTTTGGGATCATTGAGTTCATTTAGAATCATTTTGAATATAGAGTTCTGCTTAAGCCGGTGCTAGAGGGCGTGGCCGGTGTTGCACTTTTCAGTACTGGTCATGAACAGACTCGATAAAACCGAGTCTGCTATATTCGTTTATTTGGTGTATTCTTTGCTTCCAAAGGATCTAACTAATCAGAACTTGTTTATGAAAATGTTCGATATTAACCCCTTTCTAATAAAAACAAACAAAGAAAAAAAATAAAAGATTGCTGGTGATTGCAGGAAACCACAGATTCAAGAAAACTTAGAGAGATTTTAATTTTATGTAATGTTGAATTGGTGCCTGATGCCCGGTCTCTGGTCGGGCCTATCGGAGTCCAACTGTTGGTTGTTCTTTTGCTCCAGTATTTCAGAGTCCTCGCCGTTGTTTCATCCCTGAGGGGCCTAAATACCTGTGCTTCCGGTAACCCGACCGACCCTAATATTTTACCGCCGACCCGATTTTTTTTTCGGGTTACCTGAGCCGCAAAAAAATCATTTTGGTCACTTTCGGTTCATTTCGATAAGTTCGGATAACTTCGCAGCGTGTTAACTGCTGCTTACATGGCAACAGAATATAACTGACATTTTCCTAGATGTTCCCTGCCTCGGACTAGCATAGCCAACGGCTACCGCTGAATGATTACTCTCTGTGATCAAATTATTTTCCTTTGAAGTCTTTTGTGACCAGAATTATCCAAAACTTGTTTTCACACCTGCTGCGGTAGTAAGACATATGTACGCTGTTGTTTGTCCACGCTTAAATAATCATAACTAAGACAGGCGACTAAGACAGACTCATGCGCAGGCTGATCCGTGTCTTTACTGGTTGCACAATTTTATTCTAGCGTTCATCGTATTTCCCGCCTTCTATCACAGTACATCATTTTTTAGCATGTGCCTCTATTGCAGTCAGAGGAAATTTTTCAGCGGTTTTTGCATGCAACTTGAAGGAAAAACACAATCTGTGCGGCTGGTGAAACGCAGATGAGTTTGCGCAGTCTGATCAGCCTTTGTTCTTTATACACACTCTCTATCTATGGCCTCCAGCATTTCAAACGACTAGCAAGCAAAATATTTGGTCACGTTGGCTAGATTCACAGGCTGATCTGATCCTTCCTTAGAAAACGTTTTTAGCTGTGCGCCGTCTCGTTTGCATGCAAATATATAAGAACATTTTACCTTCTTGTATATGGAGCCACTTCTGTGTCCGACACTACTGTTCACAACACGCTGTAAGCCATCTCATTAGAAAATGCATCCCAAGTAATGCACTGAATGCACAGTGTGTGATCAGTCTTTATTGTTCACAAGAATTCACTGATCAGGCTGTCGACATGGGCAGCTTAATCATGACTAAGAAAGCCCCCCCCCCCTCCCCCCAGACACAACCTTGTGACAAGCCTCGACATAACTCCATAATAGAAGTGGAGGCAATGGTCAGGAATCGATACAATCAACCCACAGCTCCCATTAGAGACACCAAAGGGAAAGACACACAAATATGAAACAACATACCCTAATGGAAACACCAACAGCGGAAAGCCAAAAGGACAGTTGCTTTCCAACAAAATGTCCAATAGGCTATCCAAAATAAAATAATATAAGCGACACAAACACCCAAAGACAAACCATAACAAAAATAAACCGCGACAGAAGAACCGCCATGGAACGAATTCCACTGGGGGTTGGGGTTTTTAGGGCTTAAATCGAGTTTACGTGGCCACAATCCTCGCCCTTACTTCCGTCGCGATTAGGACAAACAATTTGTTCAGTCCGCATGAAAGCCGCCTATCTCATCAGTGCAACATCTCCTTGAACACAAAAATCAAACTATCACAGTGATGAAACAACGGTGAAGACTCGACATCAAGAAACCACTGAAATGCTGGATCAAAAGAAAACCAACAGTTAGACTCCGATGGGCCCGCCAGAGACAGAGCATCAGGTACCAACCAACATAAGCCTTTACGCTGAAACCGTCATAGAATCTGAGGCGGTTATATATTTTTATTTATATATTTTCCGGAATGTATATACCAAGTCACCATGTAATTAGGGTTCCGATAGACCTTGTTGCAGAAAAGATTTAAGTCCAATATTGAATTTTGAAATTAAATCAGATTAACGTCTATAAAAATTTCAAAAAAAGCTTTGCGTAGTTTATGGTACCGATAACCCTGATTAAGAAGTTTAGCCGTTAACAATTTATTACGAGTGTGTCTAGATGTCATGGAATTTTAGTTATCTCCCCTGGCAATATAACCTTGTGATTGGATTAACTGCAATACTCCTTGAGTTTAAGATTTATTGATGGGACTTTATAAGAAACAACTTGTATACCCCACACACACTTTCTATGCGCAAAATTTGGCTGCATCGCCCCCGCCAATCCGGGCTTGGAGAAATAGATGGGCTGCATGGTGCTTCCACGCAAAGCTGAAACTGACCACACATGAGTACTGGTAAACCGCTTAGAAGTACTAAAGTTTTGTCAGACCGTCCAATGCATAGAAAAATAGAAGTGGAGGCAATGATCAGGAATCGATACAATCAACCCACAGCTCCCATCAGAGACACCAAAGGGAAAGAAACACAAACACGAAACAACACACCTAATGTAAACATCAATAGCTGAAATCCAAACGGACAGTTACTTTCCCACAAAATGGCAAATAGGTTATCCAAAATAAAATAATATAAGCGACACAAACACCAAAAAGACAAACCATAGCAAAAATAAACCGCAACAGAAGAACCGCCTTGGAACGGTCAGCGGAAATGAATTCCACTGGGAGGCTTTCCATATAAGCCTGTTCCATGGAGCGGCAGGGTTTCAGATGTCATTTTATCTCAGTTTCGGGTAAAAGTCCCACAAATTTGGAAGCAACGTCTCCGAAACGACCTAATTGGTGTTGACGGTGACGTTTAACCTGAATTCAAATAAACAATTGGCTGTAATTTTATTTAGAACCAAAAAAGGACGACCTTGTCTGCTTTTAGCCAGGCAGAAGAAGAGAATGTGAGAAGGCAAAACTCTATGATTCGGACTGTACTAATTATTGACTGCTGATTATAAGGAGGATAACAAACAATGTAAAGAATAGAAGTGAAGGCAATGATCAGGAATCGATACAATTAACCCACAGCTCTGACCAGAGACACCAAAGGGAAAGAAACACAAACATGAAACAACAGACCCTAATGAAAACATCAATAGCAGAAAGGCAAAAGGACATTTACTTTCCCACAAAATGGCCAACTGACTATCTTAAACAAATTAGATAAGCGACACACACACTCAAAGACAAACCAAAACAAAAATAAACCGCGACAGAAGAACCGCCTTGGAATGGTCAGTGAAACGAATTCCACATGGGGGCTTAAATCGATTTTACGTGGCCACAATCCTCGCCCTTACTTCCATCGCGATTTAGAAAAATAATTTTATTCAGTCCGCAGGAAGGCCTCCTTACTCATCAGTGCAACATCCTCCTTACTCATCAGTGCAACATCTCCGTGAACACAAAAAAAAATCAACTGAACACAGAGATGAAACAACGGTGAGGACTGGAGCAAAAGAAAATCAACAGTTAGACTCCGATGGTCCCGACCATGGACGGAGGATCAGGCTGAACAGATTACTCTTTTCTAGATCAGTCTTATCTTAGTGTATGAAAAAAATAATAAAGAAATGCCTACCGACCGATCCTATTTTTTCTTTCCATGTAACATAGGGTTTTGTTGTTCGCTTGGTTGTTTGATTTTTGTGTTCACGGAGATGTTGCACTGATGAGTTAGGAGACCTTTATGCGAACTGAACAAATTATTTGTCTAAATCGCGACGAAAGTAAAGGCGAGGATTACAGCTTCGTGAAATCGATTTAACCCTCCCCCCCACCCAGTTGAATTCGTTATACTGACCGTTCCAACATAGAAAGGAAGAAAATTATCAGGAATCTATACAATTAACCCACGGCGCCCATCAGAGACACCAAAGGGAAAGAAACCCAAACATTAAACAACAGACCCCAATGGAAACATCAATAGCGGAAAGCCAAAAGGACAGTTACCTTCCCTTGAAATGGCCATTTGGCTACTCAAAACAAAAAATATAAGCGGTACACACACTCAAAGATAACCCATAACAAAAATAACCAATCACAGAGGAACCACCTTGGAACGGTCAGTAAAACGAATTCCACTGGGGGCTTAAATCGATTTTACGTGGCCACAATCCTTGCCTTTACTTCCTTCGCGATTTAGACAAATAATTTGTGCATTACGCATTAAGGCCTCCTAACTAATCAGTGCAACATCGCCGTGAACTCAAAAATCAAACAACCACACAGATAAAACAAAGGTGAGGATTCGACAGCAAGAAACCCCTTGAATGCTGGAGCAAAAGAAAACCAACAGATAGACTGATTAGACGCCGATGGGCCCAACCAGAGGCAGAGTATCAGGAACCAACAAATCTACTGCCAAGGAATCAACTGGCTTTTGACGTTGAAACTTGCTACGCGGCATAATGGACTTACGCCCCAACAAATTTGTTCAAATGATGATGACCTTTGGTTGACCTTGACTTATTTCACATTTTACTCTGTTAGGCATGTGTATGGCATTAAAGCAAAATAGTAGAAGTGACGGCAATGATCAGGAATCGATTCACTTCTCATCTAAGACACAAAAGGGAAAGAAGCACAAACAATGTCATTATAATGAACACTTCATAATGATACCTGGATTTTTCTGATTCCATTGAACTCATTACGAAAACATGCCTATACAAATTTATTGTACGCTTTGTCGCCGGAAAAAACGAACATTTTAATATGAAAAATTGTGATATTCTTTCTTATTTCGGCTCAAAATATAGATTGTGGATACTCGTTAGAACCGCCTCATCGAGGCGGTTCTAACGAGGACCCACAATCTATATTTTAGATCAGTAATAAGAAAGATAAGGTTTACCCCTGTTAACCCCAGTTTTACTATATAAAAGTGGGGTTCAAGGGAGTCCAAATTATATAGGCGTGTTGTTGTGATGTTAAGGCATCAGAATTGCTATTTGCAATCAGCTGAATTACTGCATATCAGTTTCAAATACCAGTGTCATTTACTGACCTTAGTCCTGGGTGTCTCTAATTCAGAACTTCTGTCTTCGCTACTTAAACTACTGGGCCGATTGTTTGGAGCCTCTACGGTATGGGGTAATTAAGTTTGATTGTGGGACGTGGTTTACATGACCAAGATGGCTGCCGTGCCAATATATGAAAAAAAAACCTCTCTAGAACCAAATAGCTGAGGATCTTGAAATTTGATATGCAGCATAACGTAAAATCGATTGAAGCCCAACAGTGGAATTCGTTTCACTGACCGTTCCAACGCGGTTCTTCTGTCGCGGTTTGATTTTTTATGGCTTGTCTTTGAGTGTGTGTGTCGCTTATATTATTTTGTTTCTGGCCACCTCGTGGGAAAGTATCTGTCCTTTGGGCTTTCCGCTATTGATGATTCCATTAGGATCTGGTTATTTCATGTTCATTTGTTTCCCTTTGGTGTCTTTGGTGGGAGTTGTGGGTTAATTGTATCGATTCCTGATCATTGCCTCACTTCTATTTTGCAGGCACAAGAAGGAAGGACTACAATTATCATAGCGCATCGACTATCCACAATAAAGAATGCTGACACTATCATTGTCATGGAAGATGGAAGCGTTGTTGAACAAGGGACTCACAGTAATCTTATGGAGAGAAAAGGACTATATCATCAGTTGGTGGAACATCAGGTACACAGATCTGTAACCTTGTTATAAGGTTGCATTGCGATTCAAATATAAGAATAAAATATAGCAGTCAAACCTAATCTATAGGTTATATTTATGATACAGTTGAGGAGTAACGGCATTTGGTAGGGCCCAACAAATGTAGTTGCGGGTGTCCTATAGTAATCACCCTGTCTGTCTGTCTGTCCGCCCGTCCGTCCGTCCGTCTTCCGTCCACATTTGTTGTATTTTTCCAAATAACTTATAAAATAAAAGTGGAGGCAATGATCAGGAATCGATTCAACTAACCCACAGCTCAAACGGTCAAACGCATTAACTTCACACTTTAAATATAAGGTCACAATACCATTACACAATTTCCTGACAAGTAACGTTACTCTAGCTACAATACTTTCATAGTTATGACCCTTTGCAAAAACTTCAAACTTTCATCGAGTGTGTTGAAAATATCAGAAGTTTTACGAGTGCGAAGCACGAGTGAATATATTCGTGTTTTCAACACATGAGATGAAATATTTTTGATATTTATCGAAAAAAAGTAAATTTTCTTTTTATTTTATAATATTTCAGGACACTTACTGTAATTGATAAATCAGATCTTACGTCACAATTTTTGACTTGGCGAAGGCGTCACAACTGTCAGTTACAAAACATAAACAAATCGCCATTTTGAATACAGCATTTTTTCAATACAAAGAGTGCTTTTCAAGGTATTTTACATAATTATTTTGTAGATAACATATATGAATTTTGGCGAGAAAAGTAGTCCGGGCTCCTACTGTAAAATAACACACTCATGTTCACACTGCGAAAATAACACTTTTATTTGTTTTAGATATGCATTGATTTCACTGCTATGTATAAAATAAAACGATGTATTGGAGTATTAATCCGACATTGTTGATTTTTGCAGATGCATCAGGAAACTGAAGACGAGGGTATGTAAAGAAGAAAAAACATCTACTATTTATTATTTTTCCTCGACAAACGGAAAGGATTTTCGCCAATATGCGTTGACCCAGAACAGCCTGTGTTTCAGATAGCTATTGATAAAGCATTTATTTAGGTTGGCCAAGAAAGACTTGCGACTAAGTTGCTCTCCTCGTATGCTTGAATTCCAATTTCTCTTGTCGTGACTAATTTCAGACAGTGTCAGTAGAGGTTGTCTTAGATTTTATCCCGAATCGTGCTGAATAATTCAATTACCTACACCCTTTTCTCCAACAAATTACGTAATATAATGTTTTTGTTCAAATTCACAAACATGCTTGACAAACTGCGTAGATCCTGATGAGAAAAAGAAGAATAACAAATATTAACAAATATAAGGAAATTTGCTTTTCTTAATAAAGAAGGAAAAAGAACTCTTGTCCGATGATTTTATTGGTTTTTGTTTGGTTGTTTGTTTTTGGCTACATAAATGTAAGGAATAATCAATACGTTTAAGAAATAATTGTATCGTTTAAGGGAAATGGAAAAACAACTGGTATATAATCTGCATTTGGCACAAGAAGACCTCCTGTCTGCTTTCCTGTTCAATAAAACAGAAGTGAAGGCAATGATCAGGAATCGATAAATTACCCCACGCCTTCCATCAGAGACACTAAAGGGAAAGAAACACTAACATAAAATAACTAGACACTAATGGAAACATCAGTAGCGTAAAGCCAAAAGGAGAGTTACTGTCCCACAAAATGTCTACCAAAACGATATAATCGATGCACACATTCAAAGCCGAAATTTATCAAAAATAAACGCGACACCTTGAAAATGTCAGTGACATTGAAAAGTATTTCGCTGGGTGGGGGTTGGGGATTAAAAAATCGTTTTTAAGGAACCACAATTCTAGCCCTTACTTCTCTCGTGCTTTAGCAAAAAAAACTGGTTCAGTCTGCATGAAATCTTCCTAACTCATCAGTGCGACATCACCGAGAACATAAAAAATCAAACAGTTACTGACATGAAACAACATCGAGGACTTGACAGCATGAAAAAAACTGAAATGCTGGTGCAAAAGAAAACTTACATTTTGATTCCGATGGCCCGCCCAGAGACAGAGCATCAGGAATCAACCAGCATTACCTTGAATTAAATTTTCATTAAGTCTTCACGCTGGAGCCGTCACAGAAGATAGTCAGATACACGACTCGACACTCTGGCAAATCATTTGAATTGAGAAATATAACCGCTGTGGGATGCCGCACGAGGAAAATTGCCATTTTACAAAATCAGATTCTCAATCATCGTTTTTATCACAAATTTTGCAGGAAACAAACACACCTACAACAGATAAATGTAAATAAAGAAACGGGACTTTTGGTATCATATCCGAAGTATTTTCTTCATTTAACTGAAGTTTCGGGGTTTAGATTTATTCAAATCATCGTAGAAGGTATTGTAACTGTTTATTAACTCTTCCAAATATCTAGTAGTCGGGCTAAAAGCTACAATGATTTCAGATTGTTTTTCAATGGATAAGGGACATAATGAAGCCTTCTTCATATCAAACCAAGAACGGATCAGCCACAAGAGGTGCTCAATTTGTGCACATCTGAATACACACTATGTGGCTTTACATAATAACTTAGTACCAGACCTTGTATAAATATCGTCATTGGCACTGTGAGAGCTTCACACACACATCGACATGACTTACCAGAGAGTATAACTTTTATGCTCTTCAGAAGTGAAACAAATAAACATTTCTTCCATTAATAACAAGATACTGGGAATCTTCTCTATGTCATGTCCTATTCAGTTAAACCATTTAGTTTTTCTTTCATAAGTTTATGAGGAAGTGTAGTGTAAAGCGTGGAAGAATCATACGCAGACTTAATGCACGACAACTTCTGGGTTTCAAGTTTTTTAAATACAAGTGAAGGCAATGATTAGGAATCGATGCAATTAACCCACAGCTCCCATCAGAGACGCCAAACGAAGGACCAGAAACACAAACATGAAATAACTAGATCCTAATGGGAACACCGATAGCGGAAAGCCAAAAGGACAGTCTCTTTCTCACATAATGGGCAATTGGCTATCCAAAACAACAATATAAGTGACAGAAGAACCGCCTTGGAACGGTCAGTGAAACAAATTCCACTGTGGGGCTTATATGGATTTTACGCGGCCGCAATCCTCACTTAGAAAAAAAAGAATAACAAATATTAACAAATGTAATGAAATAGACTGCAATTTTTATTTGGGGAATACCTTATATAGAGAATAAAAGAAAACTCTTGTCCGATGATTTTATTGGTTTTTGCAACATAAATGTAAGGACTATTATGTTTAAGAAATGATTGTATCATTTAAGGTAAATGAAAAAAAAAACACCTGATATATATTATGTTATTTGGCACAAGAAGACCTCCAGTCTGCTTTCCTGTTAAATAAAATACAAGTGAGGCAATGATCAGGAATCGATACAACTAACCCACACCTCCCATCAGAGACACTAAAGCGAAAGAAACACTAACATATAATAACAAGACACTAATCGAAACACCAGTTATACTGCAGCGGAAAGTCAAAAAGACAGTTACCTTCCCACAAAATGCCTTCAAAAAATATGAGCGATAAACACATTCATAGCCCAGATTCATAGCTGAACTTTTACAAAAATAAACATAAACGCGAAACCTTGGAAACGTCAGCGACAGTGGAAAGTATTTCGCTGGGTGGGTGGGGGGCTTAAAAGCTTAAAATTGATTTTACGGAACCACAATTCTCGCTTTTACCTCTGTCGTGGTCTCAACAAAAACAAAACTGGTTCAGTCCGGATGAAGGCTTCCTAACTCATCAGTGCGACATCTCCGAGAACACAAAAATCAAACAATTACTGAGATGAAACAACATCGAGGACTTGACAGCATGAAATAACTGAAATGCTGATGTAAACGAAAAATTAACAGTTAGACTCCGATGGCCCGACCAGAGACAGAGCATCAGGTATCAACCAGCATTACCTAACATTAAATTTTCATTAAGCCTTCACACTGGAACTGTCATAGAAGATAGTCAGATACATGTCTTGACACTCTGGTAAATCATTTAAATTGCGAAATATAAACACCATCGGATGCCGCGCGAGGAACATTGCCATTTTACAATCTCAAAATCATAATCATCGCGTTTATCACTAAGTTTGCAGGAAACAAACCCACATACAATAGATAAATATAAAATCCAAAACGGGACATTGGTATCATAACGTATTGTAACTATTTATTAACTCATCCAAATATCTTGAAGTCGAGCTAAAAGCTACAATGATTTCACGCTGGTTTTCAGTGGAAAGGGACAATATGTAGTCTCTTTCATAACAAAACAAGAACAGATCAGCCGCAAGGGGTGTGCAATTCGTACACATCGGAATACACAGATTGTCTAAATAACTTAGTACCAAATTTTATATAGCTTTTGTCAAGTAGAACGGTGAGAAATTCACGCACTTTCTGACATGAATGACCATCGTGTATAATATTGTGCCATTTTATTTAAACCAATAAGGTTTTCTTTCATTAGATTATGAGGAAGTGTAGTGTAAAGCGTGGGAAAATCATGCGCAGACAGGCAGACTTAAAGCACGAAAACGTCTGGGTTTCAATTCATTTAAATAGAAGTGAAGGCAATGATCAGGAATCGATACAATTAACCTACTGCTCCAATCAGAGACACCAAAGGGAAAGAAACATAAACATGAACTAACTAGACCCTTATGGAAACACCAATAGCGGAAAGCCAAAAGGACAGTCACTTCCCCACAAAATGGCTAATTGGCTGTCGAAAACAAAAATATAAGCGAATCACATACTGAAAGTCAAACCAAAACAAAAATAAGCCGCGAAAGAAGAACCGCCTTCCACTGGGGAGCTTATATCGATTTTACTCGGCCGCAATCTTCACTGAGAAAAAGAAGAATAATAAATATTAACAAATATAAGGAAATTACTGCAATTTTATTTGGAGAATATTTTCAATAGGGAATGAAAGAGAACTTGTGGCCGATGATTTTATTGGTTTTTGCTAAATAAATGTAAGGAATAATCATAATGTTCAAGAAATGATTGTATCATTTAAGGGAAATGGAAAAAACATTCTGGTATATAATCTGTGTTATTTTGCATAAGAAGACCTTCTGTCTGCTTTCCTGTTAAATAAAATAGAAGGGAGAGCAATGACCAGGAATCGATACAATCAACCCACACCACCCATCAGAGACACTATAGGGAAAGAAACACTTACATTAAATTAAAATAACTAGACACTTATGGAAACATCAGTAGCGGAAAGCCAAAAGGACAGTTACTGTTCCACAAAATGTCTACCAAAAAAGATGTGAGCGATTCACACATTCAAAGCCGAACTTTAACGAAAATAAATACGACACGCTGGAGACGTTAGTGACAGCGAGAAGTATTTCGCTCCGGAGAGGGGGGGGTCTTAAATCGATTTTATGGAGACGCAATTCTCGCTCGTCGGTCAGGGTTTAGACAAAAAAATGGTTCAGTCCGCATGATGGCTTCCTTACTCATCAGTGCGACATCTCCGAGAACATAAAAATCAAACAATTACTGAGATGAAACAACATCGAGGACTTTACAGCTTGAAATAGTTGAAATGCTGGTGCAAAAGAAAACTAACAGTAATTCTGCGATGACCCGACCAGAGGCAGGGCATCAGGTTTCAACCAACATTACCTATTAGAGTAAAATTAAATTTTCATTAAGCCTTCACACTGGAACCGTCATAGAGGATAGTCAGATTCATGACTAGACACTCTGGTAAATCATTTGAATTGCGAAATATAAATACCGTGGGATGCCGCACGAGGAACGTCGACAGTTTTCAATCACAGATTCACAATCTCATCGCTTTTCTCACAAATTTTGCAGGAAACAAACACACCCACAATAGATAGGTATATATATATATAACGGACTTTGGTATCATATCAGAAGTATTATCTCAATTTACCTTAACTGTTGGGGGTTAGATATGATAAAATCATCGTAGACGGTATTGTAACTATATATTAACTCATTCAAATATCTAGTAGTCGAGCTACAAGCTACAATGATTTCAGATTGGTTTTCAATGGAAATGGACGTCATAAATGTGTTCTAGAAAGCCTCTTTCATAACAAAATAAGAACAGATCAGTCAAAAGGGGTGGACAATTCGTACATATCGGAATACACACAATGTGTCTAAGTAACTTAGTACCAGATCTTATCTAAATATTGTCAATAGAACGGTGATAGCTTCAACTTTCTGACATAACTGACTATAGTGAATAATTTTCATACTTTTCAGAAGTGAAACAAATATACATTTCTTACATTAGTTTCAAGATACTGGCACCCGTCTCTATGTAAAGTCCCATTCTGTTAAAGCAATAAGCTTTTCTTTCATATGATTATGAGAAAGTGTAGTGTAAACCGCGGAAAATCATACGCAGCCAGACTTAAAACATGTACACTTCATATTTTCCATTTCTGTGGTGTATTCCTTGCTTCCAAAATATAACCCTTTAATAGAACATATTTAAAGCACGAAAACGTCTGTGTTTCAATTTATTTAGACAGAAGTAAAGGCAATGATCCAGAATCGATAAATTACCCCACAGCTCCGACCAGGAACACCAAAGGGAAAGAAGCACAAATATGGCATAACTAGACCCCAATGGAAATACCCATATCGGCAAGCCAAAAGGACAGTCATTTTCCCACTAAGTGACCAAGTGGCTATCCAAAAACAAAAAAAAAAACGATACACACACTCAAAGACAAAATAAAAGTGAAGGCAATGGTCAGGAATCGATAAAATTAACCCACAGCTCCCATCAAAGACACCAAAGGGAAAGAAAAACAAACATGAACCAACTAGACCCTATTGGAAACATCAATAGCGGAAACTCAAAAGGACAGTTACTTTCCCACAAAATGGTAAATTGGCTATCCAAAACAATATAATAACCGCGTTACACACACTCAAAGATAAACACAGACAGAAGAATCGCCTTGGAAAGGTCAGTGAAACGAATTCCACTTGGGTGGCTTAAAGCGATTTTAAGTGGCCACAATCCTCGCCCTTACTTCCGTCGCGATTTAGACAAACGATTTGTTCAGTCCGCAAGAACCTAACTCGTCAGTGCAAAATCTCCGTGAACACAAAAATCAAACAACCACAAAGATGAAACAACGGTGAGGACACGACAGCAAGAAACCACTGATATGCTGGAGCAAGGAAATACCAACAGTAAGGCTCCGATGGTCTCTACCAGAGACAAAGCATCAGGCACCAACCAACAATGCATACAAATAAATATCTCTAATTCTCAGTAAGCCTTTACGCTGGAACCGTGATAAAATCTGAGTTCTGGCCCACTGGTGTGCAACTAAAGACGGAAGCAAAGTTGTCAACCGTGATTGGGTTAACTACCATGCATGCAGTCTGTCATATAACATTTATGTTATGCCCAATCTCTTTATATCGAAGAATGATTTTACGAAGTCATTGCAATTGTATATTTGTCAGAATTTTTATATACTAAGTCACCCTTAAACCCTAAAATTCGTATTTTTATATCTCCAACAGCTTTCAAAGACTTATAGTGCAGTTGATATTTTACTTTTGGTCCTTTGAGATCAGCGTGAATTTTCTGAGAAATCGGAAATAAATTATTGGTTTAGACTCATATTCTAGACAGGATTTTAAATATTTGGACCCCATTTTGATTTTTTATCAGTCTTTGAATCGACTGCCTATTGGAAATGCGCAAAATTGCAGTATGTTTCCTCTGGCTTTCTTTGCCGGATCATTACAGGGTCACTGATGAGGCTTTATTAGCCGAAACTACGTAGTATGACCCATCTTCTTTCTTATGAATGTTTTCATTGCTCTTAAAGGAACTCATTTGTGATTTTTATTTGTCGCAATATTTAATCACAGGTGTTTGATTGCAGAAAGACATGAAGTTTAAAAGTTTCAAAGTTCTTTGTTGTTCAAAGGCTGGATCTTGCAATCAATAAGCCGTGCTTTATATGGTCATTTATTAAGTGTATGTTACCAATATAACGTAGGTAGCTTTTCTTGACCTTCCGTAACACATACAACAAACTTATCTCCGGCCACGTAAAATTGATTTGAGCCTCCCCCCTCCGGTGAAATATTTTCACTGGTCGTTCTAAGGCGGTTCTTCTGTCATGGTTTGTTTTTGTTATAGTTCGTCTTCGAATGCGTGTATTGCTTAATATCTTTTTGTTTGGATAGCCAATTGGCCATTTTGTGGGAAAGTAACTGCCCTTTTGGCTTTCTTCTATTGATGTTGCCATCAGGGTCTAGATATTTCATGTTTGTGTTTCTCTCCTTTTGTGTCCTTGACGGAAGGTGTGGGTTAATTGTATTGATTCCTGATCATTGCCTTCACTTCTATATTGGTTGCTGGTTAACAAATGCGGGCATTAACTACAGTCCTCTCTGCAGCCAAAGGATGTAGTTCATAGGTCTGAGTAACATCAAGTTCTTGCCGAAGAGTGTTAACATAGTGGGGTCGTGAAACAACGATGACATTGTCAGCGGCCTTATCTGCCGAAGCCAAAACATCATACCGGTTACCGCGGTACAACATAACGCGTATGGGTACAACGAACGCTACTGCTATTTTATCACTGGAGAAAAGTGTAAGAACAATGTTTCCTTTATTTTGTTGGAAATATCACAATTACCGTTTTTCTTTTGGGTTTGGGATGACAACAGATTGTGTTTTTAGCTCATCTGTCATGTAGTGACGAGGTGAGCTTGTGGGATTACTTTTTGTCCGTCGTCCGTGCGTCAGTCCGTCAGTGCGTAAATAATTTCTTCAAACGGCATCTTCTTCTAAACCACTGATTGGATGTTGACCGAACTTCACAGGGAATATCATCAGGTGGTTTTCTTTCAAAGTTGTTCAAATGGTTCCGGTCCGCTGCATATCGAGGTCACAGGAGCCAAAAAATAGATTTTTTTAATGAAAACTTTAAAAAATCTTCTCCTCTGAAACCTCAAGACCCAGGTCTTGGATATTTGGTGTGTAGCTTCATCTAGTAGACATCTACCAAGATTGTTCAAATTCTAGCCCTGAGGCCAAAATGCCCCCGCTCCGGGACCCTTTAGCTTTACATAGACTTACCTAGGAAAACCTTTAAAGATCTTGTTTGAAACCAGAAGGCTCAGGTGTTTGATATTTGGTGTGAAGATTCGTCTTGTGGACCTCTATCAAGACTGTATAGATTATACCCATGGGGCCAGAAATACCCCCGCCCCAGGACCCTTTGGTTTTACATTGACTTATATAGGGAAAACATTTAAAAATCTTCTTGTCTGAAACAAGAAGGCTCAGTTGTTTGATATTTGGTATAAAACTTCGTCTAATGGACCTCTATCAAGATTGTTCAAATTATAGCCCTGGGACCAAAAATCCCCCCCCCCGTCCCGGGACCCTTTGGTTTGACATTGAGTTGTATAGGAAAAATCATAAAAATCTTCTCCTCTGAAACCCCAAGGCCCAGGTCTTTGATATTTGGTGTGTAGCTTCATCAAGTGGACTTCTACCCAGATTGTTCAAATTATAGCCCTGGGGCTTAAAATGCCCCCTACCCCCCACTCTGGGCCCTTTTTGTTTTACATAGACTTATAAAGGGGAAACCTTTATACATCTTCAAGATTTTTCAAATTATAGCCCTGGGGCCAAAAATGCCCCCGGACCGGGGCTCTTTGGTTTTACAATGACTTATTTAGGAAGAATATTTTGCCCTCTGAAACTGCAAGGCCCAGGTTTTTGATATTTGGTGTATAGCTTCATCTCGTAGACCTCTGCCAAGATTGTTCAAATTAAAGCATTTGTGCCAAAAATGCCCCTGCCCCGGGGCCATTTGATTTTGTTTTGTTTATTTGATTTGATGTTTAACGTCCACGTCAACACTGTAAAGGTCATTTCTGAGACGTTGCTTCCAATGGTGCTGGACTTTTACCCGAAATTGAGATGAAATGACATCTCAAGCCCTGCCATCCAATGAAACCAATAGGGTTTATTTGCATGGACGGGCCGACTCGCACCGCTTTTCCCGGGTTTATATTTTCTTGTCCTTTTGGATCATTGATTCTATTGTGGAATTTGGAAAATATTTGAGGGTCACTGATGAGGCTTAAAATGCTGAAACTAGCTAGTCTGGCCCAGGAAACATGTACACGCAATATTTTACAGTTCTGTGGTGTATTCCTTACTTCCAAAGGATAACCATTTCTAGAACATATTTAACGTCACTATAACTGGTGTCTGGGAATGTGTGGCGCCGTAAAAAGTCTCCCTGCCCTATATCGTAGTGTAGTTTATATTTTCTTGTCCTTTGGGATCATTGATTCTATTGTGGAATTTGGAAAATATTTGAGTGTCACTGATGAGGCCTAAATGGCTGAAACTAGCTAGTCTGGTCCAGTAAACATGTACACGCAATATTTCCAGTTCTGTGGTGTATTCCTTGCTTCCAAAGGATAATCCTTTCTAGAACATATTTAACGTCACTACAGCTGGTGTCTGGGAATGTTTGGCGACCTAAAAAAGTCTCTCTGCCCTATATCATTGTGTAGTTTATAGTTTCTGGTTCTTTTTAGATCATTGATTCTATTGTGGAATTTGGAAAATATTTGAGGGTCACTGATGAGGCCTAAATGGCTGAAAGTAGCTAGTCTGGCCCAGAAACTTGTACACGAAATACTATCCAGTTCTGTGGTGTATTCCTTGCTTCCAAAGGATAACTCCTTCTAGAACGTATTTAAATCCTCTAAGCGGTTTATCACTACTCGTGTGCGGGTCGGTTACAGCTCTGCGTGGAAGCATCATGCAGCCCATCTAGTTCTTCAAACCCTGATTGGCGGGGCCACCCTTTGGTTTAACATCGACTTATATAGGACAAATCTTTAAAAAAATCTTCTTCTCTGAAATCGCAAGGCCAAGGTCTTTGAAATTTGGGGTGAAACTTCATCTAGTGGACCTCTATCAAAATTGTTCAAATTATAGCCCTGGAGCCAAGATGCCATCCGCCCCAGGGCCCTTTGGTTTTACATAGACTTAATAGGGAAAACCTTTAAAAATCATCTTGTCTGAAACCAGAAGGCTCAGGTGTGTGAAATGATATGACTTATATAGGAAAAATCTTTAAAAATCTTCTTTGAAACCGCAAGGCCAAAGTCTTTGATATTTGGTATGAAGCTTCTTCTTGTAGACCTCTATCAAGATTGTTCAAATTATAGCCCTGGGGCCAAAAATGCCCCAGCCCCGGGGCCCTTTGGTTAACATTGAATTATATAGAAAAGTGCAGTAATTTTCAGATATCTAGGAGAAGAACCAATAAATCTGAACCTTCTTACATTTAAAGGGGAACGATCCTCGAAAATCTGGATTGAATTCATTAAAAAAAATATTTCTCATGAAAAGGAGGAGAGACTGTAGGTTTATACTAATGTTCAAAGGTCTAAAGTGTACCTATAGCATTGCAACGAATGGCCTTATTCCCCCTAATTAGGCAAAACGTTAATTGGCCTTCCTGTCTCCTTTAGGAGAAACTGGTGATTGCAAAAGATCCTTCCTCCCTCAAACCGTAAAAGAATAGAAAACCTTCCCAGATTCGATATTTCCTCAGCTGACGGTGCAGATGTAGGTGTTGCCTCTGGTGAATGGCAGGGACTAATTTCCCATATCATATGTCCTATTGGATGAATGTCATTAGAAGTATTAGCAGTTACAATTCTGATCACATGTTAGCACTTTGTAATTTGAGGTGTGCCCGATTAATTTAGAAATAATGTCATGCACCAGAATCAGAATCGGATGGGAGCTGTTGGTTAATTGTATCGATTCCTGACCATTGCCTTCACTTCTATTTGTTACTGGTGAAACGTCGAATGATTTTCATACCCCAGGACCTGTGATATTGAAAGTTTGTCCCTAGCTCTCACCAAAGAGGTTAACCAAGCTGCACTATCCCCAGCACCTACAGCCGTGGGAATGATCGAATCGGAATGGAATTCCAACCTCTAAAGGACCGAGGGAAGATAAAATATTAGTAAATATCAGTTCTTGCACGTTTGTATAACAGTATGAGCCTACTTATCTCCTCCTTTTCTTGGGAAACAACCATCTTAATTTCATTAGTATTCCAATCATACTCTCAGTTTCAAAGCAATAATTGCTTGTTACAAATCTAGCAGCTCTATTCTGATCGTTTGTAATTTCTTCATTGAGAACTACTCCATTGGGGTCCCAGACACAACTACAATATTCCAAAAACTGGGCAAACCCTCATTTATATGCTGCCTCTTATACATACAGAGAGCACTAATAAAGATTTTGTCTCAGGAAACCATGCGTTCTATTTGCCTTAGTACACATGTTGCTAATGTGTGTATACCATCTCAAATCAAGTCACACCAAGGACAGAAACCACATTCTCGAGGACAATCCCCTCTCAGGTGTAAGAAACCTCAGTTGTACTGATTCTCTTCCTTGTTATCCGCCTAATATATCGCATTCAACGGGCTGCAATCTTAAGCCAACTTTCATTCAAATATCCTTATCTATCCACACGGTTCTGAAGTTAAAAATAGTCATCAGTATCTCTAATTTCCAAGGCTAATTTTAAAACCCCCTCGTCTTCGAACAGTCTTATTTCTGATTCAGTGGAAATATCATTAATGTACAGGGAATATAACGGTGGACCAAGAACAGTCCCTTGTGGGAACGCTGACAAAATTGGAACCCACTCCGAAGATACACAATAAACAACAACTCGCTGTTTTCTGTAGCAAAGAAAGGAATCTGTCAATTTCAGTCCCCCTCCCCCCAATGCCGAAACCAAATAATTTCGATTTCAGTAGTTCACGAGTAAGGGGAGGAGGTAAAACATTTCTCGAAAGCCAGAAAAAATGTGTCCAACTGTGTCCCTTTGTTCAAGAGTTTTACCCAATAATTTAGATTGTTGTGTGACTTCCTGCCCATCGGGGCTTGAAAAAAATAGATGGGCTGCAAGATGCTTCCACGCAGAGCTAAAACCGACCGCACACGAGTACTGGTAAACCAATTAGAGATTCTAATAAAAATCATAAACGAGTTCCTTTAGGAGCAATGAAAACATTCATAAGAAAGAAGATGGGTCATACTACGTAGTTTCAGCTTATAAAGCCTCATCAGTGACCCTGTAATGATCCGGCAAAGAAAGCCAGAGGAAACATACTGCAATTTTGCGAATTTCCAATAGGCAGTCGATTCAAAGTAGAAGTAAAACAAAGATCAGGAATTGATACAATTAACTTACTCCACCCATAAAAGACACCAAAGGGAAAGAAATACAAACATTAAGCGACCAGACCATAATGGAAACCTAAACAAAGGAAGGCCATAAGGACAGTTACTTTCCCACAAAATGGCCATATGGCCATCCAAAATTAAAAGACACAAGTGATACACACAGTAAGTAACAAACAACAACATAAATATCAAAGACTGATATAAATCAAAATGGGGTCCAAATAATTAAAAACCTGTCTAGAATATGAGTCTAAACCAATAATTTATTTCTGATTTCTCAGAATATTCACGCTGATCTCAAAGTACCAAAAGTAAAAAATATATAACTGCACTAAGCCTGCACAGGCAACGTGCTGCGAGCCTTGGGACGGTCAGTAGTAAAACTAATTGTGGGGGTGGGGTGGGTGGGGCGTCAACTCCGGGTGTTTTGCAATTTTAAACCTATCCATTAGTTCCACCGCAGTATCAAACATTATAACAATAAAAATCGATACGCATCAGGTAAAGAGTTGAAGTAAAACAAGTGGTTGGTTATTATTATTCCCTTATTGAAAAACATCTACAAGTGTATATTGTTTTGTTTTGGATAGCCAGTTGGCCATTAGAATATTACAAAACGTTGATGAAGAAGATATCTGCTCTGACTTGTTTACAAAATGCATCTCCTGAACTGATAGACATGTCGTGGCAGCTCCGAATAATAAGCTTGGTAAATATACTTTGGGTATTTTGAAGATGTTTTGCTTGGACTGAACCTTTTATACTATCATAATGTATAGACGTGAAGGCAATGATCAGGAATCGATACAATTAATCCACAGCTCCCATCCGAGACACCAAAGGGTAAGAAACACAAACATAAAATAACTAGACCCTAATGGAAACATCAACAGCGTAAAGGACTGCTACATTCAAACAAAATGGCCAATTAGCTATCGATAAACAAAACAATATAAACGACGCACACACTCAAAGACAAGGCATATCAAAAATAAACTGCGACAGATGAACCGCCTCGGAACGGTTAGTGAAACGAATTCCACTGATGCAGCCTAAAATCGATTTCACGTGGCCACAATTCTCGTCGTTTCTTCCGTCGCAATTTGGACAAATCATTTGATTAAAAGGCCTTTTTTCTGTCGCGGTTTATTTTGGTTATAGTTCGTATTTGAAAGTATGTATCGGTTATAAAATCGAATTAAGCCCGCCCCCCCCCCCCCCCCCCACATACGGTGGAATTCGTTTCACTGACCGTTCCAAGGCGTTTTTTTCTGCCGCGGTTTATTTTTGTTAATGTTTGTCTTTGAGTGTTTGTATCACATATTTTATTTTGTTTTGGATATGCAGTTGGCATTTTGTGGGAAAGTAAAGTAGAAGTAAAACAAAAGTCAGGAATCGATACAATTAACTTACTCCACCCATCAAAGACACCAAAGGGAAAGAAACACAAACATTAAGCGACCAGACCATAATGGAAACCTAAACAAAGGAAGGCCATAAGGACAGTCACTTTCCCACAAAATGGCCATATGGCCATCCAAAATAAAAAGATACAAGTGATACACACAGTAAGTATAAACAACAACATAAATAAACCGCCACAGAAGAACCGCCTTGGAAAGGTCAGTGGAAAGATTTCGACTGGGGGGCTTAAATCGATTTAACGTGGCCAAAATCCTCGCCCTTACTTCCGTCGCGATTTAGACAAATAGTTAGTTCTCCTTTTGGCTTTCCGCTATTGATGTTTCCATGAGGGTCTGTTGCTTCATGTTTCACGAGCTCGTTAATAGTCAAATTATTAACTATTGAAGCAAGTTTAATCCCTAAATTTGTGTTGTTTTTGCTGAAAAAATGTGAGCAGCTTTCGCATATGCAAAAGCGGCTCACATTTTTTTCAGCAAACATATTAGTATATTTGCCATATTAAATTATCAAAGTTTTAACAATTTACTAACTAACACGTCGTAAGTTTTGAACAACTGGCCCTTGGTGTTTCCATTAAGGTTTCGCTAATTCACGTTTGTGTTTATTTCCGTTTGGTGTCTCTGATGCGAGGTGTGTGTTAATTGTATCGATTCCTGATCATTGTCTTTACTTCTATTTTGAATACCTAGTATAAGGTGACATAAAGACGCTTTAGGCTTAGATGTCTCTGGTCGTGCCCATCGGAGTCTTACTGTTGGTTTTCGTTTGCTCCAGCATTTCAGTGGTTTCTTGCTGTCGGGTCCTCACCGTTGTTCCATCTCTTAGGTTGTTTGATTATTTGTGTTCACGGAGATGTTGCACTGATGAGTTAGGAGGCCTTCATGCGGACTGAACAAATTATTTGTCTAAATCGCGACCGAAGTAAGGGCGAGGACTGTGGCCACGTAAAATCGATTTAAGCCCCCCAGTGGAATTCGTTTCCGCTGACCGTTCCAAGGCGGTTCTTCTGTCGCGGTTTTTTATGTTATGGTTTGTCTTTGGGTGTTTGTGTCGCGTATGTTATTTTATTTTGATAGCCTATTGACCAATTTATAGGAAAGTAACTGTCATTTTAGCTTTCCGCTGTTGGTGTTTCCGTTAGTGTATGTTGTTTCATGTTTGTGTGTCTTTTCCTTTGGTGTCTCTGATGGGAGCTGTTGGTTGATTGTATCGATTCCTGATCATTGCCTCCACTTTTATTTAGGAGGTAGTTAGTATTTTTAGAATATAAGAAATGCGTTTGTTCACTAGTTTCGAAATGCTAAGTTTCCATTCTTTTAGGAATTCTGAATGGAATTCCGTAGGGAATTATGAATAACACAATTTTTCAAAATTATTTTTATTCATATTTCGACCAGAGGCCTTTATCAAGAAAAAACGTATCCTTTAAAGCCAACTTCATTATCTCTTTTTCACCATTTTAACTTGTATACAGAAACGTGTACTTTAAGAATAAAAGTAATTTTGAAACATTCTTTTAGGGCTTTATCTTTGTCTATTGTTCGGCCCATCGGAGTCTAAATGTTGGTTTTCTTTTGCTCCAGCATTTCAGTGGTTTGTTGCTGTCGAGTCCCCACCATTGATTCATCACTGTGGATGTTTGATTTTTTTTGTTCACGGAGATGTTGCACTGATGAATATTCCTTCGTGTGGACTAAACAAATTATTGTCTAAATATCGACGAAATTCAGGGCAAGGATTGCGGCCGCATAATGTCGATTTTAGCCCACCCACCCTCCCCCTAGTGACATTTGTTTTTCAATGACCGTTCCAAGGCAGTTCTTTTGTCGGTATATCGCTTACATATTTTTGTTTTGGATAGCCCATTGGCCATTTTGTGGGAAAGTAACTGTCCTTTTGGCTTGCGCTGTTGATGTTTCCATTAGGGTCCAGTTATTTTATGTTTGTGTGTTTTCCCTTTCATGTCTCTGGTGGGAGGTGTGGGTAAATTGTATCGATTCCAGGCTATTGCTTTCACTTGGTTTATGCTCAATACACTGTCGCTTACACCATCGATTACCGAGATCATTAAAGGCAGCGGCGATTTCTTCTCTACACTTTCTGAAATCATTTTAGAAGGAAATCTTTTAGAAATTATATTTTCTATCCTAGAATCAAGAATAATATTAATTGCCAGTAATTATATGACCAGTGGCAGGATAGAAATCCAGCAAACAAAAATATATATATGGGATTCAATGTGGGTCCTATATAGGCATTCTATATAGGACCAATGAGGGATTTGCAACACGGTTCCAACTAGGACCCACATGGGCCAGCCCATATGGGTAGCATATGAAGCCCATATGGGTAGCATATGGGTTCTATGTTGGTAATCTCATGCACATATATAATCAAGAGAAAAGGTTTATACAAATAATTACAAGAACCCATTGTTCCAGCCATCTTGATGTGCCGGTTAGGTCCCAACAGATAGAGACGCACATGCGCAACTTATTGCACATGTTTACAGTTTAGATGACTTAAAGACTAAGGCATTCTTTTCAATAATTAGAATTGGTAAATTCTTGCGGTATTATGTATCGCCCTCAATTTTAGAAATAACTGGGACATACAATGATTTCTAATGAAAACATGACCTAAAACAATGTCCACGTCTTGCAAATATCTAAATGGAAGTTAATAGATATTTTCATTTTGTGATGTATAAAACCATTTATTTTATTTCATTATTGTCGTCAGTATCTGCATTTATATCAGGGAATTTACACCTTTTTGTTAAGCTTAACTAATGTCACAGTTGTTCCCCTTATTACCCACATCGAGCCCATTTGGGCCTCATATAGAAGAAAGCAGATATCATGGGAATAGTTTGGTCCAATATCTGTACCGGATAGGAACCAATTGACGCCTTTTTATGTATCCTGAAATTGTAAGGTATCTTATATTGTTGCAATTGCGTCTCCAGTATCGAATGTTGTGTATACAGGACCCATATGTGTCTCATATTGGAAAAAAAATCCTATATGGAACCCATATAGGACCCAAATGGGCTTAATGCCCAGAATCTTCCCCGTTTACACATGCTTGCTGGGAATACACTGATCTCTTATTATTACAGGAGTGTTAGTATCAGTGCCAAGATCTGAAACAAGTTTGTTGAAATTAAAAATGATAGATCTAAGAGGTTTGTTGTATTTATAGCAAATTATGGGTTTTTGATTGATTTGAGGTTTAACGTCCCCGTCAACAGTATTAAGGTCATTTTGGAGACTCGGCTTCCAATGTTGTGGCATTTTAATCGACATTGAGATGAAATGACCGCATCTGAATCCCTGCAGTCCAATAGAGTTTTATGCACCACTTTGCCTGGACAGGCTTAGCCATTGTAAGTAGTTAACTAGTACTCATGTGCGACCAGTTAAGCTGTGCGTGGCAGCATCATACAGCCCAGTCTATTTTTCCAAACCCCGATGCACGGGGGCTAGCAAATTATGGGTGTGGGTGTTTCAGTATTTTGAAAATAAGTAGGAAAGAATGAAATCACGGAACTGACCTGGAAGGTACTTAACAAATCTATGAAATCTAGCTCTTAATATTGAAAGATATTTTGATGTGATGATATTTGTCATTAATTTCAGAATCGATGAAAGGACGAAAAGTAGTCTGAGTATAAACTCTTGTTTAAAGAGCTGCATAATGTAACTGATAAGATTTGTTGTATAATTTATTTGCGTCGCTGTCCAGAATATGTAATGCAGAAAAGGGTAATGTACTTGATAATGCAAGCACTGAATCAGGCCCATTTGAGTCTAACTGTTTGTTTTCGTTTACTCCATCATTTCAGAGGTTTCTTGCTGTTGAGGCCTCACTTGTTTTATCTGTGCGGTTGTTTGATTTTGTGTTGACGGAGATGTTGCACTGATGAGTTAGGAGGCCTCCATGCGGACTGAACAAATTATTTCTTTAAATCGCGACGGAATCAAGGGCGAAGATTGTGGCCACGTAAATTCGATTTATGCCCCCACCCCACCAGTGGAATTCGTTTCACTGATTTTTGTTTTGGCTTGTCTTTGAGTGTGTGTATCGCTTATATTATTTTTATAGCCAGTTTGGTCATTTTGTGGGAAAGTGACTGTCCTTTGGCTTTCCGCTATAATTGATGTTTCCATTAGGGTCTAGTTGTTTCATTTTTGTGCTTCTTTCCCTTTGGTTGCTCTGATGGGAGCTATGGCTTAATTGTATCGATTCCTGATCATTGCCTTCACTTCTATTTTTCAATACTATTATGGACATTCAATTCAGCCAAGTATTGTTTCATTAATAGCGCGTAATTTACATTTACAGTTGCCGTTTTTCCTGGTGCCTTGAGCTGAAGTTTTTACATTTTCGACATTCCAGAAGCGGGAAAGTATCAAACTATAAAATAGGGAATGATCAGGAATCGAACAATTAGCCCATAGCTTCCATCAAAGACACCAAAGGGAAAGAAACACAAACATGAAACAACAGAACCCAACGGAAACACCAATAACGGAAAGCCAAAAGGACAGTTACTATCCCACAAAATGGCCAATAGGCTATCAAAAACAAAACAATATAAGCGAAACAAACACCCGAAGACAAACCATAACAAAAAAAACTGCGACAGAAGAACCACCTTGGCGATATTGGATATATTAACCACAAGATAAATGTTTTCAATAAAGCTCAATGGAAAATGTGTCTGTAATGATTTAGTCCATTTTGATTCAGTTTCCAGTCATATGATAAATTTGAATGTAGCTTTAGAATTTAAATTGTAGAAAATTAGTTTTCCACTGGTTGTGAGTGAGTGAGTGTTTGAGTTTTACGTCCCACCAACAGCTAAAGTCATACGGAGACGGGACTTCGGTTAAAAGACTCATCTAATGTCTGGAGAATCCCGGGATCGATCCTGCGATCCTTGGTTTACAAGGCGAGTAGCATAACAGCTATACATTGGAGGCTTCCCCCACTGGTTGTACATGTATATGGAGGATATATGATTTTTAAGTTTAAGATCGATTTTATTTCATCGATAGAACACCGAAAGAAGTATTTGACGAGTGGCGAAGCCATTAGTGAATTACTTCTTTTGCTGTTCATGAGTGAAATAAAAATTGATCTTACACAACAAAAAAATTTTCATGTTTTAATTGTAATTTGTAATGCAATTTGAAAGCGTCAGCCATTATCACAGAGAACAAACTTTTCGCAGGCGATTAATAGGTGTTCGGGGTGTTAACTGGATGTAATATTGGTGAAAGTTTGCACATCGAAAACAGCCTGGAATGTAACTTTATTAAAGGGTCCACTTGAAATTTGCATTAGTGGCCGAGCTTGTATAGCGTCGCGTGCATTATTTACGTCTCGAGGTGCAAAATGTGAAGTCTTTGCGAAAGTGACGAGCTTGGCATAATGAATGTAACACTTTGATAAGGTTTAGCTAATTGATTTTTCACAAAGAGAGAATATACTATTTTTAAGGATACATCGAATTCACTAACAGTGAAGAATAAAAATCGTATTTTCACTATCGATTTAGATTCCCATGCAGAATATCTATCATTCATTGAAAGGCCTGTAAGAAAGAATTGTCATTTACAAAATGACATGAACGTTTGAAGTGACGGTACAGGAAAGTGTTAGAAACGCGTCTGCTGCTCAGGGCCTACACTGTTTGCAAAATGTTTAGCCAATTTCCGAATAACGTTTTAAGAAAACACAACCTGACACCCAAAAGTTTTGTAATGATCTCCTGTTATACATAAGAAAGAAGATTCCATTAAGTACAAATAGGTAAAGTATAATGAAAATGGAGTGAGTGAGTTTTAGTTTTACGTCCCACCAACAGCTAAGGTCATACGGAGAGGGGACCTCGGTTTTTAAAGACTCATCCGAAAGTCTGGAGAAGCCCGGGATCGATCCTGCGATTCCTGGTTTACAAGGCGAGTAGCGTAACCACTGCACCACAGAGGCTTCTAATGAAAATGGAGTCTTCTCTGAGAGGAAGGAATGTGCATTACGAAAACACACCCGTGCATCTTAGTGCATTTTTACATCTCCAACACGGTCAATTTTATGAAGAAAATTAAGGATATTTTTCTTATTTATACTCAAAACATAGGTTGTGGTACTCGTTAGAACCGCCTCACTGGGGCGGCTCGAACGAGTACCCACAGCCTATGTCTAGGAGCAGAAATAAGGAAAATAATGTATACCCCCGTAAACCCCAGTTTTCTCTATATAAAGTGGGGTGTAAAGAGGTGTTCATTTCACGGACTTGATAGCGTTATGTTCGTTTGTTACAAATTCTTCTCTCTAAAGGTATACTGCTATGGATATGGGAGACAAACTACAGTAGAACTTCAAGGGCTCGAACCCAGATGGCTCGTTTACCATGGATGAGTCAAACCCGTTCTTGAGTCCGTAGGAATTCCTCCAAATACAATAAAGGAAGCATGTAGGGAGATTTTCATGTTTTATCTTGCAAATGTTTGCTGTGTGTACTCATTAGAATCGCCGCGATTTGGCGCTTCGAATGAGTACATGCAACATTCATTTATAATATAGAACAACAAAAAGATATCCCACAGTTATCTCCATCATGCCTCCTGGTATATATCGCACTAATTGTAACCCTCCGTGGCTCGAACTACCGCTGTCTCGAACACATTTTCATTGTCCCAAAGGGTTCGAGCCATCGAAGTTTGACTGTAACTTTCAAAGATTAAATGCTTCTGAAGTTGTATCCATTCGTTTCAATATTGCATTTGTAGATATTGTAATCGTTCTTCCCTTTTTTAGTTGTGGTACAACTTGAACATAAAATACTGGACTCCAAAGAAGTCAGTCATGGAGAGAATACACTACTACCTGCAAGGAAGGCATCTAAACCTGAGAGGCGAACGAGCTTATCATCCCCGAAATCGAACGTTAGTTTTATAATCATCTACAAAGTGCTCACGATGAGCTATTGTGATCAGTGATTGTCCGTTGTCCGTCGTGCGTCGCCAACAATTCTCTTTAAATGCGAACTCCTCCTGAATCTTTAGGACAGTTGGATTCAAACTAGTTATTTCATGTTTGTGTTTCATTCCTTCGCTGTGTCTGATGGGAGTTATGTGTTAATTGTCTCATTTCCAGCTCATTACCTTCACTTTCAGGTAGCTCCCTACAAAAATAGCTCAAAAAGTGCCGCTCCGATGAATAATATGGCCATCAGAGCAAAAATAGAAAAACCTTTAAACGACAACTCCTCTTGTACCATTGGGCCAATTTCATTCAAACTTTATAGGAATGGTGCTCAGATGCCCTTCTTGGTTACCAAAATAGATAAAACGGTTCTGTTCCGCAAAGCAAAATGGCCACCAGAGCTAAACAAAAAGTGAGAGAGAAAATAAAACGACATAAATTTGCTTCAAAGTTCATGATAATAAGAATCTATACATAACCATTTTTCCATGTATTTTATCATGACGCAATGTTGAGCTAGAAACGTTCTATAAAAGGGTTCTATAAAAGGCGCAATGCGGATGAATTTGTTATTGTTTTTTTTTTTGTTGTTGTTGTTGTTTAACTTTGTTTGAAACTGTACTGGAATTGAAGGCGAGGGTTAAAATTTCATGAAATCCGTAGTTGAAGCCCCCACCCCCCCCCCCTCCACAAACACACACACACACCAGTAGTTTTACTACTAACCGTCCCAAGGAAGTCGTTCTCTCCCAGTGTTTTGTTTGTAATTGGCTTTGTACCGTTGGATCATGCATCGTCTGTTTTTGTGTTTGCCTCAGATTCACGTTCTGTAGGTGAATTGAGATGGCTGCGTTCTTAGATTTTGACCTCTCCTGAGTGACCTTTTCTTACTAGTATGTTATGAAAGAGACTTCATGATGTCCCTTTCCGCTGAACACCAATTTGACGTACTTTCTTACCAGTTCAGAGATGTCTATAAAAGTTAGAAAATATGTTCTATAAAAGGGTTATAATTTGGAAGCAAGGAATACACCACAGAACTATAAAATATAACGTGTACATGTTCTGTCGGCCAGACTAGCTAGTTTCGGCCAATTAGGCCTCATCCAGAACCATCAAATATTTTCAAAATTCCACAATGGAATCAATGTTCCCAAAAGGACAAGAAAATAAAAACTATACTTTGATGTAAAGGCTATAAAATTTAGAAAAGGCTTTGTGTAGTCATGTAACTGACTTCAACACTCGTAATAAATTATTAACGGCTAAACTCCTTAATCAGGGTTATCGGTACCATCAACTACGCAAAGCCTTTTCAAAATGTTATAGACGCCATTCTGATTTAATTTCAAAATTCAATATTGGACTTAAATCCTTTCTGCAACAAGGTCTATCGGAACCCGAATTTTATGGTGACTTAGTATATAAATTCAGAAAAATATATAACCGCAATGACTTCAGCACCCAATTTCGTAAAATCATTCTTCGATATAAAAAGATTGGGTACAGCATGGATGTTATACGACAGACTGCATGCATGGTAGTTAACCCAATCACGGTTGGCAACTTTGCTTCCCTTTTTAATTGCACGCCGGTGGGTCAGGCCTCAGATTCTATGACGGCTCCAACGTAAAGGTATATTGAGAATTAGAGAGATCTAATTCAAGGTAATGTTGGTTGGTGCCTGATGCTCTGTCTCTGGTCGGGCCCATCGGAGTCTAACTGTTGGTTTTCTTTTGCTCCAGCATTTCAGTGGTTTCTTGTTGTCGAGTCCTCACCGTTGTCTCACCTCTGTGGTTCTTTGATTTTTTGTGTTCACGGAGATGTTGCACTGATGAGTTAGGAGGCCTTCATGCGGACTGAACAAATTATTTGTCTAAATCGCGACGGAAGAAAGGGCGAGGATTATGGCCACGTAAGATCGATTTAAGCACCCCAGTGGAAATCATTTCACTGGCCGTTCCAAGGCGGTTCTTCTGTGGCGGTTTATTTATGGTGTTGTTTGTTACTTACTGTGTTTATCACTTGTGTCTTTTTATTTTGGATGGCCATATTGCCATTTTGTGGGAAAGTAACTGTCCTTATAGCCTTCCATCTGTTTAGGTTTCCATTATGGTCTGGTCGCTTAATGTTTGTGTTTCTTTCACTTTGGTGTATTTGATGGTAGGAGTAAGTTAATTGTATCGATTTCTGATCTTTGTTTTACTTCTACTTTGTGTAGTTTTTGATACCGATAATCCTGATTGAGAAAGGATGCAAAAGTCATAAGTAGACGGACTAGAACCACAAAAGCATCTGGACTTCTAATTATATTTAGAATTTTATAGACTAAAACAGATTTCTCCCTGATCTTTCAACGACTTAGTCGCAATATTTAATCACATGTTCTTTTATGGCAGTAAAATATGAAATAAATCAATTAAAAACGTTCGGTTGTGGTACAAGAGCCAACACTATCAATTTATTTCTAAATTTAAGGTTGGATAAAATAGAATTTTGCTGCTAGGGGATATCACAGCCTGACTTGATGGCGACAGTATACGTAAATTAAGAAAAAATAAAGGCAACCCTTACTTTTCGGAACAATTTCAGAAAAGAATTACACGTTACAAACGCATTGAATATAATATAAATTCTATTCCACTGTCTGCATGCATTATGTTTGACCCAATCACGGCCAGACATTATGCTTTCCTCTTAAACTGTTCCCAATCACAGTCAGACATTATGCTTTCCTCTTTAATTGTAGGCCCCCGCCGTTTGGGACTTGAAGAAAAAGATGGGCTGCACGGTGCTTCAAAGCAGAGCTGAAACCGACCGCACACGATTACTGGTAAAATAGAAGTGAAGGTAATGATCAGGAATCGAAACAATTAACCTACAGCTCCCGTCAGAGACACCAAGGGAAATAAACACAAACATGAAACAACGGACCGTTTTGGAAACATCAACAGCGGAAAGCCAAAAGGACAGTTACTTTCCCACAAAATGGTCAACTGGCTTTCCGAAACAAAATAATATAGGCGAAACAAACACTCAAAGACAAACCATAACACAAATAAACCGCAACAGAAGAACCGCCCTGGAATGGTTAGTGAAACTGCTTAGAGGATCTAAACCTGCCCAGGCAAAGCGGTGCGAGTCGGACCGTTAATGCTTATAAACCCTTTTGGTTTCCATGGGCGACTGGGCTTGAGATATCATTTCATCTCAGTGTCGGGAAAAAAGTCCCTCAAAATTGGAAGTAACGTCTCCAAATTGACATATATAGTGTCGACGGGGACGTTAACCTCAAATCAAACGAACAATTAAACAAATCCTCTTTAATTGCACGTCGGTGGACCTGGGTTCAGACTCCATGATGGCTTTGGCTTAAAGCTATTTATTAGGTGGTCGGAGCTGGAATGTTTATGTCTCTTGCTTGGTTCAACGGGGTTAAACTGTTGGTTTTCTTTGCTCCAGTGTCCCGGTGGCGTTGTTCAGCACCGGATAGCTCCGCGCGTTTTACTGTCTAGTCCTCATGCTTGTGTCACCTTGGTTTTAATTGTAATTTCTTTGTTTACCGAGTTGATTCACTGATGGGTTAGAAAACCTTCACGCGGACCAAACAAATACTTGTTTGAACCACAGTAAACGTGAGGATGTGGGTCATTTAATAAGCTTTGGTACTAAGTTAATTCGACAAGTTGTGGGTATTCCGATAGGTGCGAATTGCGCACCCCTTGCGGCTGACATGTTTTTGGATTTACATCTATCTATTGTAGATGGGTTGTTTCTTGCAAAATACCCACCAGTAATTGTTACTGACCCTTCTGCTGTGGTTCCTTCATGTTTTCAGTCGCTGGTACTGTTCTTTCCCTAATCATATAAGTTGTTAGGTTGATGATACTCAAACACGCCTATACAAATACATTGTAAACTTTACTGCCGAAAAATGGAAAATTTTTAGCTGAAAAATTGTAATATATTTCTTATTTCTGCTCAAAACAGAGAATGTGAGTACTCTTTAGAACCGCCTCATCGAGGCGGTTTTAACGAGTACCCACAATCTATATTTTAGAGCAAAAATAAGACAAATAAGGTCTACCCCTCCAAACCCCGGTCTCCCTTCCCTACATCATAGTGTAGTTTATATTTTCTTGTCCTTTGGGATCATTGATTCCATTGTGAAATTTTGAAAATATTTAAGGGTCACTGATGAGGCCTAAATGGCCGAAACAAGCTAGTCTGACCCAGAAAACATGTGCACTCCATATTCCTTACTTCCAAAGGATAACCTTTTCTAGAACATATTTAACGTCACTACAGCTGTTGTCTGGAATGTGTGGCGGCCGTAAAAAGTCTCACTGCCCTACATTATAGTGTAGTTTATATTTTCTTGTACTTTGGGATCATTGATTCCATTGTGGAATTTTGAAAATATTTGAGGGTCACTGATGAGGCCGACACTAGCTAGTTTGGCCCAGAAAACATGAACACTCCATATTTTCCAGTTCTGAAGTGTATTCCTTGCTTCCAAAGGATAGCCCTTTCTAGAATATATTTACTATATAAAAGTAGGTATCAAGGGGGCCAAAATTATATAGGCGTGTTTTCGTGATGGATTTTCTTCCCCCTTTTTTATAGTTACGTTTGTCCTTCCACTTTATTGTTTGTCATGTTGGTGATTCTGAATATTTTCCCCATTATGTATATTGCTCCTTTTTGGTGCGGTTTAGATATTCTGAGTCACCACCTGTTTGAGAAAGAGCTCCTGTTGACCTTTTTGTTTACTGTCGTCACTCCATGTTTCGACTTCTTTCCCCAGTGATATTGTCGGAAGAATTTGAGATCTGATTGTATCAGTTCCTGATCGTTTCTCTTATCATTTTTTACAGGAATGTTGCCTACCTAAATAGCTAACATTATTCCGCTCTGATGAACAAGATGGCCGACAGAGTTAAAATTAGAAAAAAACAATCTTTAAATGATAACTCCTTCTCAACCCTTGGGAAACTTTCATTCAAACTTCATAAGAAGTTTGCTTAGCTGACGCTTAAGTTTCCGCTCTGATAAGCAAAGTGGCCACCACAGCTAAAAATAGAGAAAAAAACGTCGTAAATATGCTTCAAATGCAAACTTTTCCGAAATCGTTGTACAAATTTGATTCAAACTTCACAGAAATGTTGCCTAAATGACTCCCTCCAAAAATAGCTAAAATCGGTCCGATAGGATGAACAAGATGGTCTCAATAGTTAGAAATAGATAAATCTTCCAACCCCAACTCCTGCTACACCCTTGGGATAATTTCATTCAAACTGCATTTGCATGTTGCATATATAGAGGATCTTACACGAGTGGTCATTTCATATGAAATTTATGAAACGAGCCTTTGGCGAGTTTCATAAATTTCATATGAAATGACCACGAGTGTAAGATTCTCTTTATCATATGACTACTTTAAATTTGATTTTATCGCCTTTTAATTTGATAAGTTTTCTACGAAAAATGCATTGTTGACATGGACGTCGTCATGACGTTACTTAATCCCGCCAAAGTGTTATTACACGTGTGATCATACGATTTTTATTACACGACGTTATCCACTGCTTATCAACGACGTCATATGATAAATAACCCTCTAGGAAATTAGCTAAAACGGTTCGCTCCGAATAGCGAAATGCCCACCGGAGCTACAAGTATTAAAACGGTAACAATTTGCTTGAAATGGTTTTGATCCGGCTGATGCCCCTTTCCTGATTAGACAAAAATATGTGTCAGCTATTTTTATAAGGAAAACAAATATGGAATTTTATGGCCGCCACACATTCCCATACAACAGCTGTAGTGAGTTTAATATGTTCTAGATTTGTTTTATTGATTAATTTGAGGTTTAACGTCCCCGTCAACACTGTAAATGTCATTTTGGAGACGTTGCTTCCAATTTGTTTGGGACTTTGGGACTTTTTCCCGACATTGGGATGAAATGACATCTCAAGCCCTGTCACCCAATCAAACCAATAGGGTTTATAAGCATGGGCGGACCTTCTCGCACCGCTTTGCCTTGGCTTAGATCCTCTAAGCGGTTTACCAGTACTCGTGTGCGGGTCGGTTTCAGCTCTGCGTGGAAGCATCATGCAGCCCATATATTTCTTCAAGCCCCGATGGGCCAGGGCCGTAATATGCTCTAGAAAGGGTTATCCTTTGGAAGCAAGGAATACATCACAGAACTGAAAAATATGGAGTGTACATGTTTTCCGTGCCAGAATAGCTAGTTACGGCCATTTTGGCTTCATCAGTGACACTCAAATATTGGAATCACTGATCCCAGAGGACAAGAAAATACAAACTACACTATGATGTAAGGCATGGAGAGTCTTTACGGCCGCCACACATTCCCAGACAACAGCTGTAGTGAAACTAAATATGTTCTAGAAAGGGTTATCCTTTGGAAGCAAGGAATACACCACAGAACTGGAAAATATGGAGTATACATGTTTTCTGGGCTATACTAGCTAGTTTCGGCCATTAAGGCCTCATCATTGACTCTAAAATATTTTCAAAATTAGGAATGGAATCACTGATCCCAAAGGACAGGAAAATACAAACTACACTATAATTTAGGGCAGGGAGACTTTTTACAGCCGCCACACATTCCCAGACAACAGCAGTAGTGACGTTATATATGTTCTAGAAAGAATGATTTTACGAAATTTGGTGCTGAAGTCATTGCATTTATATATTTTTTTTTGGAATTTATATAATAAGTCACCATAAAATTCATAATGTTTGCTGATGTTGGCTCGGTGGGGGACGCCTATAAGTCCGCGGGTGGGCGTCTCTTGCCTGATGCCTCCAGTTGACCTGTCTCATGAGCTACGTCGGTCGGTGTGTGCTCGGAGGGGTATGTGCTGTGTTTGCCGGGTCTTGACCGTCATCCGTTTCGGTTTCAAAACTTTGGGTTTGAAACACACTGATGAAGATTAAATATCAGAAAGGCCTCTGTGTCACTAAATTTGTTATAGTTACGCCTTAATATACCTTGTTGCAGAAGAGTTTTAAGGCCAACATTGAATTTTGAAATTAAATCGGGATGACGTCTATAATATTTTAAGAAAATAGAAGTAGAGGCAATGATCAGGAATCGATACAATTAACCCACAGCTCCCATCAAAGACACCAAGGGGAAAGAAACACAAACATGAAGCAACAGCCCCCAAGGGAAACAACAACAGCGGAAAGCCAAAAGGACAGTTACTTTCCCACAAAATGCCCAAAAGGCTATCCAAAATAAAAAAAAAATATGCGACACAAACACCCAAAGACAAACCATATCAATAATAAATCAGAAGAACCGCCTTACTCAGTGTATTGCTATCCTGCTGCTGGTCATGTAATTACTGGCAATTTAAAAATTATTCCTGATTCTAGGATAAGGAATACAATTTCTAAAGGACCGAAAATTCGGTTTCCTTCTAAAATTGATTTCAGTAGATGTAGAGATGAAATCGGTGCTTCAGTGAATGAATTCGGTAATCGATGGTGTAAGCGAGAGTATGTTGAGCATAAAGCCCTTAAGGACTGGAAACTTAGCATTTTAAAACTAGTGAATAAACGCATTTCTTTCTTTCTATTCTCAAAATACTAACTTATTACCGCCTAAGCCTAAGACGTCTTTACGTCATCTTAAACTAGGTATTCAAGAATTTCATAAGGAGTTTGTTTTGGCCCCTGCAGACAAGGCCGCTAACAAAGTCGTCGTTGTGTGACGGCTCCACTATATTAACACGCTTAAGCAGGAGCTTGGTGGTAGTAAGGCCTATGAACTTCAGCCTTTAGCTGAAGAGAGAGCTATCGTAGATGAACATATTTATCATTCAGCCACCAAGTTTGCTGTGTGTGTTACCGAAAGCCAAGACAAGCTTCCTACGCTATACTGGTTACCAAAACTTCATAAAAGACCTTACAAAGCACGGTTAATTGCAAATTCTAGCTCTTGCACTACCACTGAACTTTCTAAATTATTAACTTCATGTCTTACTGCTATTAAAACGAATGCGATTAAATATTGTGATAAAGTCTTTGAAAGATCAGGAAGAAATCTGTTTTGGTCTATAAAATATTCGAATGAGGTTTTATTGAGAATTAGAGAGATCTAATTCAAGGTAATGTTGGTTGGTGCCTGATGCTCTGTCTCTGGTCGGGCCCATCGGAGTCTAACTGTTGGTTTTCTTTTGCTCCAGCATTTCAGTGGTTTCTTGCTGTCGAGTCCTCGCCGTTGTCTCGCCTCTGTGGTTCTTTGATTTTTGTGTTCACGGAGATGTTGCACTGATGAGTTAGGAGGCCTTCATGCGGACTGAACAAATTGTTTGTCTGGATCGCGACGGAAGTGGGGGCGAGGATTGTGGCCACGTAAAATCGATTTAAGCCCCCCAGTGGAAATCATTCCACTGACCGTTCCAAGGCGGTTCTTCTGTGGGTTTTTATTTATGGTGTTGTTTGTTACTTACTGTGTGTATCATATGTGTCTTTTTATTTGGGATGACCATATGGCCATTTTGTGGGAAAGTAACTGTCCTTATGGCCTTCCTTTGATTAGGTTTCCATTATGGTCTGGTCGCTTAATGTTTGTGTTTCTTTCCCTTTGGTGTCTTTGATGGGTGGAGTAAGTTAATTGCATCGATTCCTGATCTTTGTTTTACTTCTACTTTAACCAAATTGAAATCCAGACATTTTCGCGCTTCAAGCCTGTCTACTTACAATTGTTTCCACTCTTTACACTACACTTCCTCATAATCTTACAAAAGAAAAGCTTAATAATTAAATTGAATGGGATTTTCACAGAGAAGATTCTCTCTATCTTGCATGTAATGTCAGAAATTCATTTTTCACTTCTAAAGAGCATAAGAATTATACACTTTGGTCATGTCAGAAAGTGTGTGATGCCCTCACCTTTCTACTTGACAATATTTATATTAGATTCGGTACTAAGTTGTTTAAACAAATTGTGGGTATTCCGACGGGTACGAATTGCGCATCTCTTGTGGCTGATCTGTTCTTGTATTGTTATGAAATAGACTTCATGCTGTCGCTTTCCATTGATAACCAATCTGAAATTATTGAAGCTTTCAGCTTCACTTCTAGATATTAAGATGATTTATAAAATATTGATAATACCTATTTCGATGCTTTGATCAGTCAGATTTACCCCCCCCCCCCCCAGAACTTCGGTTAAATAAAGCAAATTCCTCTGATACCAAGGCCCCGTTTTGGGATTTACATCTATCTATTGTAGATGGGTTTGTTTCGTGCAAAATTTATGATAAACGCGATGACTTTGATTTTGAGATTGTAAATTTTCCTTTTTTGGATGGTGATGTTCCTCGTGCGCCATCCTATGGCGTTTATATTTCCTAGTTAATTCGATTTGCTAGAGTGTGTAGTCATGTAACTGACTTCAACACTCGTAATAAATTATTAACGGCTAAACTTCTTAATCGGGGTTATCGGTACCATAAATTACGCAAAGCCTTTTCAAAATTTCATAGACGCCATTCTGATTTAATTATAAAATTCAATATTGGACTTAAATCTCTTCTGCAACAAGGTCTATCGGAACCCGAATTTTATGGTGACTTAGTATATAAATTCAGAAAAATATATAACCGCAATGACTTCAGCACCATATTTCGTAAAATAATTCTTCGATATAAAAAGCTTGGGTACAACATGGATGTTATACGACAGACTGTATGCATGGTAGTTAACCCAATCACGGTTGGCAACTTTGCTTCCCTCTTTAATTGCACACCAGTGGGTCAGGCCTCAGATTCTATGACGGTTCCAACGTAAAGGCTTATTGAGAATTAGAGAGATCTAATTCAGGTAATGTTGGTTGGTGCCTTATGCTCTGTCTCTGGTCGGGCCCATCGGAGTCTAACTGTTGGTTTTCTTTTGCTCCAGCATTTCAGTGGTTTCTTGCTGTCGAGTCCTCACCTCTGTGGTTCTTTGATTATTTGTGTTCACGGAGATGTTGCACTGATGAGTTAGGAGGCCTTCATGCGGACTGAACAAATTATTTGTCTAAATCCCGACAGAAGTAAGGGCGATGATTGTGGCCACATAAAATCAATTTAAGCCCCCCCCCCCCCCCAGTGGAAATCATTCCACTGACCGTTCCAAGGCGGTACTTCTGTGGGGGTTTATTTATGTTGTTGTTTGTTACTTACTGTGTGTATCACTTGTGTCTTTTTATTTTAGATGGCCATATGGCCATTTTGTGGGAAAGTGACTGTCCTTATGGCCTTCCTTTGTTTAGGTTTCCATTATGTTCTGGTCGCTTAATGGTTGTGTTTCTTTCCCTTTGGTGTCCTTGATGGGTGGAGTAAGTTAATTGTATCGATTTCTGAACTTTGTTTTACTTCTACATTGGAACGGTCAGCGGAAACGAATTTCAGTGGGGGTGGGGGGGGGGTTAACTTGATTTTACGTGGCCACAAACCTCACCCTTACTTGCGTCGCGATTAAGACAAATATTTTGTTCAGTCCGCATGAAGGCCTTCTATCTCATCAGTGCAACAGTTCCGTGAACACAAAAATCAAACAACCACAGAGATGAAACAACTGTGAGGACTCCGACAGCAAGAAACAACAGAATTGCAGGAGCAAAAGAAAACCAACAGTTAGACTCCGACGGGCCCGACCAGAGACAGAGCATCAGTAACCAACCAACATAAGCCTTTACGTTGGAACCGTCATAGAATGTGAAAGTCTGTTTTGCGCTCTAAGATCGTTAAATTTCATGTATATATTTTGGAATTTTCAGCTGAAAGAGAAGGAAGAAATTGAGGCGATTCTACCCAAGTTTTCCATGAAGAGACTTCTACGCCTTAATTCCCCAGAGTGGTTATCAATCACGGTCGGGTGCATATGTAGTGTAGTCACAGGTTCTTTACAGCCCGCTACTGCTATAATACTGAGTGAATTTTTAGATGTAAGTATCTCGGTTTATTACATACCCAGACAATGTCCTGTTTACTTTGTATGGAAGTAAGCGGCCAATATTTTCACATTGCCCGTAGTCAAGACTGCCCAAGTAAAATGGTGCGACTCGGGCCGTCCCTTCATATATACAGACCAGCTACCGGTAATTACCCATTTTTTGTTTCGCGGAGAAACCGCCTAACGCAAAATCGGCAATTTTCTCCGCAAAACAGCGAGAAAAGATAAAATGAGCGAGAAATTCCTCGCTGAGATTTCACCCGGTTTCGCGGTGAAAATTCTCGGAGATTCTCGGCGAAAATTTGACCGATCGCTTTCATTGAAAATGAAATTACCGGCGTTTCGCGGAGAAAAAACAACAACTGGGCTTACGTGAAATTATCGGTTCATTATTATTTCTTCTTTTGTTTGGCGTTGTTTTTGTAAACGAAGGCAAATTGTAGTCATTGTTAAATAATAATCAAATATTCTTTCATGTTACTAGAAATTCCTTTTAGTAATTTATTTTTTAAAAGTCTCATGACAACTTTTATTCACATCACAAAAATACGCCTATTTATTTGTTACCCGCTTAAACCCCACTTTTAACTGGGGTTTACAGGGATATAGATTATTTATCTAATTTCTGCTCACATAGATTGTGGGTACTCGTTAGAGCCGCCTCGTCGAGTCACTTTAAAGCAGAAATATGAAAAAATGCCAGAATTTTTATATGAAAATTTTCCGTTTTTAGTGGTAAAATTTTACAATATATTGGAATAGGCGAGATCTCATAATGAGTCGTACATGTAGGTTATTAACACTATAATGATGTGTGACATTTACCAAAAGCTCAGCTTGATGAAATAGATGGGCTGCATGATGCTTTCACGCAGAGCTTAAACCGACCCGCATGCGAGTACTGGTAAACCGCTTACAGATCTAAGCCTGCCCAGGCAAACTGCTGTGATTGGACCGTCAATGCTTATAAACCATTTTGGTTTCATGTGGTGGCAGGGCTTGATGGGTCATTTCATCTCAATGTCGGGTAAAAGTCCCACAAAATTGCAAGCGACGTCTATAAAATGACCTTTACAGTGTTGACGGGGACGTAAAACCTCAAACAAACAAACCCAAAAGCTCAGATTCGCCTCATTTATTTATGATTACAAAACTGTCAAAATGGTACAGCAAGCGATGCTTTGAATGCAAAGTTATTGACCAGTTAACGAGGAACACATGATTCCACCGCAGGCTAGGCAAATGTCGCGAACGAACGGGCGAAACACCAGACACCTATATCGGGCCATGCTTCATGCAGGCGCGTGAAAAAGGACATGCTACTTTGCATTCGCATGCATTTTTGCGCTACCAAGTCTACTTCCCCGACCCCTCACCCACCCCTTACTAATAAATACTCCCAGTTGGAGCAAACAGGCGATGCATCAACATGTTAACAAAACCCATGTAATGAACGAACCACTATTCACCATTTTACATGCACACGTACATGTACAGAGAGAACTGGAGTTAACAAGGTATACATTTTCCTTAATCTGTTCCTAGGCGCCCAATGAAGGATGTGGGTACTCGTTACCAACTACATGTATGTGGCCCGAGCGAGGTGCAAACCACACAGGAGAGACCTAATGACCCTATGATTAACCCTTTTAGTACCAAATAGAATCTTCCTCCTTATATTTACAGGAGTCCATTTTGAAACTTAGGGGTGTCAGGTTGTTTTTTCTCAAAAATTTAGTTCGGGAAATGGCATAACGTTTTGCAAACAGTGTAGGCCCTGATCAGACGCCGCGTCCTGCGGTGTCTGATCTGAGCCTGCACTGTTTGCCAAGGTACCCCTTTAGGGGTTTCTGGTACAGATTGGGTTAAGAGTCAGCGCTCTTACCCATTAGGACACGGGGGACAGTTACCTTCGGGGTGAACAGTAGACTTAACAATATACCCAGGTTGCATGTCTGTACAAACCTCGCTGATTATCTTGAAGCATTTTGTCGTTCTGCTCCAAGTTAAAGATCAGACTTATATACAGCCTTGGAATGCTTGCCGCGCGATTTCCCCATATTAACCATTTTTGTACCAAACGGAATATTCCTCCTTATATATAGCATGCGTCCATTTCAAAATTTAGGGGTTTCAGGTTGTGTTTTCTTCAAAGTTAGGAAAATGGCCGAACTTTTTGCAAACAGTGTAGGCCCTGATCAGACGCCGCGTTCTGCGGCGTCTGATCTGGGCCTGCACTGTTTGCCACGGTACCCGTTTAGGGGTTTCCCCTCTAAAATGTGTTAATGTACATGTATGAGCAAAATTGAATTGTAAAGGCAAGAGACACAAGCGGGCCTGCGTGGCCTACTCTTTAACACTAGATCTCTCACTCGGGCTACATATGAGCTTAAGTGTTAGCATCAGTGATGTTTAATTACTCGCAGTGTAAGAAAAAGATCAACCAAAATGTAGAGTGAGATCAGCGCCCACACAAACATGTACAAGCAGGATCCCCGTTATTATATACATTGAGTTTGATTTTTCTAAAGTATTTACTTGAGAACAAAATAAAGTACTCCAAATATGGTGAACCGATTAAAAATCAACAGTTTTCAACCTATGAAACGTTTACACAACAGAAAAAAAGGAACAACACAGAAAACATTCATCATGTTCATACTGCGTTGTAAAGTGCATAAGATGCAAATCATTATGATTCCAACCTGATCAAAATCATACTTTACGATGTATTTCGTCATATGCTTCAAACTTTATGTACCAAATTTTAATGCATGAAAAAAGTACATGCACATGAACAAATATACATGTAGGTATAAGCAGATTTCGCGGAGGAACACCGTGAACGACTTCACCTGTACTAATTGGCTTTCTCCGAGAAAAAGTGATGTTCGCGGAGAAATTTCGCAGCGTTTCGCAGTGAAATTAACCGCTTTGAAACGCGAAATTTTTTTTCTTCTCGGAGACATTTCTCGCTTGTTCTCCGAGAAAAAAAAGCCTATTACCGCGGAGAAAAAAAATATGGGTTATTACCGGTAGCTAGTTTGCACGCTTTTGGTTGGTTTGCGTGACAGGGCTTTAGGTGTCATTTCATCTCAATGTCGGTTAAAAGTCCCACATAATTAGAGGCAAGGTCTCAACAATGACCTTATTGTGTTGACTGGGACGAAAAACCTCAATTCAAACAGAATCCCTTGAAGCTTTATAATCTGATTTCACGAACAACAATAATTGGGCCCCGTCAAGCGATTTGGTACTTATCGCCTATGCGAGCAGCGAAGGTTCAGGCGAGCCTGCGCATCCGCGCAGTCTCGCCAGAACCTTCGCTGCTCGCTCATACAAGCAGTGAATCAAGAGGAACCTTCAGACAAAAAGCCATATCCCTGGCCCCTCTGAATGGCTGGGCATGCGCAGTTAAAATTTGTCATGACGGAATGCTCGAAGACACAAATTCGCTTGGCGGGGCTCAGTTAATTTTTAACAGAAAATCACGCTGCTATTTGTCGTGAGTATTAAAGGAAAGGACGAAAACTATAACAATTACAGACTGTGACCAAGTATGAACTACCTGAAATCTGTATAGTCTATTGTAAATTATTTCGTTCAGGAAATCCGAAATATTTTGAAAGGAAGAAAACGAACAATCAGTTAAACTTGCACCTTTCGTTTGAAAACGATAGTCTTTCTTTAATAATGACGCATTCGTCAACTTTAACGTCATTTTCACTTTGGCACCATCGGGTGTTGATTTGGTAGGTACTGACTGGTCTTCATTATTATGCCCTCAACTTCAAAAAGGCCTCGATAGCGCAGTGGTTAGCGCGTTCGACTCATGATCGAGAGGTTGTGCGTTCGAATCCGCCACCGGTATCGAGGTGTGTCCTTGGGCAAGTCACGTAATGGAACTGCCCCACTCCACCCAGGTGTAAATGGGTAGCAGTGGTGTAAAAGCCCCTGCCTCTCTCTCGCGCGCGCGTGAAAACACCCGGAATGAGTGTTCGAGAGCGATTCAATAAGCTTAAAGCTTTCATCGCAATCGAACTAAAATAAATTAGTATAAACTAAACTAAAGAAGTTGGAGGGCATGTTGCTTCTTGTTCGTTCGTCCATTCGTCCGTCCGTTACGCTTTTGATGTAAAGCATACCTTAAAGTGAATGACTACCTTTACTTTTTCTAAGATCCATTTTACACTAACTCCATTGAGGAATAATAAAAGTCATATGTTTCTCTAAACTGTTTCTCTAATTATCTGTAATGGCTCATTAAAGTTGCGGCTAGGGTGTCAGACATATTTACAGATTTTATCGCCAGCAATGACCTCAGAGAAACTGTTCTGTTAGTGTTAGCATTTTATCAGCAGAGGATTTCAGTCATTCAGGCCTAGTACTGCACTGTGAAAAGAGGACAAGAAATTAGATGTTAGATGTTGATAAATAGAGTTTAAGAAAAGTTAATCATGTCATCTACTCGTCACTACACATCTCTTGAAAACAGATTTCTATCTGATCTTTCAAAGATCCATCACATTTGACACGCAGACCTTCAGTTAAACAAAGCGAATTCTTCTGATACAGAGGCCCCGTTTTTGGATTTAAATCTATCTATTGTAGATGGATTTGTTTCTTGCAAAATTTATGATAAACGAGATGATTTTGATTTTGAAATTGTAAATTTTCCTTATTTGAATGTTGATGTTCTTCGTGCGGCATCATATGGCGCTTATATCTCGCAATTAATTCAATTTGCCAAATTGTGTAGTTATGTAACTGACTTCAACACTCGTAAAAAGAACTGTTAACTGCTAAACTTCTTAATCAGGGCGTACCATAAACTACGCAAAGCCTTTTCAAAATTTTATAGACGTCATTCTGATTTAAGTTTTTAAATTCAATATTGGACTTAAATCTCTTCTGCAAAAAGATCTATCGGAACCCGAATATTATGGTGACTAAGTAATAAATTCAGAAAAATATATAACCGCAATGGCTTCAGCACCCAATTTCGTAAAATCATTCTTCGATATAGAAAGACTGGGTACAACATAAATTTTATACGACAGACTGCATGCATTGAAGTTAACACAATCACGGTTGACAACTTTGCTTCCCTCTTTAATTGTACGCCGGTGGGTCAGGCTTCAGTTTCTATAACGGTTCCGGAGTAAAGGCTTACTGTTGGTTGGTGCCTGATGCTCTGTCTCTAGTCGGGCCGATCGGAGTCTAACTGACGGTTTTCCTTTGCTCCAGCGTTTCAGTGATTTCGTGCTGTCGTGTCCGCACCGTTGTTTCGTCTCTGTGGTTGTTTGTGTTTTGCTTTCACGGAGATCATGCGCTGGTGGGTTCGGAGACCTTCATGCGGAGTGAACACGTTGTTTGTCTAAATCGCGGCTGAAGTAAGGGCGAGGATTGTGGCAACGTAGCGTCGATTTAAGTCCCCCCACCAGTGGAGTTCGTTTCACTGACCGTGCCAAGGCGGTTCTTCTGTCGCGATTTATTTTTTATTATGGTTTGTGTTTGGTTGTTCGTATCGCTTATATTGTTTTGTTTTGGATAGCCAGTTGGCCATTTTGTGGGATAGTAACTGTCCTTTTGGCTTTCCGCTATTGGTGTTTCCATTAGGAACTGTTGCTAATGTTTGTGTTTCTTTCCCTAAAGTGTCTCTGATTGGAGCTGTGGGTTAATTGTATCGATTCCTGAATATTGCCTTCACTTCTATTTTGTCGCAATATTTAATCACATTTTTTTTTGATAGCAGTAAAACATGAAGTTGATAGTTTTGAGAGTTCAGTGGTGGTACAAGACTTAAATTTGCAATAAACCGCGCTTTGTATGGTCTTTTACGAAGTTCAGGCAACCAATATAACGTTGGAAGCTTGTCTTGGCCTTCTGTAACACAGACAGCAAACTTGGCGGCTGAATGATAAATGTGGACATCCGCTAAAGCCTACAGCCAAAGGCTGCAGTTCATAGGCCTTTGTACGACCAAGTTCTTGCTGCAGAGTGTTAACATTGTGGGCCGTCAAACAACGATCACATTATTGGCGGCCTTATCTGCTGGAGCCAACACAAACATATGACATTCTTGAATACCTAGTTTAAAGTGACGTAAAGGCGTGTTAGGTTTATGAGGTAATAAGTTCGTATTTTGAGAGTAGAAAGAAATGCGTTTGTTCACTAACTTCAGAATGCTAGATTTCCATTCTTTGGGAGCTTTATGCTCAATATTCTCTCGTTTACACCATCGGTTATCAAATTCATTCAAGGCTGCAGCGATTTCATCTGTATACTTATTAAAATCAATTTTAGAAGGAAATCGATATTTCGGTTCTTTAGAAATTATATAACGTATCCTAGAATCAGGAATAATTTGTAAATTGCCAGTAATAATATGACCAGCAGCAGGATAGCAATACACTGAATTTTTACAATCACAGGTATCAGGATTGTTAGTGTCAGTATCAAGATTGGAAACAAGTTTATTGAAATTAAAAAAGATAGATTTAACAGGTTTATTGTATTTATAGCAAATTATGGTTCTTGTAGCATTTTGAAAAAAAAAATAACAGGAATAGATGAAACCATTTAACTGTCCCGGAAGATACGAGGTAAATCTATAGAATCCAAACCCTTATTAATGAAGGATATTTTAATGTAATGACGTTTGAATCGATGAAAGGACGAAGAGCATGCAGAGTATAACCTCTAGTTAAAAGAGCAGCATCGTATAACTGATTGAAACTATCGTGGAATTTATACGCCCCGGTGTCCAGAATAAGTAATACAGAAATGGGTAATGAACTAAGAAATGCAAGCATTGAGTGGTGTCCATGATTCAATAATATTATGGACAGTCACTTCAGCCTGGTATTGTTTCTTTTAAAAGCACGTAATTTTAAAAAATATTCCTGATTCAAGGATACGAAATATCATTTCTTACGGCCTGAAATATCAAATTCCTTCTAAAATTGATTTCAATAAGACTTATTGTAGAAAAGATATCCCTGCTGCCTGGAATGAATTTGGTAGTCGATGGTGTACACGAGAGTATGTTGAGCATAAAGTCCTTAAAATGGAAACTTAGCATTCTGAAACTAGTAAACAAACGCATTTCTTTCTACTCTCAAAATACTAACTTATAACCTCCTAAACCTGAGACGCCGTTACGTCAACTGAAACGAGTCATTCAAGAATTTCATAAGCAGTATGTTTTTGCTCAAACAGAGATGGCCGCTGACGATGTCGTCGTTGTTTGACGGCTGCACTATGTTAACAATCTTCAGCGAAAGATTGGTAGTATTAAACGCCCCAGCCGATCGGGGCTTGAAGAAATAGACGGGTTGGACTATGCTTCCACGCGGAGCTGAAACCGAGCCGCACACAAGTACTTGTTAACCGCTTAGAGAATCTAAGCCTGTCCAGGCAAAGTGATGCGAGACGGACCGTCCATGCTATTAAATCCTATTTGTTTCATTGGGCGGCAGGGCTTGAGAAGTCATTTCATCTCAATGTCGAGTAAAAGTCCCACAAAATTGGAAGCAACGTCTCCAAAATGACCTTTACAGTGTTGACGTTACGTTAAGCCTCAAATCAAACAAACAAATTGGTGGTACTAAGGAATATGAACTATAGCCTTTGGCCGTAGAGAGGGCTGTAGTTGATGACAACATTATGCATTAAGCTGTATTATTCATTAAGGCCAAGAGAAGCTTCCTGTTATATTGGTTACCTAATTTAATGAAGACCATACAAAGCACGGTTCATTGCAAATTCAAGCATTTGTACCGCGACTGAACTTTCCAAAATATTAACTTCATGTCTTACTTCCACTAAAAACAAGTGATGAAGTATTGTGACAAAGTATTTGAAATATCAGGGACAGATCGGCTTTGGTCTATAAAATTCTAATGAGGTTTACATCGCGACATAAGTAAGTGCGGAGGCTGCAGCAGAGTTAAATCGAGTTAAGCCCCACGTGGAATTCGTTTCACTGACCGTTCAAATGCCGTTCTTCTGTCGTGGTTTATTTTTGTTATGGTTTGTCTTTGAGTGTGTGTTTCGCTTATATTATTTTGTTTTGGATAGCCAGTTGGCCATTTGTTGGAAAGTAACTGTCATTTTGGCTTCCTATTACTGATGTTTCCATTCGAGTCTAGTTATTTCATGTTTGTGATTCTTTCTCTTAGGTGTCCCTGATCGTAGCTGTGGGTTAATTGTATCGATTCCTGATCATTGCCCCTTCACTACTATTTAAATTAATTGACATCCAGGCGATTTTATGCTTCAAGTCTGTGTACGTATGAATTTTCCACGCTTTACACTACACTTTAAACGACTCCTCCTCCTTAACCAGTGGACGGATTTGAAAGAAGTTAAAAATAATATTTCTTGAGTTATACTCTGCCACATTTGCCTAAATAGTTCTGTTTCGATGAACAAAATGGCCAACAGAGCTGAAATAGAACAAAAAACTTTAACTAAAACCACCACCTTTTTGAAATTATTACACATGAATGTTCCTTGCGTGACCCTCAAGATTGCCAGCGCAGCTAAAAATAAAGACAAACAAAATAAACGGCTTAACCAGTGGATGGACGTTGGCTACAATACACTTCCTTAAATATGTTAAATGAAAAAAATCATGATTACATTGAATGGACATCCAATTTGGGAGATTCACTGTATCTTGCATGTATTGCCCCCGCCCATAGGGGCTTGAAGAAATATTTGGGCTGCATGATGCTTCCACGCAGAGCTGAATCCGGCCCGCACACTACTACTGGTAAACCGCTTAGAGGATCTAAGCCTGTCCAGGAACCGGGGTGCGAGGCGGACCGTCCATGCTAATAAACCCTATTGGTTTCATTGGGCGACAGGGCTTGAGATGTCATTTCATCTCAGTGTCGGGTAAAAGTCCCACAAAATTGGAAGCAACGTCTCCAAAATGACCTTTACAGTGTTGACGGGGACGTTAAACCTCAAATCAAACAAAAATCTTGCATGTAATGTAAGAAATGTTTTTCACCTCTGAAGAGCATGGAAATTATACTTTAAGATCATGTCAGAAAGTGTGGGAAGCTCTCACATTTCTACTTGACAATGTTTACATAAGATTTGGTACTAAGTCATTTAGACAAGTTTTGGGTATTCCGATGGGTATGGATTGCGCACCCCTTGTGGCTGATCTGTTCTTGTTTTGTTATGAAAGATTCGTCATACCAGCATTTCAGCGGTTGCTTGCTGCGAGTCCTCACCGTTAGTTCATCTCTGTGTTTTTTTTTTATTTTTGTGTTTACGGCGATGTTGCACTTATGAGTTAGGAGGCCTTCATGCGGACTGAACAAATTATTTGTCTAAATCGAGACGGAAATAAGGGCGATGATTATCGCCATGTAAAATCAATTTAAGCACCCCAGTGGAATTGGTTACATTAACCGATCCAAGGCGGTCCTTCTGTCGTGGTTTATTTTTGTTATGGCTTGTCTTTGAATGCGTCGCTTAAATAATTTTGCTTTGGATAGCCAAATGGCCATTTTGTGGAAAATAACCGTCCTTTTGGCTTTTCGCTAGCGACGTTTCAATTAGGGTCAAGTTATTTCATGTTTGTGTTTCTTTCCCTTTGGTGTCTCTGATGGGAGCGGGGGGTTAATTGTATCGATTCCTCATCATTGCCTTCACATCTACTTTTCATGATGTTCCTTTCTGTTGAAAACCAATCTGGAATCATTGAAGCCTCTGGCTCGACTTCTAGATATTTGAATGATTTATTAAATATTGGTAATACCTAATTTGATGGTTTAATTAGTCAGATTTAACCCCCCCCCCCACACACACACACACCGAGAGGTTCAGTTAAATAAAGCAAATTCTTCTGATACCGAGGCACCGTTTTGGGATTTACATCTGTCTATTGTAGATGGATTTTGTTCTTGCAAAATTTATGATAAACGCGATGATTTTGATTTTGAGATTGTACATTTTCGTTTCTTGGATGTTGATGATCCTCGTGCGGCATCCATTGGTGTTAATATTCGATTTGCCAGAGTGTGTAGTTATGTTACTGACTTCAACACTCGTAAAAAATGTTAACTGCTAAACTTCTTAATCAGGGCGTACCAAAAACTACGCAAAGCCTTTTTCAAAATTTTAAAGACGTCATTCTGATTTAATTTCAAAATTCAATATTGGACTTAAATCTTTTCTTCAACAAGGTTTGTCGGAAAATTTATGATAAACGCGATACTCTGGATTTTGAGATTGTAAATTTTCCTTTATTGGACGTTGATGTTCCTCGTGCGCGATCATATGGCGTTTATATTTCGCAATTTATTCGATTTGCCAGATTGTGTAGTCATGTACTTGACTTCGACACTCGTAGTAAATTGTTAACTGCTAATCTTCTTAATCAGGGTTATCGGTATCATAAACTACGCAAAGCCTTTTCAACATTTTATAGACGTCATTCTGATTTAATTTCAAAATTCAATGTTGGACTTATATCCCTTCTGCAACAAGGTCTATCGAAAACCCGAATTTTATGGTGACTAGGTATATAAATTCAGAAAAATATATAATTGCAATTACTTAAGCACCCAATTTCGTAAAATCTTTCTTCGATAAAAAAAATTTGGGCACAACATATTTGATATACGAAAGACTGCATGTATGGTAGTTAACCAAATCACGGTTGACAACTTTGCTTCCCGCTTTAATTGCACGCCGGTGGGTCAAGCCCCAGATTCTATGACGGTTCCAGCGCGCAGTCGTGCTGAGAATGAGAGGGAATTTAATTTTATGTAATGTTGGTTGGTATCTGATGCTCTTTCACTGGTCGGGCCCGACGGAGTCTAACTGTTGGTTTGCTCCAGCATTTTAGTGGTTTCTTGTTGTCGAGTCCTCACAGTTGTTTCATCTCTGTGGTTGTTTGATTTTCGTATTTTCGGAGATGTTGCCTTAATGCGGACTGAACAAATATTTGTCTAAATCGAGACGGAAGTAAGCGCGAGGATTGCGGCCGCGTAAACTGGATTTTAGCCTCCCCCCTCCCCGTTGAAATTCGTTTAACTCATCGAGTTAAGGCAGTTTTTTCTGTCGCGGTTAATTTTTGTTTTGGTTTGTCTTTGAATGTCTGTATCGCTTTTTTTTTGATAGCCAAATGGCCATTTTGTAGGAAAGTGACTGTCCTGGCATTCCGCTATTGGGGTTTCCATTAGGGTCTAGGTATTTCATGTTTGTGTTTCATTCCCTTTGGTGTCTCTGATAGGTGATATTGGTTAATTGTATCGGTTCCTGATCATTGCCTTCATTTTTTTTTAAAATAATTTCACAGGAATGTTCCTTGGCGACGCTCTACCTCTCCCGTGCGGTTGAACAAGTTGGCCGCCAGGGATAGAAATAGCAAAATTATAAAACGACTTGTTCTTCTTAACCTGTGAAAGGATTTTAAAAAATGGTTTCAGATGAATGTTTTATAGTGTCCCTCTACCGAAATTGCTCAAACTGTTCCACTCGGATGATCAAGATGGCTGCCAGTGCTTAAGTAAAAAAAGAACCTTCAAGCATCGTCAGCTTAACCAGTGAATGGAGTTTGAAAAATGTCACAGGAATGTTTCTTAAGTGATCCTCCATTTGTCCTACCCAGACGAATATGGTCACCAGAGCTAAAAATAGAAAAAAAAACACACTTTAAACGACCTCTTCTCCAGAACCGGTGGATTGATTTAATATAGTTTTACAGGACTCATGCATTGGTGACCTTCTAACAATATTGCCTTAAATACGTTTGTTCCACTGCACATGATGGCCAATAAGCTAAAAATATAAAAACCCTTACGTGATTTCCACTCATATTTTAGAGAAATGTTCCTTTCTTCACCGTCAGTCAAAATTGCTTGAACCCTCCACTCCACTTGATATAACCTACCGTTTCATCTGCAAAAAATGGACCATTGTTATTATTATTATTATTTTTATTATTATTATTATTAATATAGCGTTTGAAAAGAAAGAATCAGATGCGATTACAATACAAATATTCGAAACATTATTGCGTTATCAATTTTTTATTCGCGTTTCATTTCAGAAATAAGATAAAGGTACAAAATGTCATGCAGAATCTTTGAAGTCTAACAAATTCGAAATTTTGCTGTTTTTTTTTACATTTACGTATTATGGGATTGCATTTTCCACCTGAAAGAGATATTTGAGCGAAGCATTAGGCAATGGTGAAAATTGCTTTCTGGTGGGGAACGCGATCCTTTGTGCCCTGCAAAGATTACAGACAGCTAGTGTTATTTACATTTTTCTATATCCAGCGGAAGTAAGGGCGAGGATTGTGGCCACGTAAAATCGATTTAAGCCCCCCAGTGGAAATCTTCCACTGACCGTTCCAAGGCGGCTCTTCTGTGGCGATTTATTTATGTTGTTGTTTGTTACTTACTGTGTGTATCACTTGTGACTTTTAATTTTGGATGGCCATATGGCCATTTTGTGGGAAAGTAACTGTCCTTATGGCCTTCCTTTGTTTAGGTTTCCATTATGGTCTGGTCGCTTAATGTTTGTATTTCTTTCCCTTTGGTGTCTTTTATGGGTGGAGTAAGTTAATTGTATCAATTCCTGATCTTTGTTTTTCTTCTACTTAGCAACCCATGTTAGAGTTGTGTCAAGTATTTAATGATTTTATTCGTTAAACCATTACCCGTAGAGGTCAAACTTTACTGACTTGAAGATCTTTGGGGATGATACAAACGCGTTCATTATAAGAGATGTTTGAACTACTGATGGCTAGATAATATGTTTTTTAAGAAATAAAGGTATGTTGTGTACACGCAATAGAATAAGTTCTCACAGTATACCTATTCTAGATAAGATAAAAAAAGGACATTGTCATATGAAAAGTGTTCAAGTGCACAAAATATATAGAGGATATTTGATTTTTTCAGTGTAAGATCGTATTTTATTACACCGAATGAATACGAAAACCAGTATTTTCACGAGCGGCGTAGCCACGATTGAAAATACCAGTTTTAGTGTTCATGAGTGAAATAAAATTTGATCTTACACTAAAAAATCATTTTTTTTTTTTTTTTTGTTTTGTTTTTCCTACATGCTTCAAAACGGCAATATTTAGCTTCACTAATCGCGTAAATCATCCTCAGGGAAACCTAACTTTGTTCCTGGTCGTTTCGCGTCAATTTAGTGGTGTTCAACGTATTTAATGGGTATAATATTGGGTGAAAACCTAATGTTTGCACCTGAGAAATAGTCTGTGTTGGCATTTCTATGAATGGTTAGTGAAATAATTGAGAGGTTAGTTTCCCAAAGAAGATGCGGATAGATCTAACGTCGCGCGACAGAATACGTGACGCCAGCGTCGAAAATGGCGTCATTAACGTCTTCGTAACGTGTGAAGGGGGTTAGTGTCAACTATAATACAGTTCATTAATTTCCAATCATCTGAAAATGAAAACGCTAACCACATAATTAAATTTCCAGAAAAAGTAGTCCCAAACAGTGAAAAATAAAATTGATATCAGTCACTGTTTGAAACAGTGACAATATCTACGATTTCATGTAAGAAATAAAGTTTCAGGTTGAATATATTTCGGAAGTATTCTTTATGCAGTATAATTCTGCTTTTAAGATCAGCTACAATTTTGACTAAATCTCGTTCTAAAGCATAATTAAAGGATTCATTTTTTTCTTCTTTCTATGTGTACTCTGTATTTTTATAAAAGGGAACAAATTTGAAGTTCTTAAAACCACTGCCGGATACGTTTAGGCATTATTTTGGGAAAATGTTATTTATATACAGCAGTGGGTACCCAGTGTACTCTAGTAAGAGACAGTTCGAAAGTAACATGAGAGACTGCTATTGAACTGGATATGATAATGGGTGCATACTGTATTTACAACATCTCGACTTCAGTCGTCATTTGGTAGGGCTCACGTATTTCGCGATATTCATAAATTGTCGTCGTTCTTTTTTTTTTTTTTTTTTTTTGCACATTAACCAGAATAACACGGAAACGCTGATAAATGAATTCACAGGGGCGAGGATTATGGCCATATAAAAACGGTTTAAGCCCCCCCCCCCACCCTCACAGTGGAATTCTTTCCACTGACCGTTCCAAGGCGGTTCTTCTGTGGTGTTTTATTGTGTTTTTGTTTGTTACTTACTGTGTGTATCACTTGTGTCTTTTTATTTTGGATGGCCATTTGGCTATTTTGTGGGAAAGTAACTGTCCTTATGGCCTTCCTTTGTTTAGGTTTCCATTATGGTTTGGTCGCTTTATGTTTGTGTTTCTTTCCCTTTGATGGGTGGAGTAAGTTAATTGTATCGATTCCTGATCTTTGTTTTACTTCTACTTTACTTACTTACTTACTTAAATGCTATTCACACCTTAAAGAAATAGGTACACATACGCGAACACATTCACCGGGTCAACACTTAATCACCAATACACGCGGTTCATGACGAATACATACCCCTTAACCCATTTAGTACCGGAAACCCAAAAAGGCGTACCTTGGCAAACAGTGCAGGCCCAGATGAAACGCCGCAGAACCCGGCGTCTCATCAGGGCCTACACTATTTGCAGGAAGTTCAGCCATTTTCCAAACTAATTTTGAAGATACCACAACATGACACCCCTAAATTAAGAAATGGACTTCGGCTTTATATAAGAAGGAAGATTCCATATGGTACAAAAGAGGTTAAGTAATAACAGTCCTTTTAGCACATCTATATAATTTAGACACCCCTTAAATATGTTCTATAAAAGGGTTGTACTTTGGAAGCAAGATATACACCACAGAACTGTAAAATATGAACTGTGCATGTTCTTTTGGGCTAGACTAGGCCTCATCAGTGACCTTCAGGTATTTTCAAAATTCCACAATAAAATCAATGATCCCAAAGGACAAGAAATTATAAACTACACTATGATGTAGGACAGGTAGACGTTTTACGGCCGGCACACATTCCCAGACCCCAGCTGTAGTGACGTTAAATATGTTCAATAAAAGAGTTATCCTTTGAAAGCAAGGAATAAACCACAGAACTGAAAAATATGAAATGTGCATGTTTTTCTGGGCAAGACTAGCTACATGTAGTTTCGGCCAATTAGGGCCCATCAGTGACCCTCAGGTATTTTCAAAATTCCACAATGAAATCAATGATCCCAAAGGACACGAAAATATAAACTACACTATGATGTAGGGCAGGCAGACGATTCACGACCGCCACACATTCCCAGACACCAGCTGTAGTGACGTTAAATATGTTCTATTAAACACCACTTTCTTATGATAAAACTTGGGTTTATAGAGTATACATTATCTTTCTTATTTCTGCTCAAAAGAATAGATTTGGATATGCGTTTGAACCGGCTCGTTAAAATCATAAATTTGGGTATTCGTTTAAAATGCCTCATTGAGGTGGTACAAACGAGTTCCCAAACTACGATAGTGTAAGTAAAATTTTCATTTATTGGTGATAAAATTTTCACCATATTTAAAACGAATACACGCCTATACAGATACATTGTAAACTTTATAAAAAACGATATTATAAGATGAAAAATTGTGGTATTTTTTTAATTTCTTCTCAAAATATAGATTGTGGGTACTCGTTAGAATCGCCTCACAATCTACGTTTTAGAGTAGAAATAAGAAAACTAAGGTTTACCTCTGTAAACCCCAGTTTTACTATATAAAGTCGAAGTTAAACAAAGATTAGGAATCGATACAATTAACTTACTCCACCCATCAAAATCACCAAAGGGAAAGAAACACAAACATGAAGCGACCAGACCAAAATGGAAACCTAAACAAAGGAAGGCCATAAGGACAGTTACTTTCCCACAGAAAGGCCAAATGGCCATCCAAAATAAAAAGACACAAGTGATACACACAGTAAGTTACAAACAACAACATAGATAAACCGCCACAGACAAAACGCATTAGAGAGATCTAATTCAAGGTAATGTTGGTTGGTGCCTGATGCTCTGTCTCTGGTCGGACCCATCGGAGGCTAACTGTTGGTTTTCTGTTGCTCCAGCATTTCAGTGGTTTCTTGCTGTCGAGTCCTCACCGTTGTCTCACCTCTGTGGTTCTTTGATTTTTTGTGTTCACGGAGATGTTGCACTGATGAGTTAGGAGGCTTTCATGCGGACTGAACAAATTATTTGTCTAAATCGCGACGGAAGTAAGTGCGAGGATTGTGGCCACGTAAAATCGATTTAAGCCCCCCAGTGGAAATCATTCCACTGACCGTTCCAAGGTGGTTCTTCTGTGGCGGTTTATTTATGGTGTTGTTTGTTACTTACTGTGTGTATCACTTGTGTCTTTTTATTTTGGATGGCCATATGGTCATTTTGTGGGAAAGTAACTGTCCTTATGGTCTTCCTTTGTTTAGGTTTCCATTATGGTCTGGTCGCTTAATGTTTGTGTTTCTTTCCCTTTGATGTCTTTGATGGATGGAGTAAGTTAATTGTATCGATTCCTGATCTTTGTTTTACTTCTACTTGGAACGGTCAGTGGAAAGAATTCCACTTGGGGGCTTAAATCCTCTCCCATTATCTCTGTCGCGGTATACACTAATTTTGTTAAGTCCGCATGAAGGCTTCCTAACTCATCAGTGTAACATCTCCGAGAACATAAAAATCAAAAAACTACAGAGATGAAACAAGGTTGAGGCTTCGACAGCATACAACAACAGAAGAGCTGGAGCAAAAGAAAACCAACAGTTAGACTCCGAGGGGCCCGTCCAAAGACGGAGCATCAGGCGCCAACCAACATAAAGAATACTAAAAAAAACAATTCCATTTATGCTTTTACGCTGGAACCGTCATATAATCTTAAGCCCGACCCACCGGTGTGCAATCAAAGAGGGAAGCAAAGTTTCCAATCGTGATTGGGTTAACCACCATGCATGCAGTCTGTTTTATGACATTTATGTTGTACCCAATCTTTATATATCGACGAACGATTTTACGAAATTGGGTACTAAAGTCATTACAGGCATGTATTTTCTAAATTTATATACTAAGTCACCATAGAATTCGGGTTCCGATAGGCCATGTTGCAGAAGTGTTTTAAGTCCAACATTGAATTTTGAAACCAAATCATAATGACGTCTATAAAACTTAGAAAAGGCTTGACGTTGTTTATGATACCGATACCCCTGATTAAGAAGTTTAGCGGTTAATAATTTATTAAGAGTGTTGAAGTCAGATACATGACTAGTCACTCTAGCGAATCGAATTAACTGCGAAATATAAACCCCGTACAATGTCGCACGAGGAACATCACCGTCCAAAAAAGGAAAATTTACAATCTCGAAATCAAAATCATCACGTTTATCATAAACTTTGCAAGAAACAAATCCATCTACAATAGATAAATACAAATCCAAAAAGGGGACCTCGGTATCAGAGGAATTTGCCTTGTTTAACTGAAATTCTAGGGGATAAATCTGACTGATCAAACCATCAAGTGGGTTCAAGGGGGTCAAAATTATATAGGCGTGTTTTCGTGATGGTTTTATAAAGGGAAGCAAAAACTACATACCGTAGAGTGTACAAGTATTCTGGACAATACTAGCTAGCTTCGGCCAAAAAGATCTCATCAGTGACCCGCGCCCCGCAAATCGGGGTTTGAAGAAATAGATGGGCTGCATGATGCTTCATCGCAGAGCTGGAACCTTTTGCACACTAGTACTGATAACCGCTTAGAGGATCTAAGCCTGTCCAGTAACCGCGGTGCGAGTCCATGCTTATAAACCCTATTGATGTCATTTGGCGACAGGGCTTGAGATGTCTTTTCATCTCAATGTCGGGTAAAAGTCCCTAAAAATTGGAAGCAACGTCTCTAAAATGACCTATACTGTGTTGACGGGGACGTTAAACTCAAATCAAAAAACCAAACTCATCACTGACCCTCAATATTTTCAAATTTTCGTAGTGGAATCAATGATCCCAAAGGATTAGAAAATATAACCCACACAATAGGCCTGTTTTCGAAATGATATTTTGCCTACCTTTTCATGAGAAACCATTCTTAAAGGAAAGGATTTGTTAATGCGTAGATTTACATAAATACGTTCTAGAAAGGGTTATCCTTTGGAAGCAAGGAATACACCACAGAACTGGAAAATAT